>JBCAUF010000036.1:24746123-24761464 GCA_038406115.1 Haemulon aurolineatum
GTTTTATCCAAAGCAATCTGTCATGAGAGAAGAAGAAGAGTGTGTCATCGTAGACTCTGTGCCAGTCTGTGGCTAAAAGGTTTTATACATACATAACATATTCCAGAACAACATGATGTAAATTTATACCTGAACTAGTGAAGTGTCATCTTACATGATCTGGGACATTAACATTGTACTGTAATGTCAAACCCAAATTTGTTCTTCCAAACAAAATCTGCCAGCTACCATTGGCATCGTGACTAATTAATAGACAAATACAAAAGATCAGATCGGCACATCGCTGGCAGACATCCCGAGGGAAACGTTAAAACTTTCCTCTTTTTTCCCTTCTACTAAAATGACAGTGGCCCCCTTTTCCTCCTCATTTTCCCTCTCGTCAAAGTAGAATTCACTTTTGAAAATAACAAATGTTCAAGAAATCCAGTTGGACTTGGCCTCTCTCCATGAAAATAAAATAAGTCGTTACATGATGCTTTTCCATCCATGTAAAGTAAAAGCATGTAGTGTTTTCCTGAAGTACCTGTGCAGATATAGTCTCAGTCCGTTCTTTGTCAAGTGCTTTGTGCTTCTCATTGGCCTCCAGTGTCTTCTTCTCTAAAGCCAGAGTGAGTGACTGTTTCAGGAGAGATTATGAAGCTGTTAGTTAAGGATGAGTCAAGTTTGGATGAATGAATGTACTGCCTGTCGAGCTCTTTTCTTTTTACCTTGATCTTCTGCTCATCTTGCTGGGCGTACTTGATGATGGCCATTGTGTCCTCATCTTTACGTGCTGACTCCTGTAAAAAGGCCTCCATGGTCTGCTGGTCCCAGTTCATCTGGCTCCTGAACTCCTCCAGCTTCTGTTTGGCCTTGAAGATCTGGTTCTGAGGAAATGGATAAAAGTTAAGTAGCACATTTTGGCACCTACTGCTGTAGTTGTTTCCATGTTTGAATGGTATAGACCTCTAGCATGTTCCTCCGCTCGGCTAAAGATCTACAGTTGCTCTCCATCTTAGTGGTCTCCTGTCCCAAGCGACCAGCCTCCCTGTCTGTGAGGGCTGTGAGGTGTTTCTCCAACTCTTCTTCTCTTTCCTTTGCCCTGCGCAGAGCCTTAATGGCAAAAATCAAAATGAGAAGTTGACAGCACACCATGATGCTTTAAATTCAACCCAAAGCACCAGAGGAGAAACACATCTCTCTGACACATAATAATCTGAGTATATATATAAACAGCATATTCTGATACACCTACCTCAGTGTTTTCCAGCACTTGTTTGGCATTTTTGAGGTGATCACTCATTAACTGCTTGTGCTCCTTGTTTTTCTCTAGTTTGTTTTCCAGTTGCATCAACTGTGTCTCTTTTTTACGAATCTGTTGAGGAAGCGATCAGATTAAAAACATGTTTGACACTCAACCTGCAGCATGTTTGTTTCTGTCAGCTTGCTCTCATGATTTACTCTTCATGTCAGGAGAGACTTATTACATTATTTCTTGTAATGTACACAGTAAAGATGAGAATTGTGAAAAGACTTTGGCAATTAGAAACAAATAGATAATCAATCAATAAAGTAGTGATCAATAGTTTAATAAGTTTATCTTATCTTGCGTATCACGTGATTTGTGAAATGATTTCCAAACAATGCTACATTATGTTCATTATTTCTAAACAACCTTATACATTGTATCATGGTCACATACTGTAGCCTACAGTTGCCATAACTTTTTTCTTTTTTTTGCATTAGACTTATTTCTGAGTGTCCCTAAACAAAGTGAGCATTAATTACTCAGTTAAACACGTTCATGATCCAGTGTCTGTGGCCTCCATAAACACTCACCTCCTCTATCAGAGCCTTGTTTTCAGCGTTAACATCGGGGACAGCAAAGCGCTCGTCCCAGCTCATCTCAGATAAAACTGTGTTGATAACGCTCGACATTTTTCTGCTGTGCTGACAACGTCTCAGAAAGAAAAACGCAAAGAAACGACAGGATTATTCAGAGTGAACACGTTAAAATCAGCTGCAGATATCAGCTGTTTCTGCCGCCGTTTGTTGTCAGTCGCCCTTAGCAACCGCACGTGACTCGGAATGTTGTCGCCATAGAGACAGTTTATCATGTTTCATCAGGGCCGTAATGTGAATATGAGTTAGAGACAAATATTATTTTCCACTCAGACAGTAAATTACAGCTACTTAAAACCTCAAGTTTATTCAGTTTCATTCAACTTTATTTATTCCGGTCTGACAAAACACGCTGCAGTGGTTTCATGTGTCCACCGGGTGTCAGGATTTCTCCTCACTATGAATTCTAACGACTGTGACATCTGTGGAGTGAAGACACATCTGGACAATCTACATACACAATGTGATCCCATGCAACAGCTTTGCCATACATTCTGCCTTTGCAAATATGTTAAGTTTTTAATTGACATGGCCACAAGGTCACAGAGGTGAGGAGTGTGTAGCCTGGCGTTGATTAAACCTGAATTTTAGCTCCAGCTTTGACATGCAGTGAAAAATTACCTTTTGGTCAAACAACATCCATCTTTTTGGCCCCTTGGTCATATTTACAGTTTTTTTTTTCCAAAAACAGAAAAGCCTGATGATCTTTGGTTCAGTTTTTTGACTTTTGACTGAGGCCATTATCTTAAGAGGGTGACAATATGTATATTGGTCCTCCACAGCTGTGACTGTTCCAGCATTGATATCCTTTTCCTACAGGTAGGCTGCTAAATTAGATTTTTAATTACTTGTATGATAATGAGGAGACTGTATAGAGGGATGGGAACATCACCATCATCTTCTCTGGTTTCTATGTTCAGTTCAATGTGATACAGGTCAGATTTGTAGGATATTTTACCTATATGTACATAACAAACACAACACAATATAAACACCTTGAGAGCTTATATGCGTAATGCTTATTGGAAGTTTGAGAATATAACTCCTGTTAATATCTGAGCTGCGTCCAGTGCTTGTCATAAATTGAATGCAGCTGGGCACCAACCTGCAGAAAGTCATGATGCATTTATGATGAAACAGAACCCTGATTAAGATTCAGATAGTTTCATTATGTGTCTCAATATTAAAGTTTAACTACTCTACCTCATTAATAAAAGCATGCTGACTATTCAACCATTTTGAGACCAACTGTTTTTCTAGCGTATAGGAGAGTCTATATGGCACTGCATAACGTTCCCCTCGGGACGAGCACACAAGAGGGAATTTCATCATGCTTATCTACCATAGGCCATCCAAGAGGGCACTTTAGCAGTGTTTTTTTTTTCCAAGCACCTGTGAATATTACTTTATTAACCACAATATGTGTACACTTCAGAAGATATTACATTAGTGTATTGTCTCATAAGATACTTCTTTTGTTTTGTATTAACACCCATGGCTACATTAAGCTTCAGAGTTCCTCAAATTGAAATTGTAATGGCTGAGGGCAAATTACCTGCCAATCATAATCCATGAGCTCTGCTAAATCTCTCACAAAACAGCATTTGTGTTGCAGTGAGAGAAACAAAGACCTTTTCTATTTTTGTGGCATTTGACCCAATTTAACTCAATTTAACACGCTCAGATTTGCACAAGAACTCATACATCTCACTGGGAATTGCCTCTAATAACCTTTATCTATTCTTTTGTTTTACCAAAGAAATGCAGAGGCCTGTCAGCTTTAAAGATACCAAATTGAAACATTTATTTTATCTTTATACATTTGTGTTTAAACAAACAGCATTATGCTTAAAAAATTACAATCAATGTTTTATACTGACTTGTTGCACAAATGTATCATAAAACAAAAACAAAATCGGAAAATGCACACAAGAGTATTAAAATTCAATATTTAAAGAAGAACGTCCCCTCGCAAACCCTCGTGTTTAGATTACAATTCAAGAGTGTGTCTATCTACCTGCTTTTGAGAGGAGCCAGAACACATCGTTGGACCACGTGGGCCAAGATGGTGACACCTCTCTAATTGGCTTGAGCGCACACAAAAAGCCCAATACTTTCAGTTCCAAACCACCACAAGTTGACCAACAAAGAGATATGCCTTTTTTTATATATGTAAATACACACACACATATATAAAGTCTCTGCTGTGTAAAATATTTCAGTCCTGAGGGTTGAAAAGGCAACATAGTTCTCAGCTCAGTGCGGTCCCCTTGTCCTCCGGTCACTGTGCTCTCTCTCTCTCCTTTTTGTAGGAACCTCGCATGGATGTCCCGTCTGTGAGAGCAGCCCTTAAACTGCTGTGCTTTTGGTCCCGATGTGTGGCCGTGCAAACTCCACAAAATCATCGATAAGGACAGGCCACGCTCCTATCGAACAGACAAAACTAATTCAATGAAACGACTCCACCACTGGTGAAGATACGATCGTAGACAACTGACATTTCATAGCTCAAAAACCATTCCACACGTGAAGTAGATTAGAAACACCTAGTCTAATATTATCTACATTTCAGAAGCCATCATTTTTTGATAAAGGTAAAATGACATCATAATCAAGCACTGTGATATCACATAATCATGTTTTTCAGTGGGAAAAGTAATGCATAATGCAAAAACGATCATTCCAACTAATTGTGAATCATATCGTAATCACAGCATCTCTCAAAACAATTGCAATATGACTTTTCTTTACCATATCATGCA
Source organism: Haemulon aurolineatum (assembly GCA_038406115.1). NCBI lineage: Eukaryota > Metazoa > Chordata > Actinopteri > Lutjaniformes > Haemulidae > Haemulon > Haemulon aurolineatum. The sequence goes on from JBCAUF010000036.1 coordinate 24,750,767, forward strand.
TGCACACAGTAACACTGTACAAACCTTCCTCGTCATAATTCGACATGTCGTCAGTGATCATTGTGCTGAAGTCTAGTAAGAGGTTCCAAGTGTCCTTAGGAATTGATCTTTTGTGGTGCTCCTGCAAAAGACGGAAGACAGACAAAGTTGAAGCAAAACAATGATGAGCAACAATGTCTGGCTGTATTTAATATGAGAAATCTTGACAGTGATTATAAAACTTACAACTAAAAATTTGTTCCACAAGTCCAGGAACTTGAATCTTCCAGCCAGTACTAAATTCCAATATGCAATTGCCATTTCTAAATCTGTAAGAAGATCAAAAATAGATTGACATACATCCAACAAAAGAAACAAATGTTTGTTGAGCACTGGAAGACTCTTACCCAAACCTTTCTGGCCAGGATTCTTTGCAAAATTAAATGTAAACTGGTAAAAGTCCTTAAATTTCCCTTGGTCCTTTAACTCTTGTTCCATCTTTGGCAGCTGTGCTTTTAGCTTCTCTATGCTGTCACACCTGGGGAAACACAGGGCAGACAAATGAAAATCATTATTTATTTTTTTCAGTGAGGAACAGCTTTATGTTTGAGATCTCTCAAACAAGTCCTGGAACCTCTACAATGATAACCATTGTTTTCAGCACACTGTTATGTGTACATAAGATATTACAGCAGTCAATAAGCTTTTTGTTATTTAATGTCTTTGAATTTTAGACACACAACTGAAGGGCATTTTTTACTGTGGTAGTACGAATACAAATTACTACAAATACTAATTACTTTATTTATCCCCAAGGGGAAGTTCATTAATTGAATTCATTAGAAGTCATGGCTTTGTGAGTTTATAATGTCAGCGCCCACTTGGAAACACATTCTCACCCCTGCTCTGCCATGCCATCCATGAACTCCTGCTTTGAGAACTCGCACTGTGTCGCTGCCCTGAACTTCCAGGCTATGAGGAGGACACTTATGCTGGCAGGGTCCAGAGTCAGGTCGTCACAGAACTGCTGGATCCCGTCAATGCCGATCTTGTTGTCATCATGAGGATCTAAGTAGGAGAGAGTGATGAGTGATTGGATAATCTGTTAATTCACAGTCAAAGTGATTTAAATGAATGATGCTCATTTAGACCTATGTACTTTGTCCATACCTCTGTATCTGTTGTACAGCTGCTCAAGTTTCTTCTTATCTAAGGCCCCCTTTAGATTCGGAACATAGAGCTCTGGATTTTGGAAAAACTTGTCCGTGGCAACATCTAATTTCCAGTCATTCTGTGACAGGCAGGTCAATGCAGTCTTCTCATTGGATTGTGTGAAAATCATGAACTGACGAACTTTATCCTTCTGTGAGGACTTCAGCTTGTTCTGCAAAAGAGACAAATAAAACACCTGTTATTGCAATGACACACACAGCTAACATTAAGAACAGCATCAGCAAAATCAAACACATCATTTAAGTGGCAATAACACAGAAACTTTATTTATTTGATGTCAAAAACAAAATTTTGCTATCACTGCATGGCACTAACAATCCAAAATACCAAATAAAATCAAATGAGGGTATACTCCTGGTTAGCTGAGGTTACATAAACACTGTACCATGGTTAAACACTTCTAATAATAGCAGTAAAAGAACTAGCTAACCTGACAGCAATGACCGGATTGGACTACATTGACTGTCAATTGGCTTGTATCCTCACATTTATGATAACATTAAACATGCAATCTAGTCGTAAAGCCTTCTCGACTCCTGTTCCTAGCTCACACTGCTGTAGTGTGTGTAATTAATTTTATTGGGCAGTTGGCTTAAAGGCTAGTAAGCTAATGTTAACTAGCTGGCTAGTCTCACCGTAAGCTAGTCATTAGCTAATGCTAACGTCGAGATCTAACGTTTGTTTTCAGAAATATGAGGGGATTATAAGCTCATCAGCGCGGCTTGTTAACCACATCGATCGCCTCAAAGTAACAGTTCGCGTTTGCACCGCGGCATCAGATTAAAAAGAGACATTTCTTACCATGTTTGTCTTTGCCCGACTACCTTTCCTCCCATCCAGCTGGCTAGTGCGTGTCAAGTTTTTACAGGTCACGTAAAAACTGCTTCCGGTTAAAGCGTCGCTCTTAAAAATAAAAGCACAAAATGAGTCAACTTCTCAATTGTGACGTATCCTAAAGAGTTAAATTGTTTGATTTACCATTAATTACATAACATGTTATAGACATTTATTGTAAAGTGAAAAAAAGTATTTGGAATTAGGAACTGTTACCGTGTCCGTTCTTTTATTTTGAAGCAATTTGCCGGAAGTAACTCGCGAATTCATGAAAGTAAACTTCTTCCTCCACGAACAACACAACAGACGTCGCTCTGGATGTTCCGAACTGTCCTAAAAAGACTTCAGAATAAATGGAAATCGTACAGACACAGGTTTGTGCCCTGGGTTGTCCTTAACCTATCTAAAAATGAGAAAACTCTGCGGCAGGTGTCGGAGCGCTCCAAAGACAAACTGGTCCCAGATCAGGAGGTCTCACAGAGGCTCCTGAAGCTCTTCAGAGTCCTGCTGCTCAGGAGTCAGTGGGCTCATCATGAGGAGCTCCGAGCAGCTCAGACCCACCTTCTCAGACGGGCAACAAGTAAAGCCGACCACTGTGGAGGAGATCCAGTGTGTGGAGAAGATGCCATGTTACAGTCTCTGGGATTCTCCATTGACCGGAGGCCGAGCACTTTGCCCTTTGCAGGTATTATTTAATTCCTTCCTATTATTATTATTTGTCAATCTTGTATGGTAAAATGTTTCAACCAGACTTACACCAGAATATTATCAGTGCTGGGATGGAAGGCTACTTTTGAAATGTAATTAATAATGCAAATATTTTAATTACCACATCAAAATAATGTAACTTATTACATTTGATGATTTTTCTATCACATGTTTTGAACTTTAAAACTTAATTTTGTGTGACTGATTGCGGTTCCACTGATCGATCTCTAGATGTATCCCCTAGTTTGACCTTGATTAGCCTATTCTCTCTGCTGGTGAAAAAACTTAACACTACATAATGTTAGAATTGTCTTCAAAAAGAAAATATAATTGAATTTCCAGCACTGAAAGATGTACATACATCTAAAAAGAATATATTCAAATGTAACCCCTTTGTAGTCACCCACATTGTGATTAGTAATTTTACTTTACTTACAGATGTTTTACATGATAACTGTAACTGATTACAATTCCATTTAAATTTTGATTTGATCATGTAACTTGGGCTGCATAAAAGTTAGACCCTAAGACTGATTATATGCTGTTGTTGCCTTTTGCAATGTCTTTGGACTTCTTGAATGATATTGTGATTATGTTGCCATATTTGTTTTGCACATTTGCACATTTTCAATAAACCCAACAACTTTTGCCCTTTGCAGGAACTGGAGTGTTTGTCACCAAGGGATTTGTGCCCAAAGGAGCTACAGTTGCCATGTACCCTGGCACGGTCTATCAAGCCTATGAGCCAATTCTCCTCCAGTCCATCAGAAACCCTTTTGTATTCAGGTGTATTGATGGAGTCTTAGTTGATGGGAATGACAAAGGCATCTCCAAAATGGTGTTCAAGTCATGCAGTGGCAGAGACAGAATAGGTCCTTTCATGATGAGTGACACCACCTGGCTGACAGAAAATCCACAAAACCCACTTGCTGTGGGTCAGTATATTAATAACTGCTCCAATGAGCAGCCTGCTAACGTGTGCTACCAGGAGTATGATGTACCGGACGAATTTCCCATCGAGCTCCGCCAGTTTCTGCCTAATGTTAACTACAGCCAGGATGCACAGAGGCCTCTGCGCTGTGTTGTCCTTGTATCACTCAGAGATATTACAGCAGGGGAGGAACTCTTCTCTAACTACTACACCATTGTGCGTTAGAATCATAGTACCCTCCACTGCTCTACTTTGATGTCAGAACAGAAGAAAATGTACATATTTCAAATTCAAACAATGTTATAATTTTCTGCCTGGAATTAAAGATCCCATATTTTACACTTTTCAGGTGTTTAATTTTAATTTTTGATATCCTTGAAAAGATATACTGTATTTGTGCTTGTTTTAAGTAGGCTACCAAAAATCATCTCACTATGACACTATCATATTTTGTTGCTCAATGTGATTGGGTAATTAACAAGCTGGCAGGAAGATTGCATCTGGTTACCATGGAGACAACTGAACCCCTTTACTGAAGCATGAATTAAAAACATCTTGCGGCTCTCTAATTTCTGTTGAGCAGCACTCACCAGAAGTATAAATCAGGCTTTAATGGCATACTACATATCTTGTGTACTGTATCTATGGTGACTGTACTTGTGACATTACAAACTCAAGAAAGTACTGAGAGCATTAAAGTACAGTTTCGTAATTTGGCTGTGTGCATTTCTCCAAGAATTGAGCATTTGCAAAATATAATCACAAAAAAATATACATAGATATTATGCAGAACAGTGATTTTAGATTGTTGTGGTATTTGTTAGATAAAAATTGTATTTCATATTACTTGATTGGTATAACTACTATATTAATGTGTAAGAAGCATGTTGTGACAGAGGTGGAGCTAATACTGTTGAGTAATTTCATCTATATGGTGCTCATATGTGTTGGATGAAACCTTTAACCTTAAAAGTAAGTTTTAAGTAGTCTAACTCTGGGAGCATAAAGTTAAACTACTCAAATTAAGTACAACTAACTCAAAATTGTACCAGACAACAATTATGGAGTCAATGTACTTAGATCCACCCCTGCCTAAAGCAAACATACAGGAAGATATATCAGTGCTGATCAAAACTGGTAATTAACTAGCATTAACCATTATCATGTCCACCCCCATGTAGGGATATAAACTGTGGAGGTGACAATCTGTATAGACACACCCATGATTAGACTGGTTACATACCAGAAGAGGGTGCAGGCCATCAGAGTATGAGTAATACAGAAGCCAACTCTTTCATATACAAAAGAGACCAAATGTTGGAAATAAAAACTGGAGAAAGAGGAGTCACCATTGCAGAACATGGGACAATCTTGACTGGTCACAGTAGGGTCAATACTTAATAGAGAAACACACTCAGTATAACAGATTTAGCGTAAAAGATCGAAAGAGCAAGTGTGAGATAAAACAATATATATTAAGTAGAGCAAATCTTCTTTCATAGCGTGTCATTGTTCTCCTTACTGTAGTTCATCAATTCTATTTCCTTAACCTCACACGGAACAACTCCCTACTAAATATTGCGCAACCTTAACAAACGAGTTTTGACCTGTCAGAGACGCCATAGAAGGCGAAGCACCATCTATGACTGCAATATCATTCCGCTGAGATATATAGTCCAGAACAATTTCCACATTTGTATCATTTTTTAATAGTATATTTGCAAATATTACATAGCACAATAAAAAAATAGTGTCAACCAAATATTAAGTCATTCAAATGAGACGACATTAACGACGATAATCGAGCGTTCAGTTCATCGGTGAAATGAGTCCGGCTGCATAAAGGCAGTTGGCGACGCCATTAGCGATCTTTCCAGTCGCATGCTGAAGTTGGGAACGGATCATGTCTTGCGATTCTGCTGATTACAACAGGTAAACTCGTACAATCGGTCACCTTTTTCTAAACAATATTCACCGTTAAGGCGTATATAAACGTGTTACGTTAGTATAGACTCTCTATGGGGATGAATTTGTAAATTATTTAGCTAATTTCGCCAGCTTTCCAGGCCCCAAACCGTGAGGACAATTTGGTTAGCTTAGCAGGTAGCTTTGCGACAGCGTCACACCGCAATTCCAAACTGCCGTTACAAGCCATTTGAATTAAAGGTATTTGGTTTTTCCAGTGTCTTAATGATATTTTATCATGACCGTGTTGTACTCTTTCATAACTTTGTCTCGTGATGTGTGAGGAACTGTCAGGCCGGACTACAACTCGGCCTAATTCACGGGGCAGGAGAAGCCGCCGCACAGGCCCAGAAACTGTCCGACATGTTGGCTCCATAATGAGATGTGCCGCACGTGCAAAGTTAGAACGTTATCACCTTTTCATGCTGACGTTGACATGATTCCTCCGTGGGCGCGTTAGCCGGCATGAAGCCCCCCTTTTTTCGATATTACATAAGCGGGCAGGTACGAGTTTAAGCTCTGCTCGTGGAATTTGACACGTGGGCCCAGCGCAGTCCCCTGGCTCTGTAATCAGACACTCTGGGCGTAACCCGGACCACTGAAAGACCCACTCACCACCCATTTGACGGGTTTTTTGGCATATTAACTACTTAAAGTTGGCGTGAAATGGGAAGTATAGCACGTGGTATTAATGCTACCTGTTGTGAGTTTTTCATGGCCTCCTTTTCACTTTTTCTGTGACTGTGAAGTCTAATGTGGCACTAATTTTTTGTTTTCTTTTTTTTAACAGCTCAAAAGATAGAGACCATGGGGGGCCAGATGGGATGGAGCCTGATGGTGTCATCGAGGTATGTACACGACGAAATTTCAGGGTTCCCCCCCCCCCATTTTGACAGCTAAAATCATATTTAATGAAATATGTATACTCACTTTCACTCAAATTGTTGTCCCTCTTGTGCAGAGCAACTGGAGTGAGATTACGGATAACTTCGATGATATGAACCTGAAGGAGACGCTTCTCAGGGGCATATATGCATATGGTTTTGAGAAACCATCTGCCATTCAGCAAAGGGCAATCATTCCTTGCATCAAAGGTACGAACCATTCTGTGACAATTTGTACTGATAAATGGATGGATTGAGTGAAGTGATGCTTTACCATCTTTCGGGACTTACCCATTAATGGGGATAACTTTATTTTCCACTGATCACTCAATACTATTCAGCAAAATCAAAATATTTATCTTGAATGCCATTTTCTAACATTCTGTTAAATGATTCGAGTTGGATGCTCAAGTAACATTTGTCCCCTTGCCTTCAGGCTATGATGTCATTGCTCAGGCCCAGTCAGGCACTGGCAAGACGGCCACGTTTGCCATCTCTATCTTGCAGCAGCTGGATATTGAGCAGAAGGAGACTCAAGCTCTGGTTCTGGCTCCCACTAGAGAGCTGGCTCAGCAGGTATGCTGTTCCTGAGGTCACGGTAACCTCAGTGTCTCAGACCTAAACAGCACATTGAGGACACTGATTGGAGTAAGAAGGTATCATTTTTTTTAAACCTGTCAAAATTCCAAAATTGTGAAAATATCCTCTTATGATTGGTGTAGTCCCTGTCCATGGCTGCATTGGTCTAAAAGGTGATCTGGCTTCATTGGATTGATTGTGATTTAAATGTGGAAAACTGGGTGATATGATGGCATACCATCTTTCGGGACTGACTCTTGATGAGAGTTCCTTTTTATCTCACTGATCACTTTTAACAGTTATTCTACACTCTTGTGTTGAAATGTCCTTACACGCCATCTCTACCACATTGTCCTGAACTAGTGTTGTTTTTGTCACCTGTCTCCTTTCATTAGATCCAGAAGGTCATTCTGGCTCTGGGTGACTACATGGGGGCAGCCTGCCATGCCTGCATCGGGGGCACCAATCTCCGTTGCGAGATACAGAAGCTTCAGGCTGAGGCCCCTCACATAGTGGTGGGTACACCAGGACGTGTATTTGACATGCTTTCCAGGGGGCATCTGTGTAAGTAGCAGTGGTCCTGTTCAACTGAAACTTCTCAAATGGCTGTGTTTCATTTCACAAGTCTAATTTAATGCCACAATTCTCCACAGCCCCAAAATGGATCAAGATGTTTGTTCTGGATGAAGCTGATGAGATGTTAAGTCGAGGGTTCAAGGATCAGATCTATGAGATCTTCCAGAAACTGAGCACAAATATTCAAGTGAGTATCTTGTTGGTACAGGCTCAACATTGACAGCTGATGAATTATGGCACCCTTCTGCATTAACAGAAGTCTGCTATAATTGTGTGATCCAGATCTGATCTGTTTCATGCAATAATGCTAGCAGACTATCACGCGGAAGGAGATTATAGCGCACTGCACTGGAAATGAGATGTTGTCGAACCTCTTTCTTAATGTTCATTGGCCTCTGTCTCGAGGTGCAGTGCCACACTTGATCTGCATTTAAAAGTCTTTTGCTTTTGAAAGAGCTGCATCAGTTTTGACATGTCGCTTGCATCTTATGGTAACACGATGTGTCTCGTCTAGGTGGTCCTGCTCTCTGCCACCATGCCTGCGGAGGTGTTGGAGGTGACCAAGAAGTTCATGAGAGACCCCATTCGCATCTTGGTGAAGAAAGAAGAGCTTACCCTCGAGGGTATCAAGCAGTTCTACATAAATGTAGAGCGAGAGGTGGGTGTACTTAGCTGCAGCACTATGCGGTTCCCTAGTCTGTATTATTTCAGCAAACTGCCTCTTCCTGCTGTGGATGTCAAATGTCTTCCTTCTCTCCAAACCACCCTGCTAAGACTACAGGAGCCAAGCCTCACAGGTTTAGTTTGTGCCTGTGTAACAATGGGCACATGTGAGAGGGAGATTGAAGGCACAGCATTGAAAATGAGACTCAGAGGGACCTCAATGTCCTTCATATCGTGATCCTGTTTTGCATATTGGCTGCTTTTTTTTTTCTTTTTTTTTTTTTTTTTTTAAATGGCTTCACTGCAGGCTTATTTGCTTATCTGTAGTAATTGTTAGGTTCCCTTTATATACTTGACAGTGCATTACTTGGCATAATTTTTTTTTCTTTTTTCATGTGTGTCTCCAGGAGTGGAAGCTGGACACCCTGTGTGATTTGTACGAGACACTGACCATCACCCAGGCTGTCATCTTCCTCAACACCCGGAGAAAAGTCGACTGGTTGACTGAGAAGATGCACGCCCGAGACTTCACAGTCTCTGCTCTGGTACGATCTGTCCTCTGCCTGTTTGGCTCTAAAAACTGAGTCAACACCATTTTTGCCTGTAAAGACTTGTCTGTTTTAAGGCTACACATTGTCCTAATTCAGTTTATTCTCCTTTAACAGCATGGCGATATGGACCAGAAGGAGCGTGATGTGATTATGAGGGAGTTTAGGTCTGGCTCAAGCAGAGTGTTGATCACTACTGATCTTCTGGTTAGTATGAGTTGCATTGTGTTATTTGGGGATTTGATTTGACATTGTATACGTAATGTCAGGTAATCCGTTTGAAGTTGAACCCAAAACGTTTCGAGTCCTGCAACAGTCCTGAAATGACCAAGCAGTCAAAACTTTTGGGAGATCAGGGCTCGTTCTCCACAATGGGTTCTTCTACTGTAGGAATCTGTTACTTATTAACGGGCGACATTGATTTTAAATTCAAAGCAGAATTCGTAAAATCTGTTCTGTGACTTTTCATTTAAATGCATTTTTATTTCCGTTCTCAGGCTCGTGGGATTGACGTCCAGCAGGTTTCCCTGGTCATTAACTATGACCTTCCTACAAACCGAGAGAACTACATTCATAGGTACGATGCGTCACATATTGCAACAATCTGTGCACCTGTATGTCCTCCTGTGAGTGCACTGCCTCCTGCAGGAATCTAACATGTTTCATCTTCACTCTCGACAGAATTGGTCGCGGTGGCCGTTTTGGCAGAAAAGGAGTTGCAATCAACTTCGTCACTGAGGAAGACAAGAGGATTCTTCGGGACATTGAGACGTTTTACAATACAACCGTGGAGGAGATGCCTATGAATGTGGCTGACCTGATTTGAGCCCCGAGATTTCTTTTTTTAAAAAACGCAGTGATAGCGATCGTCCACTTGCATTGTGCTTATATTATTCGAGGGGGAAAAAAAACTTCTCAATGCTAAACCTTGGATCAGAATTTTGGTATGTGTTAAAAGCGAGGTGACTTCTATGGTGGTCCCTCTCGGACAGTTGTAGATTCTAACCTCGACAGTCGGCTGGTTGGAGCTACAAAGCCATGGGGTCTGTAAACATAAAGGTCCTTATCAGGTATTTCTTTCCATGTTCAATTAAGATGTGTGTATTCGATGTTCTCCACCATTTAGTAACTTACTTGTGGACTAAAAGGTATAAGTGCTGTATAAAGTCTGCAAATTATGTTATGCTAACATATGTACGATGTATTGTGGGCCTGCTTAATAGGGCACTTGTCATGTTCTGTAGATTCACTTGCTTTTTGTTATCTTTTGTGAATGTTTTAATTTAAATGTACCATATTTTTTTTATCCCACTTGCTCTATCAGATTTCCTCACTGGTTGGCCATATTTTGCTGACATGTGGTTTTACCCTCACCAGAGTATATTGCTATTTACCCCCCTTGACTACTTTTCAGATTTCCTCCTCTCCCCAGAATTGTATGAATGTCTTAATAAACTAAAATTGCTGTAAGTAAACTTGCCTCAGCTGTTTCTGAGTACGAGTGTTTACTTTGTGTTAAGTACTGACACAAACGATCTCAGAGTAATTACAATGGCGAAAAGCCACCTACAGTGATTTATGAAGGCTGTATTGATCAATGTGTATCAGCAGGGAGCGTCAGTGGGCACAGTTGAGGATGGGTTGTGATCTGGCACCATCTACTGGCAAACCTAAATGTGTATAATGCAGCCCTTACACTCAGCAGTGTAGACATTTCAATTGAATTTGCCCATATGGTTTCCACACTTGGTGAAAAACAATCTTAAATTCATGAAATGTCTAAATAGCTTAATGTAAT
>JBCAUF010000036.1:24807593-24818714 GCA_038406115.1 Haemulon aurolineatum
CTAAAACTGCAACAAGTCATCCTGATGGACTCTGAGTTACAGTGACCACCCACCAAGTATTTCTTGATAGTTCAAACAGGTTTAAAAAAAAAAAACGAAACACAAATGAGCCAACTGTACAAACAAAAAAGTCTACTTTAAGACAACCCCACACTGTGAACCTGCAACCACATAAAACATAGGCGTTCCATGAAAGCAGCTGTGAGATACATGTGCACCTTCTTAAAAAAACATTAATGCACACAACTTTAACCAAAAAAATTGGTTCAGGGCCATGGTTTCCATAGTTGCACGTCTATGTTTTGAACAGCAGTGGAACCACCATGCTAATAAAATAACTCAACTCAACCAATGAGATCTCAAAACAACAAAATACCACTATAGTGGTCTTTAAAAATAAATGTTGGTCTGTCTTAATTCCTGCTCTATTCTTACCAAGAGTTCACTCTCTCTGAACTGAAGGCACAACAACCACTGCTCCCTCACATAACCTCAGCTTATTGCAGAAGCAACATGCGGGCAGGATATTCATTACATTTACAAGCAAGCAAAGTGTTCAAGTGGTAAACTACTGAGCTTTAAGATGAAAATAATTTGCTACACAAGTTAAGTTCATTCTTGATTGAGTCATTCCGGTGCACCATCCTCTGACGGATTGGATACAATGCTTTATAACAACCACTCTCTTTCTCTATACGACTCCAGACAATTCGGTATACCAATGTGATCTTCCAAACAGAAATAAACATGCAGCCATAGAAACCAAAATCCATACATATGGGAAAAACGATAACAAGTGTAGCGTTAAACAAAGATACACTACCCATGAGATCAAGATGTCTTCAGATGCGCATCATAGTTCCGTTGTCCTCAGCAAGAACTTTCAGCCCCTAGGAGGAAAGGCAGAAATTCAATGTACCTCTACCATCTCCTGAATAACTCTCAAGTCACACCAGGAGATCACATCACACCCAGATCATATCAGTGATAAAGATTGCACTGTTTCTCCCGGGTGAAATCACTTGCACTAAAAAACAATTAGAAAATGTTAAATGTTGCAGATCTGCAATATCGTTATCACTAACTTGGCAAACAGGAGAAATAAAAATGATTCATTTCATTCAATGGACGCCTTGGCATGGCATGCTTTTTACACTTCAGACCACATCCCATTATGTCCTGCAGTTAAGTAATCTACCCCAACTCTTCAAATAATGCATGAGTAGCGCTTTTTGCACGTTACTATGCGTTCAAATCTTGACTGAGCAGCACAAGAACCACATAGGCTGTGCTACGTGGACAATTCGCATACGATAGTGATTCTCTATCAGTGCCGTGACAGATTACCTCAATTAGACTGGACATTTTAGCAGCAGTGTGTCAGTGAGTGGGTGACAAGGCAGTCACAAAGTGTTATGAACAAAGGGGCGTGTCACCAAACAATGAAAGAAACTGGGTCAGTGATGTAAAGAGCCAAAGCAGCCAGTGTATATTGCTGCTGTGCACAGTATTCCTTAAGGATAATTACTGTATTCCTACAGAGGAGGTACACTTATGCATAAGGGAAATGGACATGTAATTGAAATTGAATTCAGTAAAGACACATTTTAGACATTTGTCTTCCAATATTAGTACTAAATCACCAACTGCGGGAAAAATAAAGCACATTCAAATGCAAGCGAGTAGGATTTTCGTTTCAGAAGAAAAACTCGTCTACGTGACTGCTGGGCCTGATCCAGCTGCCCCCCCACCCCTCCCCTGGTCAGGTTGATCTCGTGCGGGTTAAACACATGCAAAGTTATGTCACCATGCTAATCTGCCGGTAGCTAAATTGGCAGCATAGCATGGCAAAGCAAACGTACTTGCGGAAATACATTCCCTGCCCCCCCTCCCCACCCACACACACACGCACACACGGTGGCGAGTTGAATGGGCTGAACAATCTGCCCACATGTCATGGGTCACTAATAAGTGCATGTACATTGAAGAATGGTGTTAGCGCCGTTTATAGCCCAAATGTTATAATTAAATTGAGATGCATCAATTTCGCCACTTTCTTCTTGTTTTCCCTCGTTAACTACTGTAATCACCAGTGTAATTAATTACAACCCATTTTAAACGCTGCACTGCACATGAGCTAGGTAGCGTCAGCTCACCGGCTAACATGCTAATTCACGTTAGTTTCCCCGTCGCCACACATGCCAGTGTTCATTTTCATGCAGCCCAACCAAAACTAATGCAATTAACACCGCAAAAACTCACTAAATTAACGCAACGTTAGCTTCTTTGACATAGCTTTTTTCTGACGAGTACAGTGAGGATCGTCTCCAAACCTGCTAACACAAGCTAGCATGCTAGTGACAGTATTGCTGCTGTAATACCATACCTACTTGGATTAAAAAAAAAAAAAACCTTTGCAAATGGTGATATCTTCCGCTGCTCTTGTGCGTTCAAAAATCAAACCATGTTATCTCTTTTAATCGATTTCTTTTTCGTATGTACATTAACTATCATTAAGGTTATAATATTTTAAACTAAAGCCAGGCGGTAAGAAGCCAGCAACGGCTTCAGACATTCGACACAGTGGGATGACCCGCCACGCGCAAATGAGCCGCCTGTAACTACTGTTGTTTCAAACCGCCACTATGCGAACGTTCGATGCAACGATTCTCTTGTGACGTCGGCAGTGTAACAGTGTATCAATCGTCTCATCGCTCGAGCACGACAAAGTGAGAGGTGTAAAACTTATGTAACAATATGAGCAAAACAGATCTGTATTTATCAACAGCGTTACTTTCAAACGAGCAGAGCGGAACTGGTAACAAACCTATTTTCCCAACATCATCTCCTGGTTTGTTAAAGCTGAAACGCCGCCGTCCTCGTCGCTGATTAAAATATTAGCTCCCGGTCCGTTTGACAGGCTTACGGTTAAAATGGAGCCACATTTCCTCGTTGAAACCGACCAATGAGATGGAGGGGCACAAAAAAAAAAAAAAAGCCGAGGCCCCTGGAAGTTTGTCCCGCAGCCAAGCACCAGTCATAACAACAGTTTCCTCGCCCATCCCCCACTACACCTCATTTTCGCTTGTCTGGTCACCACTAGCTATGGATTAATGACACCCCACCCCCTATCCTTTGCTCAGTCATTCAGACTGGGAAAGTCAACAACAAGCTTACATCATCATTGCAATCTGTGTTTTACACAGATTTTTTTTTTTTTTTTTTAGCTGTATACATAATCTATAATCATATTAACTTCCTAGTGTTCACGATGAAGCTGATTGCCTGAAAGTATTCATGCTGTACCCTGTTATAATAATGTAAACATTTATGAAATATCAAGGGATTCAGTTGAGTAAGAATTGGATGCTGACCTTAAAAATTCTGTATAATGTATCTTGTATCACAGCTTGTTTGACTCGCTTAGTGACTGTCCTAATTTATAGCTGCACTGCCTCAGCCTTTAATAATGTGTGATGATGACACATCATGAAATGCTGATTGGGGACCATTACAGTAGCTGTGCAACAGCAGCAAGTGTGCGGCATGTTCAGTACATCGTTTGTTGCATTGTTCCTTCTTCTTTTTCTTATCAATACCACAGATGTAACCACCTCTGCTGGGAACACAGACACAACATCCTCTACTTTATTTCTCGCCCTCTGTGCATCCGCATAAACACAACTTTGAAATAGCGTCTCATTTTGTGAGACAAATAATTTGTCTTTGGAGAAATGGCTTAGTCTATCAGCTTCAGCAAAGCTAAAATTGATAGTACAGCAGATGTACAGCATTTCAGATGGGTTAAGGCTCAAAAGAGTTTATTTGTACAGCCTATCTGATTAACTGTGCTGTTGAGTGATGGATTTGGCTGTAGCAGACACTGTTTGCTACTGCAGTCCACTGATTTTCTGCCTTTGCTACCTCCCAACCTCTGAGCAGTTTGATCCTCCCACTCAATTATCTCAAAGCTCATCTGGCCCTTTGTCATCATCCTTGCAACTCATCCACCAGAGACCCCCCTGTCTAATATCTCGAGCCACACATTCACTAATATGGAGGGGTGATAGGGTGTCACGATGCATTGCAAGTTCTCTACCTATAGGGGAGGATTCTGCTAGAGGTGGCCTCAATGTCAGAAACCCAGTCATGGAGGGACGGATTCTGACACGACACAAAACTGTGCACAAAATTATGCAAAGTAGGTTTCAGTTTTGGTGCCGTTTGTCTCCATTAGTTCATGTGCGGGTGATTTCCCACATTCTGCCTCTTGCTTGCTATTCCTCAAGCCAGGAGAAACAGAAATATGTGCTCCATCACTCCCACTGTGTGAGGGTGTTTTGGCTGCCAGTGAAGAAATGTGAAGCAAATTCCTCCTCTCTAATGCCAGGCTTTACGCAATATATGATTCACTTCAAATGTTGTGAATTGACTCACCTCTTCTCTGTGACTGGAAATCCTACTCATCCTGTTTTACATACAGCACATGCACATACTGTACACCGTACATTATTAGATTATATATCTATGTATATTTATATACACACATCTCAAAATCCTGAATTGTGGTTGTGCTGGCATGATACAGTAGCTCTCCAATAAAATGAGATTAGCTCTGTTTCCATCTATAAATGTGAGACAAGAAGGACTACAACAGTATGCTATCTGAGTGGGGGCGGGGAGCTAATCTACAGGACAATAACACGAGGTTGCTAGGGATGTGAGCACAGCAGCAACACTGATGAATATGTGCTGGACCTGTTGGCATTGTGTAATTGCTTGGATACTGCCACACAAGTGGTGGCAAGCTTTATCAACTGCCTTAGCAACAGCAGTGCTGCCTTTTCATTTCTGTGTGTAAAGAGGAAAGAAAGTGAACAGGAGATTAGTGGCTGCATCTAAGAAAAGGACACGTAGTCTAAGATTTCCATCCTTAAAAAAAGGAAAAGACGTCAAGCAATGAATAATAACTGGATATCAGGAGCTAGGACTAGACCAAAAATCCTGAAGTAAGTTTGATTAGTGTTTCCTTTATTTATGGCTTCAGACGTTTATAACTTCTTAAGATGAAAACATCCATCACATGGATGCAAAGCATGATTAAAAAATATATGTGTATATATGTACACAAGTGAGTCCTAACCTTCAGATTGAGGTCCATTGTGTTGTTTCCTTCAGCAGAGGATTGGACAAGATTGCATAACCCTCCTTCGGCTTTATGTTAAATAACAGCAATTCAACCAACTTGACCCTAATAGCTGTTTCATATTTGAGCTACACGCCACTTCACGTGCATCATTAACACAATATATTATGCCTATGAGAGTGGGAGTGACAGAAAAAGAGGAAAAGGGGAGCAGGAGAAAGGACTGCAGCTCAGCTTCACTGCCTGCTCAGCAAGAGCTATTTTTAGATCCCGAGAAACAAAGAAGCAGAATCGCCTTTCATCCCCCCCTCTAACTATGTTGTTTCACCTCCTAATGTGGCACTTGCAGACACTCTGCACTTCTTTGTAGCTATGTTTAGGCCTAACCTCAAATAAATAATGCCTTTCCATCTGCCCTTGGGTCTTTTTTTCCCTTTCTCATCCTGCTATATTTTTGCATGTTTGCTTGCTGTCTTACTGTATGCAGAAGGGGCTGTTATTTTTTCAAGACAATCTAAATAAGGTCAGGGTATAATTAAGTGGGAAAGCATCTGAGCTATGATGCAAGACGGCACTCTGGAGCTCTTCAGGGAGACAGTCTTGTATTATGCTGTACCCTTTGGCCATCACTGGATGGGGCTTGGAGGAGATGGAGAATATAAAGTGGTGAGCAGTGCACACCTCTAGTAGAATCTGATCCAATGCTGCTGCTATAAGGGGCAGACTTTCATGATCACACACACCAAGGGGGATGAGTAAAGATTGCAGCCAAGATGGCTCATTAACTGTGGTCTGCAAAGGAGAATCCCCCAGCTGGTCGCAACAGTACTGTTGTGGAAGTCACTGCCTACCGAGACGTCACAGCATTGAGAACAACGAAATGAATAGCTTCTATTCAGATTAACTTTGCCATTTGCAAAAATATGCATAACTACATGTTACATTTAAAAATGTTTTCTCTTCTTTTGTGTATACAAATCTGAACCAAGAAATGAAGGTGAGTACATATCATATGCAATGCTAGAAGCAGAATTTTTGGAGTACAGTATTTCTGTCCATTTCAAGGGGCTCCTATACCCTGTGCCTCTGACAAGGGTTTACAGAGTTCATTTTCTCTGGATTACAAAACAATGAAATGAAAATGGGATTGATGGATTTACCTGCAAATATAGTGCATTAATATATATATATATATATATAGGTATGTGTGTGTATATATATAGTAAAATATCTGATGATACCATCACAAGGGTTAACTCTCAGTTTGCATCTCTTATAAATAAATATGAGCAGTAAATAGTTGTTTGTAAGATACAATTTTGTTTATTTAATGCTAACGCATTAGGTGCTTTTCGACATCTACCGACAATCAAGTGCAATTTAATACATTTACACTTTACATTTCACCAAAATAATCAACAAAACAAACAAACAACAACAACAAAAAAAACCCAACCCACTGTCATGCTATGTCATCTGTTGTTGGTAATCAGTCAATGAGGAAACCCCCCTCAGTTCACTAGTTTCTGAGGTTGCAGAGACATCTAGTGGCATGGCATGGTAAAGTTTTACTCGTCACTGTGTTTGAAGCAGTGCCCTTTGAGTTCCCTATACATACTGTACATTTGTGACATGGGAAGGCAGAGATGTTTGAAATAGCTGCCTCTGAAGTGCCCCGTGGATGAGCAGCAGCGGCTGCAACAAACATAGCAACAGGCCCACAGCGGAGCCGGTCAGTTATTTGGAGGTACAGTGAAGATTCATTGTGCTGCTCCGACTCCCTTCAAGCATGACGGCATTGTGCAGGGAACTCATATTACTAACACAGGTATGGCAGGCATTCTGTCCACTTGGGGTAAGAGTTTAAATAAGAGGTAGCCAGCTGCCGTCCCTGGGAGCCCAGACCATGTTGGAGAGCCACTGCTGACAGTTGTAGTTCAGAGTCCGGATTATCATAACAGCACACCGACAAGAGGTAGGACTTCACAGATTGTACGTATTACCACTGCTATTTCAACTGAGCACACACTCGTTACACATAAAAGCAGGGGCTTATTGCAAATTAGATGTGCAAAGGCAGGAGATTATTACAGGCACCACAGAGAAACAGTGAGGCTGTGGACACAAAGAGCAAAGACCGTGTTCTCAGAGACATGGTCCAGCCCACAACAAGGAGTCAGCACACAGCTCATAGCCAGGAATACAAAAGAACTTTAATCTCTTACATGTTAAATGGATTCATGAGGGTTCAGACTACAATGGGCTCTTTAGATTGATCTGCTGTGTAAGAAATTTGATAATTTCACTGCGTACAGCCTCTTTTGTATCGAGCGCCTTGATGAATCTTAGCTGGATAATAATGATGGAAACACGCTGTTTTTCACTCCCGTGTTTGAGGAACAACAAGGCAGTAAACAACTGCAAAATGCACATAATTAAATTTGAATGGATGACTGGGTTTTGACATTGCGGCCCGTAACATGAACTGCATGTGTGATTTGCGCGAGACATGCAGTTCAATGCTTTGCTCTGTTCACACTGTCCAGCTGCCAGTGTGTGCACCTCAGGTAAGTGCTACTCTTCTGTACCTCTGTGGCGTGCTGTGCAGTGCAACATGTAACTTTTTAAAGGCACCAAGCACACACACACAACATCTGACAGGAAAGCAATAATCACTGGAAGGACAAGTCAAAAAATACATCCTGAGACATTCTTCATCAAAGAGCGTGTTGATAGCATGCCAGGCTTTGAATTCCACAGTGCGGTGCAGCACGCAAGGTGAGTAAACACCTACTAAAGCAAAATTTGCAGGATCAAAGGGGGGCCCTCAGACCCCTCTGTATGTTACACATACCTTTGAATCAACTTTAAGATGAACATGCAATATTAGCTCAATAAAATCCAAAGGAGGTTACAAACAGTTAAGGTCAGTAAATGGAGATCAAAGATGGCCTGTGAGACAATGGCCTCTAAAGACGCACAAAATGACACGAAACAGTTACAATAACAAGGTCGTTTTGCATCTATTTGCTTTGCGTGAGTCTGTTTTGTGGTGACTTCACATCTCTTTGTTACTCTTCTGTTTCTTCCTTTGTCCCTGTGGTCAATTTTCTTCTCTGTTTTGTCTCTTTGCATCTCTTCATAATAATTTTGTGCCTCTTTGTGGTCATTTTTCATCTTTTTTAGGTCATTTTGTGTCTCTTTGTAGTTGTTTGCTTCTTTGTCTCTGTGGCGTCTCTGCTCCCATTTGTGGTTGTTTTAAATCTCTTTGCAGTTGTTTTGCATATTTTTCAGAGCCTCCGCAGGTGAAGCAGAAATCTCGGGTGCTTCTGTTGGTTGAAACACAGCAGCTGCACTTCAGTTATTAGTTCACAATGGAGATTAAGAGACAGGCCCATTCAGTAATACACTAATGTATAAGATAACACCTGCTCTGTAGTTATATGGATAATAGCATAAGCCATTTTGGTTTATCACCTAGCCAGTCACGTTTTGAGACTCTCAAGATGGGCGAGAGACAGCGAGGAGAAATATGAACCAAGGACACACCCATAAAGAATATACAGTGAGGTCGACTGATCCTATCTGCCTCTGGCTCAGGATACGTAGTTCATTAAACTGATAATAGGAGAATCTGAACAATACGTTCCTGCTGGGGTAAGCAGTTTCACGCCAGTGCCGGGCGTTGGAGCACCTCCTCAGACAGCTGTCTCCCTCCAGTGCTTCATGTGGTGACACTGCAGACTCAGTAGCTTTTTAAATAAGCGGCGAAATGAAGGAGGACGCAAATATATACAAAATCAATTTTTCAAGTAGGAGACTGTCATTCAAAACCACTTTTTACCCTATGACTACGGCATGATTTCAGATTCAATTAAGTGTTAGCAATTTCACTTCAATAATTTCAGATTTCCAAGGATGGATTTCCACCTCTGTCAGTCCTGATAATTGAGACCATTTCATTTAACAAAACAAAACATTTACGTTTCACGTTGCGAACGGTTCTTTTACATTTGTTTCCTTCATTTGAAGCCAACTTAGAAGGCCTTTCAAGGTCATGCTCAACACCGTGAAACTGCCTGTCCCATATATCGTCCTGGACAGCCTCACTGTCCATTCCCTATGAGTTATTAGGCAGGAAATCAACTCCAGCCTTCTTGGAGCGTGAGGCAGAGCTACCAACAAATACACTGCCCTCAAAACCCTCTCAAAGCTTCAGCTTGACTGTAAAGTTGCTACGAGGAGTGAGGCGGCCCTTCTGAAAGTGTGCATGTGTGTGTCCATGTTTAGCTGAAATCAATACAGTTATGCATGGAATTTGAGGCACTCGAGAGGCAATAGTCAGCCTGCGTTTACGGGGGAAAAAAGTTGCAAGACAGAGCATAAAATTCATGCAAGTGTGCCTCTTTGTTGCGGACGTGCATGCAAAATTGTGCGGAATGTTTCAAAGAACGCAGAAGCAGCTTTTTTGGTTTCCTTCGGATTTCTTTTGTCACACAGGGGTTGTCTCTCAGCAACATTTCCCCTAAGCAGCTGCGAATGTAATACAATGAGGAAATTACTCATCCAAGAGGAACTTGTTGGCTGGTTTTCTAACTATTCTGCTCCTAGCACTCTGGCAAGGTTGTCATCCCCCACAAAATGAAAACAGCCTACTTATTGTGCTTACATGTTAGAGGACTGGATGATAGCTAAACATAATGTCCAACAATGTAAAATCTGATCCATTATGTATTGATGATTCTCCATTTGAAGGAGAGTAGATAAACACTAGAAAACTGCAAGCAGTGATGAAGGGCCCTCGCAGTCCTTGCGGGTCCGAGCTCTAGCGGTTTTGGCATCCACACCAGTTGTCGACTGACAGTTGGCAGGCGCGACTCAGCGTCGTTGCGGATGACACTGTGAAAATTTCATGTAAATCAAATGATGTTTGCCACATAAGGCCTACTTCCTATTGCCAGTAGGTGGCGCAATGATTGTGACTATAAATTGTAATATAGATGTGTTCAGGCTGGGACTCTTATCAAACGTGAAGTTTCATGCAAATCTGATGATAAGACAGCAAATTGGTGTTTCATGGCGAAACATCAAATGTCGCCACGCCGCCATAATCGAACCGTTTGACGAAACCAAAACCTTTGAGCAGCTTTTCATCGCAAAGGTCTTAAGATGTTTCCTGACCAACTGTTGCGTCGATAGGATAAAATCCCTATGAGGAGTTCGTTAACGTACAACGCCTGGAAATGACCACAAAATGGCAGCTAAATTCAAAATGGCCGACTTCCTGTTGGATTTAGACTATGTCATCAGGAGGATTTTTTGTAGGTCTTGATACGATACACATGTGTACCAAATTTTGTAAACCTCAGAGAAACGTGGCACGAAGGCTGCTTCATTGAATAATTTTAGAGGGCACTATTGAGCTATTTTGCCACATCCATGTGCATATTGTCATATAGGTGTGTTCAGGGAGGGACTCTTATCAAACATGTGAAGTTTGGAGCTGATTGGACAAAGTATGTTTGAGTGAAGACAACTTCCCGTGTCATGGCGAGGGATTGAAATTCACCGCACTGCCAAAGCCACGCCCCTTGACAAAAACTCACAATATTCGCAATGACGCATCTTCAAGGACTTCGGGCTCTTCTGACCAAGTTTGAGAAGGATCTGATCAACCAGAATGGAAAAGTACATCAAAGCATAAAGCATGTCATTTCATGTTGCCAACAGGGGGCGCTGTGAATGTTGGTGTTTGGATGTCGCCGGGGCGTCACTCCAATCGCACATGTGAAGTTTTGAGTAGATTCGATCATGCACAGGCGAGATACAGCAACTTGTTTCATGGCAAAGGATAGAAGTGACAAATGACAACAAACAACAAATTAACTAGGGCTGGGCAATTAATCGAAAAATAATCGAAACCGACATTTAGAAACTCTAATCAACTTGATCTTGCTCATGTCAATTAATCGTGG
>JBCAUF010000036.1:24995723-25086258 GCA_038406115.1 Haemulon aurolineatum
ATTTATAGTGCTAAACAAATTTAGGTTTTCTTTTTTTGACTTTTTTTTTTTGTCTATCCCGACGTTATTCCCATTGATGGACAACTGTCTTTCCAGTGGCCGATTATGCTAATTAGGCAATGACGTCATTTAGCGCCGTTTACTGACTTTTAGGACAGCCAATGGCCTCTTTCGTTACTGAGGGGTTGGCAACACTGCGCCGGGGAGCTCATTGTGCGGAGTGATCTGATACAGACTACACCCAGCCGCTGCCTGACTGCTCTGGCTTTCTTTGCTGCCCCAGCCTTCACGTTGGTTAACGTCGAAGTGTGCGGGTTAAGATTGGAGACTCTAAATTTTTGTCCGCAGCCTTTTCCTGTCTCGTATTTTTCGGCAACCTTTACTCCCCCCCCGTAAAAAGCTGTAGGGATTTTTATACAAATATATATAGCATCAATTTCTTGAATATGTCTTGGCAAACCTACGTGGAGAACCTGATGGCCGATTGCAGCTGTCAGGATAGCGCCATTGTTGGGTATACGGACGCCAAATATGTTTGGGCAGCACATGCCGGTGGTACTTTCAACAATATCACGGTAAGAAGGAGAAATTTAGGGGGTTGTTGCAACTGAAAGCGTGGTTGCGTTTGACATTGTTGTTATGCATCACCCTGCACGCAGACACACAGCAGACTGGAGCAGCAGCGACGGCTGAAAGCACCAATACCTCACAAGGGTGCTAACGGTGTGGCGTGCTAGTTTATTCGACTAGCTAGTTCATCGCCGTTGGCCTGTCTCGGACTATTTCCTGCTAAGGAAACGCTGCGGGATTATAGACCTCGTGTGGATCAGATAAGACCTCACTCATTGTTGGCCTTCAGACATGAGGCAGTTTGCAAAATGTTCCAAAAAAGACAACGCAAAATTAGCCCAACATGCTTATTTAAATTGAAGCAGAAGAGTAGAAATAGACGGGTGTCTGACTTGAGAAAAACGTGCATGCTTTTGTCTGTGTGTCTGTGTGTCTGTGTATGCGTGCGCGTGCGTGCGTGCGTGCACCGCCGCTTTGATTAGCTCACGTTAAGCTGCTGCTTTACCGGCTACCTGTGGTTTAAAAAAGGGGTCAACTAGGTCATTGTTATGAAGTTTACTTATTATGAACGCGAACCTCTAGTTGCATGTGCACATATGTCTATATATGTATATATTTTTAATGGGAATGACGATGTGTTTTTTTTATTTCATTGAGAGGGATGGAATAACAGCCAGTCCGGTGCATAGACGTCACTTTACTTCCGCTACTCACTGCAGGCAAGGCGAGGGATGGGGATGTGAAACTGTGGCAGTTAATATCAATAGATTTGTAGGTTCCCAGCTTTTGTTCACCAAATTGGTAATTTTTAATTTGCAGTCATGTTATGAAGTGGAGCCAGTAGTCCCATCTGACACATGCAACTGACATACATTCTCAATATCGATGCACAGGTATCCTGCTTGATGTACATAGCTGAGTATATAAATCCCCACACTGTAAACAATATGTATTTATGATATATATTCATATCAGACCAGACCTCTGACCATTATTTATTTTATACCATTCTTAATCTTATAGCTCTCTCTTTGTTGTCTTTGTTTTTCATAGCCAAATGTTTATGTGAGTACAGTGAGAGTAAAGAAAATACAGCAGTCAGATTTCTTGTTATGTGTATGCGGACAATAAAGCTGATACTGATTCTGTTATTTCTATGATTATTTTCTTGAATCTTAACCCATTGAATAGAATGTCAAGAAAAAAGTGCAATATTGTTAGTATAACTCCTCTGAGTCCAAAGTCTGATTGCACTTTATGGATCTGATGGAAATGTAACAAGTGACTATATATTGCTAGTAGACATGAGGGTTGTCAAAAAGTGTTGAACTGATACAAATTTTTAAAGGCTATATAATAGTGGCATGCAATAATATTGAAAGGTAAAAAAAAAATCTAGAATCAGATTTTTAAACAAAGGCTGTACAGATGTTGATATAATGTGTCGGTACAATATGTGTTAGTGACAAAGTGAAAAGCTGTCCTGTTCTGTGTGCCTAGGACTTTTTTACCCTTCTTTTTGCTGTGGTATTAAATGAGGTATTGAGTATCGTTCTTTGTTTTGAAATAAAAAATGTTGGTATCATGATGGCCCTAGTCACTGTAATGTTTTTTGTTTTGTTTTTTTCACCTTTATATCATAACAAGGCACTGCCATTTGACTTTGTGGGGAATTCATATTCGTTCTTCACGACAAAATTTAATTTATGTACTGATTCGCATTGTGCCTTAAAACTTTGAGGATTTATACTAATCATGTAACTGAAAGCATATTTGTTAGATCTGTCTAAGGATCTGACTGACATTGCCTCAATCTTGTGTTTTTCAGTCTCAAGAAATTGATGTCCTTATCGGTAAGGACAGGGAGAGCTTTCACACCGGTGGTCTCACTCTGGGTGCAATGAAGTGTTCAGTCCTAAGAGATAGCCTCCTCCAAGAGGGTGACTGGACAATGGACCTCAGGACAAAGAGCCAAGGAGGAGAACCTACATACAATATCTCTGTGGGGAAAGCTGGAAAAGGTAAGATTGTGCTTTCAAAACGTCAATCGCAAATTGTAAACTGCTGTCTTTGTGGGTTAATAGTGGAGGGGCCTTTATTATATTTGCAACATATTATCATTTGTCCTGATCAAACATTTGCTTGTTACTGCTTCTTAAATGTGATAATTTGACACCTCTGTTTGCCTCACATCACTTGAGATTTTTGGACTGTTTGTGAGACAAATCGTGATATTTGAAGACATCACATAAAGAGAAATTGAGAAAAAATCTGGCAATTTAACTGATCATGATCATGTCTACTTCTAGCCTTGCTGCTGATTCATTTTCTCTCGATTGACTGATCTTGAGTAATTTGAGCTTTATTTGCCACAGTTTGCAATTGACCTCGAAGCAGTTCTCACAGATCACTTTTGTAAATCAGAGTTACACCATCTGATGATGCTCTCAGGCAAAACTTTTACATGCAGACCATGCAGGTAAAATGTTGGATACATTTACTTAGTAGTTTTACTTAAGTTGTAAAAGTCCATATAAACAAGGGTTTGCATACTCTAATCTGTTTGCCTTTGTGGTCCTCAAAGTCTGATATTATACTAGTGTTTCTCAAAGTTTGAGTGAACTGGATTTCCTGGGGTCTGACATTAGAGACCTTAGATAAATGGCACTGTACAAGCCTCACTTCAGACTGTATTAGGACAAAAGTTACTTGCGTGTGCCACCCAATTCTTCTGTGAGAAATGCTGATTGCAGTCAAAACCAAACTCTGATTTCCTTCATTTTTCTCAACACTGCTCCCTTTTCCTTTGATATTCTCACCTGTCCTTCTCCTGCTTTGCATGTTGCACTTAACAGACGTAGTCAAAAGAACAGAAGTGAGGTGTTGCATAGATTTAATTTGCAGTGAGATGCTACAGGCTTTACACATAACTGCATGGACGGTGGATGGCATTTTAATTAGTAGCTGGCATGCATCTTTCCTTCAGACTTATCGTATTCTTCATTGCAGTACCCTCATAACAGCAAATGCTTTCTTTCCAAACTCCACTGGCTCATTAGCTTACATCCATCTGGTTTGCTGCTATGAGCAGAGGTCAATCTAGACCAATCAAGTGCACATGTAAAAAGTTCTGCAGTGGTGATATTCAACCATGTGTTGGGGATGATCAGGGATGTGTTGTGTCCACATATTTCTGACTCATTGATAATGCCCCATTTAAGAAATGACTGAGTAATAAATTACAAATATCCGACTCTGAATTCGTGTTATATGTGATAGGAAATGTGTGGACACTACTTTGGATCAACTGGTAAAATTGCCTGTTGCAGTCTACAACCGTGCTGGCAGTTAGCCATATATGGCACACAGTTGAATATCTCTGCATTACACACTTCTGGGGACAATATTCATTAACTTTGAATGCCTTTCCTTTACCTTTTTTACTTTTATTAACTGTCCCTTTTTCTATCTCTTCTCTTTCAGTTTTGGTTCTTGTAATGGGCAAAGAAGGGGTCCATGGAGGTGGAATGAATAAGAAGGCTTACTCAATGGCAAAATACTTGAGGGATTCAGGGTTTTAATGTTTTCAAGCTCACTTAGATAAAATTGAGGGACAAAAAGAAGAGAAAAGAAATATTGCTGTTAAGATTTCTCCTGCAAGCAGTCAAATGTCTTGGAAACTTTTAATAGCAATGAAGAGTGGTAAGATACTGTGTCACCTTTGTTCCCCCCTTCATCCTGTTGGGGGAGGGGGGCGACTCTTCAATTTTGTTCATTTCTCTTTTTTTCCTTGTGTGCTCCAGTATTGGTTTTAGTCAAGGGAAAGGAGGCGGTCCATGGTGGAAATCTTAACATGAAAGCACATTCAATGGCCGAGTACCTGAGGAGGACTGGATATTAAGCAACCTCTCCACCCATCCATCAACTTAGCAGCTCGCTCCCACTCACAGTATTGTGTTGACACTACTTCCCGGATTAGATGGCATACAATGACGCTTCCTCCCCAGTCTACTTTTATATACATCCTTTGTTTGCTCAACTCTCCGCCACTTTTTTTTTTTTTTTTAAACCCTCCCCACTTTAACATTGTACTTCTCATGTTTTTGGCACTACAGTAATGGCACGTTCATTGGGATGTTTATTAACCAAATGAGTGCAAAAAAGACTGCAAAGTGTAATAAAAGTGTAACACAAAATTTTGACTCACCTTGTGTGACATTCACTTAGAAACTGGCTAATGTTCCAAGGGGAAGTACACATGTAATGGTGGTGACAGTTTGCATAGTTATGCTTTGTGAGCATTATTAAAAGATGCCAGTTTACTTTTCTTCTTCATCAGCATGTGGGCATTTAAAAGTTGCATGCATACCCTCTTTAGCACACAGATCTGGCCCCATCCCCTCTCTGTCCCAACGTAATATTCCAGCCAAAACCATCTTCACGTCTGCCTCCATCTTCAAGTCTTCAAGCCTCCATTAAAGAAATGACAAATTTCCTCTGACAAAGTCCTGTATGTGTGTATCAATTCGCCGCCCCCAAGCACAACTTCTTTTACCCTCCCATCACATGCTTTTGCTGTTGTACCTGAATGTGGTCTTAAAAGTTAATGATGTGGTGTTGGGCTGTCGTCTGAGTGTAGTGTAAGGTCAACATTGCTGAGGTCTCAAGATATTCTCATGATGCTTCACCACATCCAGGAGTCTCAGTGGACATTCCACCTCAATCACAGCTCAATCATTTGTCAGTCAGCTTCTGCCATTTGTGAATTTTCCTGTAAATCCCCCCTCCCAGTTGGACCAATTGTCAGTATAAGAGGATTATCAGAATTACTTCATCTTATTCTGATTGATGATTGTTGGCATCTCCTGTTGACTGTAAATCATTGAGACAACTTCAGATGACTGTAAAACATTTAACTGCTTCCTTAGACTTCAACACTACTTAAACTTTTCAACACTAATTGATTTGTTGCTAACTTCATATCCATTAACCAATGATACGGCAATGTCATTTTACTACAGTATGAATGCATTTTGACTGTAAACCCAGGCTGTTGGGCTCCAACACCTTGGAATTTTTTGCCTTGTGCTTTAGTCATCAAAGGTGTATTCACAAATTGTCATAGTACGGTACTTAGAAGTATATTTAAAAGAAAAAAAATGATGCTGTGTACACTAAACATATTGAAAATGGTGTTGGTTGGAATAAGAACATTTGTAAGTTGTCTTGTGAAAATTTTCTGAGAATAACTGTGTATTCTGTGCCATAAAATCGATCTGATCTGTTGCTACTATGAGTTGGATTTTTAACTGCTGCCCCAGCAAGAAGTAACTTTTAATGGCACTAAGGGATATTTTGGCATCAGTAATCTCCAGACTTTGTGGAATATGTACAGAATTAAACGACAGAAAACAAGTTTGCAATATTGTCTTTTTTTTTTAGTTGGAAATTCCTTCTGCCACAAAATCTATTTCAAATGCCATGAATTGATGAGACATCCTGTTTACAGACAGATCAAATAAAAGTTATTCCAACCAGAGGTAAAGCCAGTATGTCCTGTCTGTTGCCTTGCAAGTACAAACTTATTCACTCTGGTCTTGAGCACTCAAACAGAAAAGCACTACTCAGACTATTCATTCTTGAACTAATTGATCCCACTATTCTCTAATGGGAAAATCTAGTATCAAAGGGATGCAGTACAGTTCTCTCTCCCTGTGGTTACTATTACTGAATCACAGAAATAAGTAGCCCGCCAAAGTGTTTCTTTCCAGAGATCTGAGGAAAATTAACCACATTTTCAATGGGCTGCAGGCTCTTACTGATGAAAAATTAATTAGTTTAAAGGGACTCTACCTTCTTGTGCCAGTCTATTTAATTGATATGTTGTGAGCAACATAAGCACCTTTTCAAACTTATAAAGCACAATTAGGTGGAAACTCTTTAATGTAGATTCAGATTGAATAAGAAGAAACAAACCGTCTATCATCTATTTTAACAGAACATAGATGCTCACTGTCTTGATCAGATTCGACCAGAGGATTAAGTGTTGCATTCATAGAGTAGCCCCTATGTAGCTATAAGGTCTCGCTTTGTTAAGAAATGATACCTCTTCCAATTCTTAAAAGTGTGTCGAGCGGCAGAATGGCACAGGACCAGAGAGAGCCAATCACAAGTGTCGGTGTGATACTGTATCTAACTTGCAGCTTTAGAAGGAGGAAGTTGAAAATGATTTGATAAACCAGAGCTTTTGCGGCGATTTTCCAAATGTAACTAAAATTGTAACCATGGAAATTTCCAAAAGCAACTGTAATTTAATTACACAGTTTCCCTCAGTAATGTAACAGATTACAATTACGTAAATTTTGTAATTAAATTACGTAACGCTGTTACATGTAATTAGTTACTCCCCAACACTGGTTTGGCTGCACAGCATTGAATGCCAACAGTGGATTGCAGCATGTTAAGGATTTCAACCCACCGCAAAGTTATTGTCCACAGTAAAGGACATGTCTATGCTAATAAAGCAAAAGAAACCTGGCAAGACTATCAAACACATCGAACCTTACCATGAAATATTTTTATATTTGTTACATGTCTGCAACATGATTTGAATGCCATTATATGTATCAATCTTTATCAAACCAAATCAGTTTTGTATGGCACTTTGTGTGACTCACAGAGATTAAAAACAACAAAGGAAATCAAGAGAACCCGACCATCCCATCCACACATATATGCACACAGAGATACACAAATACACACACACACACACACACACACACACACACACGCACTAGCTGTTACTAAAGAGACATGGCCGGGCACCAAGACCTGAGGCGAGCAAGAAGCTACCTTTGGGGGCCAACCACACTGAGAGAGGTCATGATCCTCAACATATGAGGAGTTTAGGGCAACACAGTGAGGCCCCACCTTTAATTGCAGGTTGGCAACACCTGCTATGATCAGGTGTTTGATTACATGGAATTAGGACCAAACATCTCACTCAGCCTTAAAACCTCCCTGCTTGGAAGAGAGCTCAGTGCTAGTGGCAGTCTTAGTCTCAATGGCTTGTCAAGAGATTAGGGACAGTAGGATTTTATTATATTTAGGACTTTTTTTGGTTTCAAGTTCATTTTGCCATTGCGTAAGAGTGACAAAGCTTAAAGCATTGGATAGATTGAGAGGAAACTCAACACTTAGCTACAGTCAAACTAAAGCAAGTGAACTACACCATGGAAGACTCCTAATTGGGCAAAATTCTCTGCAAGGTGCTAAACCCAAAGCAACCAAGGTCACAAAGAATTTAGCGGATGTTGATGCAGATTACCAGGCAGATATGGGTATGTACTGTGGATATTTGTATTACATTCCTGTGCAAACTATGTTTTTTAAAAAAAAAATAAAATCATGAATTTTTAACACCCTTGTTAAAACTTACTTCTAAAAGGTTGGGGGCACCCCAAGCAACTCACAGGGCAGGGTGATGGCTTTTCAAGACTAAAGCCAGACGATGCAGCAGTGGAACGACTCCTTAAAATGGAGCCAAAGGTTGAATGTACAGGAGACTCCATGAAGCTTCAAGTCCAAGATGCTGCTTCTACCCCAGGATCGCTGCTCTTTGTGGACAGGGGTAAGTTTTCAGGCTCCTGTGGAGTTATTCATTTACAACTTTATGATTTACAGTATGCATCAAGCAGTCTCAAAGTTTTTTTTTTTTTAATTTTATTTTAAATTCCTTTTTCCTGTTGAATTTAATTACTCAGGAAGTCGTCTGTCTCCCCTGCCTCTGTCCAAGTTGCCACAAAGCTGTGGTTACACCATCAGGTCAACACGGAGAGATTTGTTCTTAGTTGCACCTTATGATGGTTGCTTTGTCTCTCATGAGGTGGGATACTTTGCAAGTGTGTCATGCTTTTACTACGATCTACACTTGCACACTTCTAACATTTTCCTTGCTGGTTTCAGGAGGACAGCTATGTTCTCCCATTGCGTTGGTGGGGTTTACCAGTGAAGATGTCGTGCCCTCTAATGAGGCAGTCTTCTCCGAACCCTCCAATGGTCACCTGTCACGCTGAGGGAATGGTTGTGAAAACGGAATGGACAGTATCTGTTGCTAAAATTAAAGTAAACTGTGAGTTTTTGCCATTTTCTCAAATTTTCATTTTGAATTTACAGTAGTTAAAGTAATCTAATGTAGATAATAGCTACATAGTCTTCAGAGCTCTTGCATTGTGGTGGCTTACTTCCAAACTCTTTGGAAAGAGGAAAATATTCATATTCAGAAAGAGGATACTACTGTACTGCAAGTTTTGGCTGTAGGCACTGGTTTGAGGCCTTTTTTTCCCTAAATTGTAAGCTGCCATGATTGCTGGCTTTTTTTTTTTTTTTTTTACTTGGGCCTTTTTAATATAGTGTCTCTTGCAGTAATGTATTCCTTTTACAGTAAATGACACCTGGGAGCTATTGATGAAGGCCTCACCCAGATGTGGGTTCAGTGTAGTCGTACATCCTGAAGGTGTGGTTGTCTCTGTTCGCTATGCACCCTGCCTGGAGAAAAAGGTAGGGTTCAAATTTCTGTAACTCTAAAATTTCCCGTTATCAAAAAATTGGTGTAACCCACTGATATATTGTGTTCCAGGATGGAATGTACACCTTGGAACTTGCTGGGAATGGAGAGGTCAGAATTTCCTGTCCATCACTGTCACCAGCTCAAACTGAACCCATAAATAGCCCAACACAGGGTCCAAAACAACAAACTGAAACTCCAAGCAAAGGGATGCATCCCTCTATCCCATCACACAATTTTGCTTCAACCCATGCTCCTGAACCTACTCAGAAAAATCCTGCACCAAGTGCTGTTCCCCAGATACCAGGTTTTCCTCAAAACCCAGAGGTACTGAATGAGAAACCAAATCAAGGGCCAAAGGATATCTATCAACCTCAGTTACCTTACTTTCCTCCTTACCCAAATTTCTTTTACCAAAACCCAGCAAATCAAGATACGAAACCTTTACCTACTCTACAACCAGCTCCTCCTCCATTAAATGAAGAAAATGAACAGCAACCCCAGCTAACTGTCCCTCCTGCAAAGCTGCCATTGAACCCTGAGGGACAAGTGCCTCACCACTGGCCAGCCCAACCAGAAGTGCCTGAAAAAGAAACGTCTCTGCCTCCAGCCACCCAACATCCTAATGGCCAAGAGAAACAGCCTTTTTACCTTTATCCATTCTATGTTAATCCACCTAACCCTGACGGCATCCCTCCAGCACCCAGACCTGAAGTGAAACCTTTAACCTCAGCAGCTCCTCCAACTACTAAGGAACAAAGATGGCAACCTTTCCACCAGTTTCCAATATATCCTCAACCACTTGCGCCAGGAGCTCCCCTGACTCCGCCACCAGTGACTCCGCCACCAGTGACTCCGCCGCCCGCCAGACAGCCTGGCAGCCAAGAACGTGAACCCGTCCATCCCCTACCCTTTTACCCTCCTCTTTACCCTCTGCCACCACCAGTACCAACATCTGAAGCTCCCCAAGAACCATCTCATCCACTGTATCCTGAAAAGCTGTTACCTGAACAGCCTGTACCACCAAAGCACCCAGTTTTTGAGAAACCTCATATCAGAAAAATATACCAGCCATTATACCCATACCAACTTTTACCTCAAGGTCCTTATCAAATGCCGGTGCTGCCCATTCAACAACCCCCTTCAACAGCTCCAAATGGCCAACCGCAACCTCTCAGCCCTTGGCAACCTGACACATTGAAACCTGAAGCCCCTGAAAATGTGTCACCCACCAAACCCCCTCTGGCTCTAGAGAGCAAAAAGCCACCATTGCCTGAAGACCCACGGGGCCAAGTATATGAGCCTTTATACCCCATCCCTGTCCACCCTCTGCCAGTGCCTGGAAATCAACCAGCTATACAGCATCCACAACCACTACCTGAAGCTCCAAATCACCAAATACACCAGCCTTTGTATCCCCCCAACTATTTCAACCTTTTCTACCCAGCTGTGCCGCCAACTGCTGTTCCAAAGCCCCCAGTATCTAACACACCAAAGGGACAAGTACATGATACTTACCCTCATCCATTCAATATACCAGGTACTGAAAGAAAAGATGATAAAGCTCCCACTGAAACGCCACTCCAGAGTGAACAGCCTCCAGCAGCCAAACCTCCAGCGAGCCAGGTGCCTTACCCCTTTAACCCATACTACTACCCCCAGCACCCTGAGCCTGTCACATTGCCCCCTTCTACCTCTACACAGCAACCACAACAGGCCACCACTCCAGCTCTGAGTCAAAAAACACTAGAATCTGCCACTCCACAGCCTAGTAAGGGTGGTATAGTCCCACAAGACCCCAGTCTAAGCTCTTCACATAACCCAACTGTCTACTGCCATCCATTTTGCTCATCTGGATTCTCTAATTGCTGTCCACAAATTGCTTTTCATCAGCATCACCATCACATTGTTCCCTCTAGACCTGACAGTAAAGATGTACCTCTAATCTACCCAGGACTGCCATTCCTCCCTTCAATGGCGTATTCTGGGTTTGGCAATGGTTTTGCCTCTACTCCCCTTACCCAAAAGCCAACTGAAGCTCCCACAACTGAAGCTGCCACAACCTCCACCTCTGCACCTATTTCACCTCAGTCCCCTCCTTCAGGAAATGAAAAGCAGCCATATGTCTGGCCACCAGAGGGCAATCCTGCAACACTACCTGGAAGTAATCCCAGCAAGCCTACAAATACTGAACATCACATCTACTCTCATATTGCACCTAACTCGTATCATAATTGGCCATATCACATACCACAAAATGAAGCACTGCAAATTTTACCAGGTAGTGAACCAGTAAATCCAATGGTGCAATATGAGCAACATGGTATGCAATCCCCAATGCAGCAAAACTATCAACGATCATCCGAAAACATGTATGATCCCTCTGGACCCATCTTTGTGCCTTTTATCAGCCAGAATATACAACAGCTGCATACAGCCAAGGAACTGCAACCGTCTAATACAAAATTCAATGAACCTAAGGGATCAATCCACTCTAACGTCCAAAGTGAACATGATCGTACCCCAGTCCCTTACTACATGCTTCAAGATGCTCAAGCACCTGCTTATAACAGCAGCAAATCCACACATCCTCAACCATATGAGAGTGGCTCAAAAAAATCCACCATCCATGAGCAAACTGTGACTGTCAGTTCTGAACCGAAAAGTTATGTGCTGCTACAACAGGGCCCACCAGGTAGACAGCCCAACAGTTTCAATGGGGCTTCAGTGCCTTTCAGAGACCTGGTTCATGATGCAAACTTCCTGGCACCAAAGAGCAGTAAACCCCAAAATCATCAGAATTTAAGTCCCCAACAGCCCAAATGGCCAGGGACAGGAATGTTCAGTCCCTTACCTGGTAATGTCAACTACATGCCAAAACCCGGAGATGAATCAGAAAGTTTTCCATTGCTTTTCTCTGCTTCAGATGGTGCTCATTTTGTGCCTGTGCCCCAGGACCCTGCTTTCAGTGCAGCACATTTAAATCCTAAATTATCTGAATCATTCAAAGAATTCTGGAAACCCATGACACCTCTAGACTCCAGCCAAAGGATTCCACCTCATGCTCTTGGAAAGGCATTTCACCAATGGAAAGCTGGAGCTGAGCACCAAACAAATGGTATGCTATTATAATTTCAGAAATTTCTCAAGCCAAGCTTGTGGATTAATGTGTGTCTTTTGCAGGACTGGGACTGAACCAACCCGTTCAAAGACAAGGTGGAAATCAGAGGCAGAAATGAGTGTTCTTAATTGAAATAAACAATTGAAATTGAATTCCTGAGCCTTTTTTTTTTTTTTTTTTTTTTATTATTATTTTCACTTGTCTGAGTGGTGCATTTCTAGTAAGAGTGGTCAGGTAAACTATGTAAGGGCAGAATGTTATCAAAGTGATTTTTGTCCTTTTGTGGCGTGGGCACTCAAGGACAGCGCTTTTTTTGCCTTTAGTTTTAAAGTTGATTATTTACTCAATACTTGTTGGCTTTATTTCCGCTGTTTAGGATTAACGGGTGCATTGCCCCTGTTGAACTTAATGCTAATGCAAAATCAGCAAGATATTTAACTGGTACTACCTCAATATCGATCATTTCATGTGAATACACTTACTAGAATTTGCCCATTCATCAATCTTTAAGTATGAGTCTATAATCTGTGCTTGTTCCAAAATAACAAAACAAACATTCTCAAAGTTCAACATGGTAATGCGACTGCTAATTTCTAAGTTCAGAGCATATATTTAGTTTTGTTTAATTTGCATTTTGGATTTGTGACACCAAAGTTTCAATGAAAATTCATTCATAAAACACAGGTTTCATGAATGAAAGTTTGGCCTTCGAATGTTACAAGAATTGCGGTCTGTAAACATTTAAGTAAAGCAACATTTAAAATGCTGAACTGTTTCAAACACAGAGTTCAACAGGACAGAATTTTGGTCATGTATTCTTTTGTTGTATTCGTAGAAATGTCACTGGGTTCACAGGAGTGTCATTGGCATGAGTCAACACTATTGGCAAACATCGCTTTGTTTTGCAATGACCCAAAGATATAGCATAAATGATTAAATGCATGTTGACACTGTGTTTATTCAAAGCTCTGGATATAGTTTCAGTAACTAACCTTCATTGACTGCTAGTATTGAGTGTATTGAAGCAGACATTTTTCAACACATTTTAAGGGATGAATGATGACCAAAAAGTAAGAACACAAAACATTTTGACTTGAGAGATTTATTCAGCAGCATGAATTGAAAATCTTACATTCAGTCTACATTTTAATGCAGTGCATAATACTTTCTCTGTGATTTGGCATTTTCAAATAATGGATTATTACGTGCTTGTAAGAAGTATATTGTGTTGCATCTACCCCTCATGGGACAGATGTTCATTTATCAGTTAAAGCCACAAATTATACTTGTACTATGTAGCTGAAGGAAGATAGTATAGAGAGTTTTCAGGACTTGAACACTTAAAAGAATCTGACCCTTCCTGGGCACACAGGCACAAGAAGAATAGGGTCTGTTTGAGCTGCAGGTGTGTCCACTGCAGGGGCAGGTGCAGCAGGTACATCTCTTTTCACCACAAGAACAGGCACCTCAGCACTGGATGAGGCGTCTGATACACTGTCATCAGCTGGAGCAGGATCAGCTTCAACTACAGCAGGATCTGCAGCTGGAGCAGGATCTGCTGCTGGGGCAGGATCAGCTTCAACTACAGCAGGATCTGCAGCTGGAGCAGGATCTGCAGCTGGGGCAGGATCTGCAGCTGGGGCAGGATCTGCAGCTGGATCAGCAACAGGTACAGCAGCATCTACCACTACGGGGACTACAGGTACAACGTTCTCAGCTGACTCTGCTGATTCTGCAGACAGAAAGCCACTTAGTTGAGGGTCGTGGATAGTCGTCAGTTTGTGGTGTTTCAGACCATGCTTGCGTGACAGGCTGTCTGTATGTACGTGGACCACTGGTTGCAATGCAGGAGCTGCAGGAGCTGCAGGTGCAGTGCTGTTGACATCTACAACAGGCATCTGAAAACGTGCAAACATGAACAAAGTTAGTTTGTAGAAATCGGAAAATGTATTATACAAAAGTGTCTGACTTATTTTTGGCCATTAAAACAGTAGTTTACCAGTGTGGGAAACATCTTGCAGTCCACTGCATGACCAGTATTCAAACCTTTGGCAGTACAAATACCACGACTCTGGTAGAGAAAAGAAACATGAGCTTACAAGCAGGACTGTGTGTGTGTGTGTGTGTGTGTGTGTGTGTGTGTGTGATACTTTGTATACTTACAGCCATGGCATCATTCAGGGGCTCGCAGGCATCATTAGTGCAATTAGCCTCAATTACAACATATTCTGCAATATAAATTGGACCACCCGAAACAATCTGAAACAAGGTATTAAGAGGTGTTTATGTTCAGACAGACACAAATTAAAATGTGTAGGTGTATTTAATCTGGTAAAAGGTTGAACTGAACAGATTACACATGGGCCCACCTGTGATGACATCCTTCCAACCTCCAAAACAGTGTATGTTGCATCCACACTGTTGTTGTTTAAGGTTGCCAGTGAAGCATGGACAAAGTCCAGTGCTGTGGTGTCATTTAGGGGGAGGAGGGTAGGACAGCCCAAGCATATGTCCTCTGTTGATTCTATATGCCATTGAAGAAAAACACATGCAGATTTTTATGTTAGGGGTTCTGAATTTATGTTGATGTCTGTGTTGTGTGTGCTCAAAGTGTGATCTGAATGTTTTACCTTCTGTTTTACACTTGAATGCTGTGACAGTCAAAGCTCCGCCAACCCTCTTCAGCACCACATCACAGTCTCCTTCTACTGCCTGATTTAAGACAAAGAACCAGTCCAAATAGCACAGTCAACTGTCAGTATGAACATTTTCTATTTTATTGTCATCTTTCCTCGAGAGTGAGAGCTCCTGCGTACGGAGAGTATGCGGTCTCACCGTCAATACTTTGGGTCTGACTGTGCAGTTGGCAATAGGTGTGGGGTCCAACACATGACAGTCTGTCTCCAGCAGGTCAACTTCCAGGACATAGGTGTTGTCTCCATCAGGCTAAAGACAGATCAAATGAAACATTATTCAGTTTCTCTACTGTGTCAGACAATTATTTGACAGGATGAACATGCATATGTAGTTTCAAATTACACTGAATTGCTGACGATTACAAGACAAAGAGATTTTTTTCATTTAATCTTTTCTGACATGTTTGTGCAAATGTTTTACTGCGGAGGCACCATACACCTACTGTTTGGAGGTGGACAGAATGTTTTCCCAGGTTTTCTAAAACCAAGCTTTTTATCATGCACTATTGTGTCTACATCATATTCATACAAGATTATACAGAGATAAGTATTTCGATATATGCTACATCCAATTTCTGTGCCTAAAAGCTCTAATTCAGGGGAGAAAAAGGGGTAACTATCTGTATGTATAGCATGTCTTTGCCTGTAACTACGCAAACCCCACACCTGCTGACTTACCTTAGTATAGACCTTGATGTCCTCAATTCTGTTTAGCACGTATTTGTAACCATGGTTGTGTTGGGCATTGAGGTAATCCTGAGCCACCAGAGCAGCCTCTTCTGCCTCAGGGGAGTCACACTGAGGTCGTAGCACATTAATCTGAGCCCATACCCCCGCCAGTAGAACCAGAACCACTGTGATGCCCAGGTGATTCATTTCTGTGGGAGATGCACACTCAAGAGGTATCAGAGCAGTCAAATGGATAAGGGTGAGGAGGAGAGGCAGAGCTCATGCGGCCTCGGGTGTATATATCTCGTACTCAAACAGCAAAACAGAGCCAAGTTAAACACCATGATCATCCCTCCTGACTCCTGCGTCACATGTGGGTGCTACTCTGGTTTAGGATTGCTGCCAAAGCAAATGGAAACTGACAAAGTCTGGTGCTGGATGAGCCGTCTCTAGTGTAAATCAGTAATCATTCAGCATATGAGACATCTACAAACATTTCCACTAACTGTGCTTTTTATTTGTGACCAGATCTGGTGTAAACGTTTCTTGATTTGAATACCTAACTGTGTAAAAAGGGATTCAAGTTCAAATACCCATATTGTGTAAGCAGCTGTCCCTCTCCACAGAGGTCAGAGTGAGCATTCAGCTACAGCTGGAGGGCCCCACTGCCAACAGGGATTCATTGACTTGCTCAATGACACTTCAGTAAAGAGGACATTTGCCAATAGGGGGGCCATAGTTGAGGGACAGGGACTCTCATTGCTGCCGCCCACATATTTGCTCTGTCTTGAACCGTCTGCACAATACACTGGTGTTGCTCCAGGTCAGGACCAGACTACAAATGGAGAAACTGATGAGATAATTACAAGTAAAAAGACAGTTTTTTAAATTGATGCAAGCAATAAAGCACTAACAAACACACTTGTATTCTTTTTGTTTTCATCATTGGGTTCACTTTTCTGCATTTCACACAATTTGAGATAACAGTGTTTCCAAGCTCTCTAGAACTGCTTGATTCTTCCTCCATTCCACGGCAAAAAGTTCAGATACTTTGAAGTGGACGTTTGGCACAGAATAAAATGAAGGTATCGCACATGTCCACCCCACTACAGTGCAGTGTGGTTCTGCAGACATTTAAAATATGATAATGATAGGCCATGTCATAAGAATAACA
This sequence comes from Haemulon aurolineatum, assembly GCA_038406115.1. NCBI lineage: Eukaryota > Metazoa > Chordata > Actinopteri > Lutjaniformes > Haemulidae > Haemulon > Haemulon aurolineatum. The sequence continues at coordinate 25,012,520 of JBCAUF010000036.1, forward strand.
CTCCATGGCTAAATTACGCTCAATTTGCCAGTTTAACATGAAAGACCAAATGAAAGTTTGTTTCCTCACATTATAGTTTGAGGGCTGCTCAGTGGGTAAACATTGCCTAGTAGTCTTGGTTACTATTAAGAAATTATCTGCAATTTATCAAATAAAACAGAATACGAAATAACAAATTGGATATTTGAAGTGTTTTTAATTTTTTGTTGAATGACCCAGTAAATCAAATCATCATTAAACCATTTACAAATCAGTAAAACATGATTTTCCTGTGCTGACATAAATAATGAAACCAAGAGAGGGAGAATTGCTAAGTTTGCCCGAAATCGCCCAATCTTTCGCGGTCAAATCTGATTGGTCGGCGCGAGAGTGACGCATTTCAGATGCGACTCCCAATGTGGAATGGATTGTGTACATGATGCTGCAGGTTGAGAGGGTCAAACAGCAAAACATCGTGTCTTAAATAAAAACTACATTGCCTCTCCAGGAGCCAGACATGGTAGACCCGTCTTTATCGGACAACAGCTCATCGCAGTCCGAAGTTTCAATGAAGCAACAAGGCAGAAACGGTAAGGCACTGTGATGATGGCTCCCTGTAGATGTTGTGTCTACATGCTAGCTCATTTAGCTAGGCTCTTCGCTTTGGAAACACGTGTCAACAAGATATCCAGCCAAACTGTGAGCCATGTGTGACCTCAAAGCCTGTAAGAAATAAAATGTTGAGGTTTGTTTCGTTATTTAATTGTGACATGCGTGTTGCACGTGCTCACACACAGCACCGACTTAGACGGCAATGCATGGACACTTTTGGATGCACTGATCTCTGGATCTGATTATTAAAAACAATGCAATGAAAATAGTTGTTAGGATGTCATCTGTGCACACGTGACTCTCTGTTTCATATGGCTGAAAATGTAGCTCCCACGTTAATCGGACTTAATCTAGTTGGATCGGTGAAAACAGGGTTCAGGTCCTTCACTTAATTACAAGAAGCGATAAAGCAATGTGAATATTTGGTTCCAAGTAAAAATCCTGCATTCAACTCCTCACTTAACTAAAATTATATCAGCAAAATCTACATTAAGTATGCAAGGTAAAATTATTTGTCATGCAGCAGAATGGCCTCTGTCAGTGTGTTATAGTATTTTATATTGCACGATTATTATTACTGTTGTGTTCACAAGTAAACATTATTTTAATGTTGCAGCTTTTTTAAATCACTCTAAAGCTACAGCTGTCACATAACACACTACTCAAGTCATTGTACCTACTTGCATTCACCCATCCACAACTTCTGCATTCCCATAACCAGCCCTAACCAGCATGCGTAACAATGAAAATTGATTGAAATACAAACAACAAAAAACAAATCTCTTCATCGTGCAGACTGTGTTAAATATTCTTAAATAAGACGTGCACGAGCCTCTGTATACAATAATCCATCCGTTCTGTATTGCAGCAGATGTTCCGACTGTGAAAAAATGTGTTGAGGAAGCCATCAGAAGCAGTAGCACGTACCCCTGTAGCTGAGCGAGCTATGAAAATCCTGTGAAGGAGCACCCAACACGAGTTCTCACCTTTCCACTTGAAGTCAACGCTGGCAGCTGACCTGACGCATCACGGGAAGGATTCATCTGAAACAGTCATTCGAGGCAGTGGACCATGGCCTGGAAAGTGTGTTCATCCCGGTCACAATGAAGGCAAAATAAGGTCCAGGTTCAGCACTTTGCGGCATATGAGCTTTCTGTCTCATAGCTGCCCCTCTGTTCTGATCAATCTCTCCCGGATGCATCGAACACAGAGCCACAGACGCAAAGCAAAGTACCTCCAGAGAAAAAAGGGATTCATGTCTTCAGTCAAGGGAGTTTCTCATCTCTCCAGACGAGCCAAAAGACGTTTATATTGTAAATTGCAGCTTTGGATGTGGAGGAAGCGGAGGGAGAAATGCCATTTTTGGATATTGAGAGCAAAGAAACGAGCATGCGGGATCAGCTCCGGCTCGTGCCTCGGCGTAAAGACACAATCACCAAAAAATAAAAGCAAAGTCGCGTCACCTCTCAGATGTGACGCTGGAGGTTCAGAGGACACGCTTAGAGGGCAGAATTGCCTGCCAAAACCTGTTAGTCTGTCAGAAGTGTTCAATGCTTCCAGTTCGTCGCAGAACCTGGTTACGGACACAGATGTTTCTACAGGTAACATCACGTCATCGCTTCAAAAGACCGAAACTTTGGTACTGCTGAATGAACTTACGGACCCTTTAGAAAGTCGTCACACTGTCAAACCCCTGTTGAGTACACACAGTGATGAAGTCGAGTCAACTCCACACTTTAAAGAACCAAGGATACCGGTTCTTGCTCAAAGGCTCGAGGTAGACGGCACATCGGGACAACTGACTACTGTCCCTCCAGGTCAGGACCAGGATGCAGGCAGCGACACTGAAGAGAGAATCAGTAGTAAAAAGACAGCGCCTCCTCATACTGATGCCAGCATTAAAGTTCTGACAAAGGACATCCATGGTACATCTTTTGTTTCCCCCCTGCAACGCTTTTTCATTCACATTTCGGTTTTTCACAGGTGTTTGAGATGACAATGTTTCCATGTTTCTCTAGAATTTCTTGATGACTTCTATAGAGTATATGGAAGTTTCATTCCGCTACAAAAGACAGATGTGTTGAGACACCTGAAGGGGAGGTTCGACACCGATTTCAGGGACAGGTAAGTCTCAGAAATTAGAAATTAAATTCCGACTGCCTTGAGTCATTTTGAATCTCTGTTTGCATGATAAAAACCTCTCAATTCAGCAGCAGTACTCTTTTTAGTTGTACATTTTTAAAGGTTTGTGGTGGACCTATTGTATTGTATTGTATTGTATTGTATTGTATTGTATTGTATTTTCCTACCTATGCAGGAAGAGTGTGATCTTTCCAGAGGTCATGAAATACCGAACTGCGATCGGTCAGAAACCCATTCCCTCCTTCCGGGTGGTCTATAAGAAGCACACACTGACACTGGATGACCTGTCTACACTGGCAGATCAAAACTGGCTCAACGACCAGGTTATTATTGAATGAAACAGGAATTTGAGTTTTATATGCAGGTTTCTGTGTGGAAATGTTTATACTGAATATATGTATGTTTTGTTTCTGCTTAAGGTCATGAACATGTATGGAGAGTTGATAATGGAATCTGCTCAGCACAAGGTAATCTTAAATGCTGTGAGGATAGCAAACTGCTTAAATTCTAATGCAGCGTCCGTTTTTTGGTATTACAGCCCCAATTAAACAAAAAAAAAACAGTTTGAGAGTCAGTTTGACTAGAATAAAAACACTAAATGTATTTTTGTAATTTTTACCCCCCTTTTGTCTCCACTCTTAGGTCCATTTTCTCAACAGCTTCTTCCACAGGCAGCTCATGACCAAAGGATATGATGGCGTTAAGAGATGGACAAAGCAGGTTAGCTGGAAGACGAAGGTGGTGTGATCATCACTTTGTAATGTGGATTGCTGTTGTCATGGGTAGAGTTGGCCAAGTAAAGTATAAAGCCATTTCTAATTCTGCAAATGATCAAATTATGATGAAAAGAGACTAATTTCAGAAATGAAGAGAAAGCAGAGTGAGTGTCTACCTAACCCCTGAACGCCTCTCCTGCACAGGTGGATTTGTTCTCCAAGAGTTTGCTTCTGGTTCCCATCCACCTGGAGGTTCACTGGTGTCTGGTGACAGCTGACATCGTCAAAAAGAAGATCTGCCTTTATGACTCTCAAGGGAATGCACTCCAGAAGGTTGCAAGGGTAACAGCAGATTTCATGTTTGTTTGTTTTGTCACTTTAATATACATTTCAGTTGCTTTTCCTGGGTTGTGTGACTTTCTGAAACAGTGTTTTTCATCTGTATGCTTCATAATAGAACATCCTGAAATACTTGATGACTGAAGCAAAGGAGAAGAAGCAAACAGATTTTGAATGTGGTTGGGAAGTGTCGTTCAATGAGGTATGCTATGTTGATGTTGCAAAAACTACCAGCACAAAGGCCATACCAGGGCTGAAAGTGTCAAATGCTGGAGTTTGGCCTGACACACTTGCTGACGTGATGTTTTGTCTCCCCCTGCTGTCCTTCACAGAACATCCCACAGCAAACCAATGAAAATGACTGTGGAGTTTTTGTCCTGGAGGTACCAACATGCTTTTCTAACCTAATATGCATGACTTCAATCATTGGCATGTCTGATTGTGTTGAGCTGTTTGCTGATGACAACAAATATTTTGTTCCCCTTTACAGTATTCCAGATGCCTTGCCCTTGGACAACCTCTGCAGTTTTCACAGAAGGACATACCAAAGATACGCAAGAGGATCTATAAAGAGCTCTGTGACTGCAAGCTCCATGAACAGGGTTGAAGAGTATCTTGCAGTTGTTTGTACTGCTGATAATATGTGCTGCTTCTGATTTGAGGGTGAAATCAGCTGTCCACATTTGTCTCTGTGTAGGGCTCATCAGCAGCTCTGTTGCAGCCTTACAGCACTGAGTGCATATAGTTGAGAGTCTTAATATCAGGTGCACTGTTCATACTGAATCATAATCCTTGTATGATTATCACTACATAAAAGATCAACATATAATCAGGCATGTTTGAGAAGGAGGTGGACCTTGATTTGGAGTTTACACATGTAACAGTGCACCAACAGAGCCTTACTAAATGGACTGCCCATTGAAATGGGCCTAATCTGTGCGTGTTTAGGTGTCACTTATTTTCAGTTTCAATACCTGTACATCTTATTTGCACATTTTCAAAGTTTAATTTAGCATTTTTTGACATTTGTTGACATAGTTTACGTGTCGGCACCAGATGACTCAATAGAAGAAGAAGGAAGGTTAAGTTGTGTGAAGTGAAGTCGGTGTCCACATTGTTATTTTTGTCTGTTGCGTAATTTAAATTTGTGTATAAAGTTTTAAATTAAAGTAGACTGTTTGCAAACATTTCACAAAGTTTATTTTATTTCGTCTTTCTTTCATTGTACAGATCAGGTACTGTATGCACTGCATGCAGAAGACCCCTCATCAGTTTATAGTAGGTACATACATTGTTGCAAATACACAATTTCTTGAGCTATAGACAGGTATTTTATTAATATCCAGGAGTGTATGACAGTGTGTGAGTGTGTCAACAGTTATAAAACACACACTGATTAGAAAGCAGTGCTGCAGGTAAAAAGTGGAAATTAAAGGCACAGGACAAACTAATGTGTGGTTTTCAGTATGAGAACCAGATGAAATACATTAATGTACTGTAATAAATATGGTGCAATATTCATTACCAAACCAATCTGTTCACAACAGACACATTTCTATTTCTGACCTCGTCAGAACACCAAAAATAATGAGACAGTTTCACACATAATGTACAGAATATGAACTCCTAGTGCTGAGATCAGAAAAGGAAACTTTCATGGGTTTCATTTAAAAAAAATATCGAGGTCACATCAATCTGACTCATAAAAAGGAGTGCACACTGGGAACAGGTTTTGGATCATAGTCTCTTGGTTGCAGAGAAAACTGTGGTCCACTTTTGCAATGAGGTTCCAGTTAATGCAGCACTGGGATAACAAAGTTTGTGTAGATACACACCTGTTTTATCAACCTAAATCCCAAGAGGCCACAAAAGAGATTAACTCCCTCTCCCCACTGAGACCATGTAGCTGGATCTATTTGCTCATATGGTCTACGTGAACATGTATCTGTCCACAAGAAGAGACAAAACTTAAATCACAGATATGGTTCTCTTCTCTTTGGTCTAAAGCATCACAGACTGACTGATGTCCCGTGCAGGATCCTGATAACAGAAGTCACAAGATGAAGGATGAAATTAGCTACACATGTTCAAATGTACTCCTGTGTGACCCTCTATCTAGACCAAGTTTAGTCCAGTTTTATCCTAACAAACAAGGAGGGGCCTAGTCATTGACATGGAATCCCCACTCGATTTCTGGCTCATCATCGAGACGTATCACAAGGTAGGACACCAGCTGGAAGAGGTTCTGCCACAGGCCCAAGAAGAGGTAAAAGTAGAAGTCGCTGACGTCCATTTGGCAGTGTACCCCCGAATAGTCCATATCACACACACACTCAAAACTGTTCACGTAGTTGATGCAGAAGCCTCCGTTCATACACGGGTCCGAGGCACATTCGTCCACATCCCTCTCACACCTGGAGGGACAAATAAGGAGAGAAGAATAAAAACAGGAAAAAGCACCACATGAAACACAACTAACAGACCCAAGCAAACGGACACTGAGCATTTATCTGTGACAAGGTTGCACTGTGATCACTGCGGATAAGTGGCGGACCATACTAATAGTTGTGAAAGAGAAAGAGATGTGGTGTTGCACTGTACATGTCTGAGAAAGTGTTACGTTTTTCTGCACAAAATAAAATCCAAATGGACAATTTAAACTTGCAGTAATATATTTTTGGCCACTTGGGGGCAGTGTACGCAAGCTACAGTGACTTATTATTCATTTTTAAAGTTGATATTGCAAATCTATTGCAGACAGTGACTTATTTGCACATTTGCCAGACATGCAGCAATATGAGCATTGGTTTAAAGTTGTGGTTCTGGGCAAATGATCGATAAGCCCAATCATTTTTCTGGCTCTGTTGCTGCTAAATGCTAAGCTGTTGTGCACTAGTTGTTTGCAGTTTGGTGCAGGACAAATAGTGTGCAGTGTTTTTTTTATCGCTGCATCTAAAAACAAACAATAATGAAAAGACTGAACCACAACTGTCAAGTGGTGGGCAGTAAAACCAAAATGAAGAGCTGAAAAACCCTGCAGAACTGAGGGTACCCAGGGTAGATTCATCATTTTTTGTAGGCTTGACAATTCAAGCAACACCGTTCTTTTAGCCATATAATGTAATGTTAAAATATTGACTATTGCTGCTTTAAGCACAGACCTAGGGCAGAGTTTTGTCAATCTGTTCTTGCTTATGACTTTGTATTTATCCAATTATCATATATCTAAAACCTAATGAATTATTCAATTGTATGTAAAAAAAAATAAAATAAAAACATCAGATAAAGATATGTGATAAGTGGCTCTGTCTGGATATTATTTATTTGCTGATCCCCAGGGTTGAGAAACCTTTCACTACCAAAGAGGATTAAATGTCATTATGCATGTCCTACCACTGTCCCGTGAAACCAGGCAGGCAGTAACAGGTGTTGTCTGCTTCAGAGCAGTTCCCTCCATTGAAGCAGCTGTAGTTCCATCTTGTACCCATGCATGTAGATACAGGCAACTGAGGAAGTCTAAAGAGACAAAAGAACACAACAAATTTGGCACTGGTGGATGTACATTCACCATAGTCATAGTTTGAGTGGGTTTGTTTTCTGTGTTTAGTGTACAAAGAACTTACGGGTTGGTATCAATGTACCACGGGATTTCAGGAATCTTCTCACTGTAAGAGATCAGTTTGTAAGTCAGTACAAGTTAGAGTTCATCAACGTATTTTAAATGTATACGACTGTAAGTTTGGCGTGACAGAGATATTCATAAACTGTGGATGAGCTCACGTGCAGTATTGGCCTGTCAGATTGTGAGGGCAGAGGCACGCGTAGCTCTCCAAACCTTTGAGGCACGTGGCGCCGATGCTGCAATTGTTGTTCTCACACATGTCGACTTCCTGCTCGCACAGTTCGCCGCCGTACCCCAGCTCACACGCACACTCGAATCCCTCCGGGAGGTTGGTGCAGTTTCCATAGATGCAGGGGCTGGAGATGCAGGAGTCTGTTGACTCTTCGCACAGTGGGCCCGTCCACTCGGGGGGACATGTGCAGCGATGCAGGTCAAACAAGTCCTCGCACACACCCCCGTTCTCACAAGGGTTGGATGCACACACACTGGCACCCCAGCAGCCGTATCGTGGTGCGGCATTGCTGTTTATCATTGCAAACTGCTCCTCCTGAGGTCTGGGGAGGTTCAACTCAGTGCCGTAGTAGAAAGGGAGAAGGAGGCCTCCAATCTCCACTGGGCCCAGACAGCCAGACAACTTTACTCCATCGTCTGGGCTCAGTCCACCGAGGAAGATGTCTGCTCCCTCCTTAAGAAAATCCAGGTTCCCTGCAGCTGTTCTGGACAAGCTTGTCTCCTCCTTGCCTCCGTCCACAGCCATGATCCACCTGGAGGTCGGGCGTGTCTGGTCCTCCATGCTGAGCTCCACAGTGTGCCACTCTCCATCACTGACTGTAGCCTGGCTCTGAACTGTGGCCTTGTAGGAATCATTGTTAGAGCCAGCCTGGAGCTCCATGACCAAGTGAGAGTCCAGAAGGAAGATGGTGAGGTAGTCTGAGTCCTTTTGTGCATGAAATAAGTTGGCAGTGGACTGTCTTGAGCGGAAGTTGAGGGAGACACTGCTGAGGCCGCGCTTAATCTTCCCATTGCTCTGGTAGTGCAGGATGCTGCTTTCAACCCGAAATGTCACATTAGACAAACCTGGAGGAGAGAAAAGGAAGAGACCTAATGTAGTTTTGCCATTCATTGAATTAATTCTGGTGCTCATTCTTACTGTAGCTACCCTGGCTAAACATTAAGGGCTCTGAAAACTTGTTTTCACATCTTCAAGAGCAAATTTAACACCAGACAAGAAAGGAGTTTCCACCGTCTCTGGCAGAAATGTGCTTTGTTGCACCTGTAACCACATCCAACAGTGAAATATACCTGTATCACTGCAAGACGGTACCTGTAAAAGGTAGGCAAGATTTTCAGGGGAAATTAGTTTAAATGACACTAAATACTAATGTAACACTAATGTCTTAATAGCCAACAATCAAAGTTTAAGTTTTTTGCAAAAAATATTCCATGTTATCATTTGTTTCACTCTCAAAAAGAAAAAAATGCTTCATCTGGGCTGTGTGACTTGATTGGCAGTTGCCTTGCAAACATTTGATGCTTTAATATAAACATTGCTCCATCCTTGGTACCTTTCATTTCTTTCACTCTCATTTCTTTCCCACTGGTTTGAAGTGAGTCCTGCCCACTTCAAACCAGTGAGAGGAGCATAGCCTAAAAAACACAAATACAGAAATGTGACATGTGACAAAATCTGCTCCAACTACAGCTAAACCTCAGTGTGAAGCTAATTAAAAACTTCTGCTTAAGGAGGACAATTAAGTCTGTTGTCTGTTAAAATGCACAACACACTATGGGTAAAGTGCATGTTGTCATCTGCTGGGTCCCTGGCCGTGATGTGACATCAGGCAGCTACTCTGGATCAGCATCTCTTCGTAAACATGTGACACCTCCAGGAAGACTTGTCATCATAAACTTCCACAGGCATGTGGCGGTAGACTTAATCTGACCAGGGATTACCGCGTCTTAGAGGAATCCTGTGTAGGATCCCTGCCTCAACTCTGTTCCCCTCTGTAATCAGCCACACTGTAATTAATCAGTGCCTGCACCAGTGAGAGCCCTGAAGGGACCGTTTGCTGCAGACAGTCCCTTCGTTGGATACAAACCAAGAGGATGAAAAAAAGATTACACTTTGACTGTGACTCCTTTTTCTCTGCAATGTTTTTGGCTGTAAACATTACAATATAGTATTCATGGCATAGACCCCATTCCTTGGCCATCTTAGAGAGTCTTTGAGACATTTTTTTTATCCCACAGTCATGCATTATTTTGCTTTTAAGGCCATGCTCTTTCTAAGACAGGAATAGTGCAACAAGGAGTTCTCATCTCAGCACACTCACACTCAAAGCCCTGAGGGCGGGGTTGACAAACAGCAGTGGTGGGGCAGGGAGACAGCTCACACCATTTCACCTCCTCACAGCGCTGCCCCGCAGTGTTGGGGGGGCAGTTACAGATGAAGTCATCCCACATGGAGTAGCACACTCCCCCGTTGAGACAGGGGTTGACCTAGCGAGGAGAAAACAAAATCAATCAAGCCAAGCCTCCTGTCAGTTCTACAACGTCATCATCAGCCATTATTGGGGCAAATGAATGAAAACATGCCACAAGCTCATTAAATACAACATGATGATCGTGACAGCATTGATATAACTCACAGCACAGGCATTGTCACTGCTGCATCCTTGTGCGACGTTAACGAGTTCCTCCAGGCTGTAAGATTCGACCGGAGTAGCAAGGGGATAAAACTGCAGCCGTTTGCTGTTGATCCTCAGATCCTGAACACATCCCTTAAAGTAGCCACCGAACGAGGCAGCGGCCCTCGAGTTCTGTAGTCCCCCAACGAAAACCAGATCCCCAGGATGGGCCTGGATGGGCCTTATCTGCACAGAGGATTGACTCTGGGCCGACTGGAACAAGATGGCTTCTGTTGCCTCCAGCTTCACAGTAACCAGATGGAAATGGCCATCACTGACCGTACGCCGACCAACAAGGCTCTCAAAGTTGTTGATCTGAACTCTGAGTGTGCCCTCTTCCAGCCATAGGCGGAGGTACTGGCTGGTGCTGTTGGCCAGGATGAGGAGCAGGCCGCTGGACTGTCTGGTGCGAATGAACATGGATATAGTCATGATATCACCTGGGTTATCATCTAATGAGAAGACAGCGTAACTCTCCAGGTCTTTGTTTCCAAACCTTGCTGTGATATACTCTGCATGGGTACAGGGAAAAGAGAGGAAAAGCCATGAAAGTCAGACTTACACAAAATGTAATGAAATGTGGTCGTTCTAGAGGAAGGCATGTTGGGCTAGTGTTGTCATCCTGACTCAAACATTGCTATTTGATGTCCTCGGGATGAGCCTCAGCAGTCCAATACCTTCCTCCAAAATCATTTAAGCCAACAATAAGAAACCACATCTGATTGTTGTGCAGTTATCATTTTTATGCATCATAAGCTATTCTTTGACTTAATAAAATCTTTTTCTGGTGGACGAGACAGGCGGACAGGTGAGGCTATGAACTATTTCCAGCATTGTGTTGACAAAGAAAAGTGCAAAGAAGCCAAAAATGCCTCTTCTTGGCAGAAGTACATAAGACTCCCTGATTTGTCAAAGTGAAGGACTTCCAGGTGAGCTACTGAAACCCACGTTTTTTTAATCCTCGGCCCAAGTGTTGCTGAATACCTCCTAATTGCATAACTGCGCTATTTCTACTAGGGCTGTAAGCTCCTTTAAAGTCTACTGACTAACTTTATCACCCTTCAGGGTGCCTCTTCTTACAGCTAACCACTGAGATTTTCTTGATTAAGGCTGAACTTGACTCGACCTGTGCGTGCTTTCACAGCATTCAATTCGGTCCAAAGAAGTGTCATTTGAATATTGCAATTGCTGAAAATCCAAAATAATAATCCACACACACAAAATTTAAAAGGTAGTCAAAACATTTCTAAATACATTTTATGTAAATCTAATCCACATATAAAACATATTACGCCAAACATGTTAAAAGTCAGTTTCATAATCCTCGGGTAACTAGCCCCACTACAATATAAATGAAATAACTATCAATCAAATAACATGTCTTAGAGGTGCTTAAAGTGGTGATGGCTCCACAGAGCCAAAATAGATTAATAAATAAACAAAAATAAATAAAATAAACAAACAATCAACAAAAAAACTTCCATGAAAATAAAGCTCTTATTTTGAGATTGCTGAGGTGGTTATGGTTAATGGGGACTCGGTTTTACTCAGGGGAAAGAGGCAAAAAGAAAGAAAAGGAACTGGAGCAGTGTACTGGTTGGGTTAATCTCAAAGTGTGTTGTAATGTTTAGAGACATCTTACCCTCTGCACAGTTGCTTCCCTCATGTGGCCTGTGGCACTCACACGTGTAGTTTCTCCAGCCCTGGCTCACACAGCGCCCTCGGTTCTGACACGGGCTGTCATCGCACTTGTCTCTGTCACTGCATCCCACAGTGATGTTTGCCCGGGCGTCTGAATCTTCTGGCACTATTACAGGCAACACCAGATGTGAGTCCACAAACACATCTCTGAAGCACCCCAGAAAAGCAGTTGGGTGGTCTGCTTCATCCACTGCTCTGCCCGAACCCCAATTACCCCCAACTGCTCCTATGAAGAGACTTTGACGAACTGTCCCTGGCTCGGGGAGAGCAGCAGCTTGCTCAAGAAGCTGGATGTCAGTGCTGGAGTCCCTGCTGCAGCTTTCTTCGGTGCAAAGCAGCCTGATGAGGCTGACCACACCGCCCAGCGAGGCTTCCACTGTGTGCCACTTATTGTTGGACAAGTACTCTGGCAGCTCCTGAACCAAGGTGCTGGAGCCTTGACCTCTCAGGCTGCGGAGGCAGAGATGTCCGTCCGTCAGCTCAATGCTGAGGAGCAGGCCATCCACTCTGCGCTGCAAGAGTGTGCCGACAGGTCTTGCTGACCTGAAGCTGAATGTCACATTAAGAGGAGCCTCTGGGTCTAGAAGCTGAGTCTCTATGTACATGTAGCCTCGGGACTCAAACGAGAAGATGGTGGGGGTCTGGCATTTAGGGCCTGTGAAGCCAGCAAGGCAGATGCATGTGTAAGTGTGCCGGTCACCGACAAGTAAGGGAGAGCATATTCCTCCATTCTCGCACTGGATGTCATCACAGCCTGAAAGTGCAATAGTGCAGGTCTCTCCACCATACAGGTGTCCATTTTGGCTTTGTTGGGAGCAAAGGCATCTGAAACCCTCATTATGACTCTCACATACACCACCATTTTGGCATGGCTGCGGTTCACATCCACTGACGTCCTCATTGGCGAAAGCACCTGCAGAGAAGAACACAATCCGATCGTACTTCTTAAAACAAACAAAAATTACACTGCATGCATATTTTCAACCCATGTGTTAGTAGCCTCGGGACTCAAAGGTTCAGCACATAGTCACACAAATGTGTGTGTAGAAGTAAATAAATAAGGATGAGAAACAGAAAAATATATAACAATAAAAAAGTAATAATAATGGCCTCATTTAATGTTTGGATAAATCTACAATTAAGAGCAATTATACAAACACATATTGCAATTTATACTTTAGCCAAACAGTATTTCCAAATATCCCAATGATCAGTGAACGTAACCTACCTGTGTAAAGCAACCATAACATCCACACATGCACGCTGAATCTCAACATTGTCCCTCAAATTACAAGGTTTTTCGCAATATCTTCATCTTAGGTCAAAGACAGGTGAAGAATGCTTGAGTGTGCAGCTCCATCTTCGGCTCTGTTCATCTGTGCATGTAGGTGTTCGCTGAAATGCTTGGCGCGCTGCAAGCCAGATAGGAGGGATTAAGCTAATGCACTTACAATGTCTTACACATTAAATGTGTTGGCAAAGGGAGGGGTTCATCCAGGAGGCTAATTTGAGCCACTCAAAACATTTCCCCAAGACATGACAACATGTACACTTTTAGAAATGACAACTGAGGTCCACCTGATGAAAAGAGTGGGATATGAGTGTTTTGGAACAGATGGTGAATCATTCCTGAGCAGATGCACAAACTTATCCAGTTAGTCTTTGTTAAAACTTAAGTCACCTGTGGAGGGAAACATACCCACAATTCAACCACACGTACGTGGACATCAATCTAAAATGCATACACATGCACGTGCAGATGCACTACAGAGCAATGTGTTCAGTTGAGTTCTAACTGGCTGCATCAGTTGGCTGGACAGAGGCCCAGTCTTCGAAAGACACAAAGTCAGGCCAGTCGTTCTAATCTGGGAAGTATCTGTCATTAAAGTGTCACTGACGTCATCACAAGCCATTTATTTGAAGAGCCCTGAGGACATTCAGTCTTGTCTTCAGTAACAATAATGGCCTTTTTAGTGTTACTTATTGCACACGTTCAGGTTGGAGGCATTATCTATATAAAATTTTAAAAAATGTTAAGTTTACAAATATATGTTTACTTTGGAAATGTTATGCATGCAAATATAACCATTGAATTTGCACACATACTTAAATCAAAAGAATTGCACAATAAATCTGGAGTTAATTGAAGACCAGTGATAAACAGAAGACTTCATCTAGAAATCCTGCAGGCTGTATATACTGTATGTTGACGTATACATATATTGTATATAACCACTTACTTTGTGTATCTTCATGTAATCTAGTACTTCACCCATTCTTCTTTTATGCTGTTCCACCATTGTAGATTTCTTTATAATCAACAAGACCTGTCCTGGATATAGACATTGAATGTTGTTGTTTGTCACTATTACTATTACACTATTAATGCTATAGACTATTATGGATCCAAGACAAAACTGAGAGAGGGGACTGAGAGAAAAAGGCGTAATTAAAAATCTGTCTGCTACTTCAGCACCACAGACAGTGCCATGGATGTCCACAAAAAACAAACAAACAAACAAAAAAGCTAAAAAATAAAATTAAATACTGATGTAAAATACAACTACCTCAAAATTGCACTCAAGTACAGTACGTGAGCCTCTTAACTTGTCTTAACTTGCTTTCTGCCTCTTTAAAAAAATGATATTAAACTTGTTGGTAAACTGCTGACAGCTTTCAGACTACATTGCCCATGATACCCTCTTCTCGTAAAATCTCGCGTGAATCCCGTGTTCGCCAACGCATCCTTGTCAATTAATTTGTTTGGACTTTCCATGCCTTACATCCAAAAACGAGCTGACAAAACCATCGATAGCTGTGACTTGATCACTATGTCGTTGATTTGTGATTTGATACTTGTGTGTACGCCTCTAAACACACGCTTTAGAGGACAAAAGCTGAAACAGCCAATGAGCGAACGGTTTGTTGCGGCGTCCGACTTCTCTGATTGGATGGGAAGGTCAGGGCGTCACAGATATCCAGGAAATTATTCCTCCGATAATATTCCACTATTCTCTCTGTCAGCTGGAGTGTGCAATGATTTGTAAACGTGACCCGTGTTTCTAAGGTAAGATTTTATATTATTTGATTTAATTTATTTTTTTTAAAAAACGTCCCGATATAAGCGTTAATTTCCGGGGTAGCAGTAAGGGTCGTTTGTCGACACTCTCCTCGGAGGGGGGGCCCGTCGCCCGTCAGACTCACAACATATTAGGGGTCCTTGAGGTAGAGAGCGAATGTGCAAATGCAAGTTTAATAATAGCCAATTTCACATTAGCTTTGGGCCGTCACTGTCTATTGAATGCAGTGCTCCTGACATCTAAGCCTTCTTTCTGCTTTGCATGAAAACATGGCAGAAATGTACCTCAGACGTTAGCAATACGCCGTTATTGTCAGTCTTTTCATGCACAGTTGTCACATTTATGATTTATGCTCAATGTCTTGTTCATGTCATACCATTGTTGTGTTGTTTAAGTCACTTAACTGGCATGCTCTCTTCTTTACCAGTGTTGGAAAGGTTCCTGTTAATGGTTACAGTTAGTTAGCTAGTTACCCTGTTAGAAATATAATCCAAGTATCTTAATTGCTTCATCAGAGTCATGCAGCTCATTACAATTGGATGCTTTTTGGTGACTTTTCTAACAAATGTTTTAAAACTTTATTTTATGTGCCAGATTGTGGTTCCATTAACTTGCCTGTAGACATTTTCACAGGTTTTACAGATGTTGGCAGCATTTTCACTCCAGCTAAACAAGCTTTACACTGCACAGTTATGTTAGAGCCCTGTTCTGAGGAAAATATTGTTGCATTTCCAGCTCTGAAAGATGTATATATTCTACATATGCACTTTTATGCATATGTACCCCCTTTATAATGACCAGCATTTTGGTTTGTAACTGTAATTTAATTACACATTGCTTCTCAGGAACTTTGATTGCAATTACATTTATGTTGTAATTTAATTATAGACCTCCATTACATGTTACTATTCCCAAACACTGTTCATATTTAATCTGACCCCATTAGCAGGAAGATTTGGCACTGATGCTGCTTCAATCTCATGTCTGTTTCTGTTCCTCTGGTTTTCAGAAGTGATTCATGGTAATCCAACAGACACTGTGATGAAGAAAAAGTCGAGTAATCCCCTGCGTCCGAAACGCAG
The DNA here is from genome assembly GCA_038406115.1 of Haemulon aurolineatum. Lineage (NCBI taxonomy): Eukaryota > Metazoa > Chordata > Actinopteri > Lutjaniformes > Haemulidae > Haemulon > Haemulon aurolineatum. The sequence continues at coordinate 25,028,480 of JBCAUF010000036.1, forward strand.
CAGGCCGGGCAGTGACGGCAATGAATGTGCTATTGAACCGAGCGCTGTCCTGGGCTCAAATGCTCCACCAAACTCTGAAACTGTCCCACTATCAACCTCACAAATCAGGCACCTGACTATGTCTCGGCATAGTCACAACCTCCTCAAATTCTTGAACGAGGACCGGACGCGACAGCGGTTCTGTGACGTTTCGGTGTCCGTGGGTGGGATGCTCTACAGCGCCCACAAGGTGGTGTTAGCCCATGGGAGCAGCTACTTCCATGCTGAGCTGTCCAAGAACCCTGCCACAGCACATGTGACTCTGGACCATGTGGAGGACTCTGTTTTCCAGCACCTGCTGGGCTTCTTGTACACCTCTGAGTGCGTTGTCGCAGAGACGGACCTCCCCGCTCTGACTGAAGCGGCCCGGTTTCTCGACATGATGGATATACTAAAGTTGCTGTGTGAAGAAGGGGATAACAACCCAATACGCGTGATCCAGGTACAGAACGAGATAAGAGGGTCTCCTGAGGTGGAAATGACCTCCAGTGACTCGCCAGAGGGTGACGCGGACACCCAGAGTCCTCCCGGTGTTCAGTGCACCATATGCGGCCGCCAGTTTAGCACTGACAACTCCCTGCAGAAGCATTTGGCTGAGAGTCACACTGATGCGCAGCAGGAAACCCCGACTGAGAACGAGAAGACGGGTCAGAGGACTGCTACCACACGGAGATCGGCTCGCAGGAGGAGGACACCCACCAAGTATCAGAGAGACAACGTGGAGTACACCATGAGTGCTCCTGCAGAAAAACAAAGGACTGTATCACCAAGAGAGCAAGGTGAAGAAAGAGTGGAAGAAGCAGGGAAGGTAGTCGAGGGAAAACATGCGCCCGAGCTGGATGCTAACGAGACATCTAAACCAACTCGGGTGGAAGACTTGGCGGATGAGGAGGAGGAGGAGGAAGAGGAAGGAGACGCGAATGAGGACGTGGCTGCCCAGAGGAAAGCTGTTGAGGTCTGTGCTGTGGACAGTAGTGCAGGTCAGCAGGTTACGGATGTAGAAAGGGCAGAACACCAGGCTCAAGAGGTGGAGGTGCATGTGCCAGCAGCAGGAAGCTCCACCCAGAGTCCAGTGTACCCTGAGGGTCTGGCTCCAGTCATCATACAAACCTCCAGCAAGAAAACGCTCAAGTGTCCCAAGTGTGACAAGACCTTTGACCGTGCAGGTGGGAACCGTGGCCTGGATTATTCGTGCTGTCATTAATGTTATTTCTTGTAGTACCAGTGTTAGTAGTGGTACAGTAGAAGGGTAGTTGTATTTCTAGTATCAGTCAGCTACCAGGCTGACAAGAATCGTCTCGATTAAGTAACTAGTTTTACTACCAACTAATGATTTATTTTGTTTATTATCCATTAATATGTTCATTACTTTTTTCAATTAACCAATAATTGTTTAGTCTATAAATTGACAGAAAATACTGAAAACAACAATTTTCAATCTAAAAAACATTCGATACATGACAGTTAATTATCAAAGCTGCTGTTTGGAGGTGGGATAATTATTTATATACCAAATAGCAGAGGCTGTCCTCCTGTTTTATCCTATTTAGAAACACAATAATTTTTTAATTTCCTCTACCTGATGGACACTCTAAAATTCAGAGCCGAGCATAAAATTGGCTGATACTGGCCTATCACAGAAATATTGGTATTGGTGTATATGTTGTCCGATACATGGTGATATGAAAACTTTTAGTTTAGAAAAAAGATGAAACAGCAAGTAATGCAGAAAAGGATGCTTAGGCAATTTATATGTCCTGTGAGGTTTACTGTTTCAAATTCAAATTTATTATTTATTTATTTATTATTATTTATTATTATTTAAAAAGTATCCTGCCTCCATTACATATCTTTTTCTAAGTGTTTGATGACCACATTTGAGGAAAAAAATGTGTGTGCCTATACTATGGTCATGTTTTTCTTCCTAATATTGATTTCAGCATCATCCTCAAAAATCGAGTATGCTTTACTGGTAAATTATACTAACTGAAGCGCCTCTTCTGCCTTTCTCAGGGAAGTATGAGAGTCACACCAGAGTGCACACGGGAGAGAAACCATTCCAGTGTGACATCTGTCTTCAGCGCTACTCCACCAAGTCCAACCTGACCGTACACAAGAAGAAACACGCCAGCGACGCCCCCTTCCAGAAAAAAGATCACAAATGCCCCTTCTGCAGCAAACTCCACGCCAGCAAGAAAACCCTGGCCAAGCATGTCAGGAGGTGAGACACTGCAGCATCGCAACACAGAGTAGAGCGGATATAAAAAAATATGTTTGTGTCAGTAAAAAGGGGAAGATTTTTAGAACACTTTCTAGTCTTATGAAATTTGGAAAAATACTGTGTGTGTTACATATGACTGCATTGTGATTTCTAAGTTGTTTTGAAGAGCCAGCTCTCCACTAGATGTCCATTTAGATTTGCTGTGGTTGCGACAGTCAGATGATGTGATATTGTCATGTATCTTCACTGTCCTGCCAGATTTCATCCAGACCACATTCAAGAGTTTCATACCAAGAGGAAGAGGAAGAGTGAAGGCTGGAAATGTGCTGTAAGAATCAGATTTAGTCATAATCATAATATGTTGCTCTTGCTTTACCTGATGATGCAAGTTGATCATAAATACAGAACGCAGATTTTACAATCACATGAACGTACCGGGAATGTTCAACATAGATTTGAACTGTCTGCAACCTTTGAACCCTCTGAACCAGATTTGTCTGAAGACCTTCACCCGCAGGCCTCACCTGCAGGAGCACATGATCCTTCACACCCAAGACCGGCCTTTTAAATGCTCCTTCTGCGACGAACACTTCAAGTCCAGGTTTGCCAGGTTGAAGCACCAAGAAAAGTACCACTTAGGTGAGAAATGTACAGTGGAAATAAGCATGTAGGCTCTTCAGGTTGAGAATAAACCTTTACTCCTGCTAATTTAAAACCTTGAAATGGAGACAGTTTAGATAAAATATTGTGGATTTTAGCATCTATCCAAACGTATGTAGAATGGAGAGGCCGTACCTTAAACGGGTGTCACGGATCCATGTTTCTGTTGTGATCAAAGAGGAGTTTGTGTCGTTTCTCATTTTCAGGTCCTTTTCCCTGTGAGATTTGTGGCAGACAGTTTAATGACACAGGCAACAGGAAGAGGCACATTGAGTGTACGCATGGAGGCAAAAGAAAGTGGACCTGCTTCGTGTGTGGGAAATCCGTCAGGGAAAGGTACGTCTCTTCGTCCCTTAACTTCCCTCTCTCATTTTGACAATGCTAATTTATGAGAGCGTTTTCCATCTCATAGGACAACCTTGAGAGAGCACTTGAGGATCCACAGTGGGGAGAAACCTCACCTCTGTAGCATCTGTGGCCAAAGCTTCCGTCATGGCAGCTCCTACAGGTGGGTCTGGTAGACATTTGAAGAATGCGCCTGATGCTGGCGATTGTGAGCGTGTAAAAATCTCAGTTTTACCGGCTGTATCGCTAATGAGCAAACTTGTTCCTGGACAGGCTCCACCTCAGGGTCCACCATGACGACAAGCGCTACGAGTGTGATGAATGTGGGAAAACCTTCATACGCCATGATCACCTGACCAAACATCAGAAAATACACTCTGGTACAGTATATATGCACAGCAGCGAGATTCTCATTTGTCTTTATGGTACAGTACAGGGGAAATACTGATAACCTTTTCACTGTTTCCACTCAGTCTTTACTTTACTGACGTAGCTCATGTTTATGACAGGCGAGAAAGCACACCAGTGTGAAGAATGTGGGAAGTGCTTCAGGCGCCACGATCATCTGACCGTCCACTACAAAAGCATTCATTTGGGAGAGAAAGTCTGGCAAAAGTATGTCATCATACAAATCACAGTGGCGCATTATTTTTGGTAATTTTGTAGACGTCTCTTGCAGCTTGGCAAATGCCCTTTGTTGATGAGTAACTTGTTCACAGGTATAAAACTGCTGTCCATCAGTGTGAGGTTTGCAAGAAAGAATTTAAAGGAAAGTCCAGTCTGGAAATGCACTTCAGGACCCACTCAGGTAAGAAAACAAAGATGTTAAAGGATACGATTCCTTGAAAACGCATTTGAGAACGGCAAAGTGGGAGCTCAATTGACCACTCTGTAAACCCCGGCCCCCAAGTTGCTATCGCTGGTGTTGCTCAGCACTCAAATTTTGTAGTAATGTTTGAAACATTGTAGTCTTTGACCTCACACAGAAAAAAAACAGCCTGTTTTTTAAATTTCTAGTTTGTTGACTGAACTGTCAGATGTCGCTTCTCAAAAAGCACCAATCCAACTTTTGACAGACCTAAGACATGCAATTGTTGTCAGATGGTGATCATCAGTTTTTATAAGGACTGTGCAATAGAAATGGCTGTACAGACAACTTGTTTGATACTCTCACACTGATGTTCTCTTGTGTTCATGGGACAGGTGAGAAACCCCACAGATGTCCTGAGTGCAACCAGACTTTTCGGATCAAGAAGACTTTGACAAAGCACATGGTGATTCACTCGGACGCCCGTCCATTTAACTGCCCCCACTGCAGCGCCACCTTCAAAAGAAAAGACAAGCTCAAGTACCACGTTGACCACGTGCACAGCACCCGGTTTACTGAGCAGCCCCTCTGCACGCTCAGTGAGGACAAAATGGTCTCCATTCCTTTTGAGGAACCCTCGAAGGCATACCGCACCGAGCCTAAGTCCGCCCTCCAGAGCACCCCTCCTCATACAAACGTCTGCGTGCCAGTCACTTTAGTTCCTGTCCAGATGGCAGGAGGAGTGCAGGGCGACTTGAACGCTCACAGGTCCTCGTCGCTCTCCTCCCAAACCCACGGCGTTCTGAGCATGCAGACTCAAGGACAACAGCAGAACTCCGGCTACCAGGCTGCTACAGACCTGGCATTCTTAGACAAGTACACCCTCACACCCCAGCCCGCCAACATTGTCCACCCTGTGAGGCCCGATCAGATGCTGGATCCCCGGGAGCAGTCCTACTTGGGCACGTTGCTGGGACTGGACTCGGCTTCCTCCGTGCAGAACATCTCAAACTCTGATCACGCGCACTGATGCTCCACAGCCAAAGACAGTCGTTTGAGAAGAACAGAAGTTACGCACAGTATTCAGTATTGCAGATGGCAATTATTGTCCACCATTTAAAATGATTACAAAAACTTAATTCATTCACTCTGGTGCAGCATAGACTTTTTTGATCAGCCTGAACTCACAGGACGTCCACCTTATTGTTACCAAATTAAAGGTATGTGTGTGAAATATTCAAAAAGAAAACTATGTGAATGTAAACTGTTTCTTTCTGTAACTAAAGCAAAACCATGACCTGAACTCTTGTAAAACTGAAAAAGGCTGTTGTGGGACATTTTTGTACAAATAATGATGAGATGATAACAAATGCCGCCACTTTTTTCAGTGTATGAAATGAAAAACTCTATTTTCCATAGGCAGATGTTGGATGAGTTTATACAGTATGTGTTACAGACTGTTGTGGTTGTTGTGTTTTTTAACATAACCTGACACTTGTTTTTACTTAACCTGCTGCTGCACATCAACACAAGTCTTTACCAGTTTTTACCTTGTATTTCTAAAAGAGTCAAGTTTCTTTTTGTTTGTTTTTTTTCAGTTGATTGTAGGGCTGCAACTAATGATTGATTCATCAATTGATTATTTTCTGGATTAGTCGATTAGTTGTTTGGTTCATAAAATGTAAAAAAAAAAAAAAAATGTTGAAAACATTGTTTCCCAAATCTCAAGATGACATCCTCAAATGTCTTATTTTGACTTCAAGAAGATCACTCATTTATTAAAATAGTTGATTAATTTAGTAATCAATTACTTATCAGTTAATCATTGCTGCTCTTGTTGATGGGCAAAAAAGTAACTGATGACAATTTTGATAAACTGATGAATCAAAAGCAAAAACTTAATTTCTGGTTCTCGTGTCTCGATTTAAGCGTTTTTGTAAGTTCTGATTATGTATTAATATTTAAAACATGTTTTTAATTAAACAAATGCAGTGGTTGGCTTAGCAAATAAATTTAACGGGTGAACTGATAATTAAAAGAATCAGGAGGTTCAGCCTTGTAAAACTGTGGCCTTATGTTGTAATTTGTCTACATGTCTACATACAACATGTAAATCATGTAAATGCTTTAGGTTTGTAATTGTGTGATCCAAAGTTAACAAATAGGGAAGAAATTATTTTACTCATGCAGCATATATGAGCGCAATGTGTAAAAGTCGATGTAATTATAAATATATGTGCACCAGAATCTTCTTTTAAATAAAGACATTAAATCAGGTGATAAATGTCATTTAAACAGACAAGAGCCTGAAGGTTCAGTGGTAAAGACATTATGTGGTGAAGTAGATACTAATCTCATCCTGGAGCAGTTTTACTGATGGATTTTAGTGATGTGGGAGTTTGGACTGTTAAATTTATATGATCAATAAAGTCAGATTTGAAAACGTTGGTGTTTGTGTGTTATTAACTGCGACAGAATTAATTGTGTATGGATAACAGATGGATGGATTGTGTTTGTGGGGATGATTTGTAAAAAGACAACCTCAGAAAGTGAGAGAAATAGAGTTAAAATTCCAGTTTCAGACTTTATTCAGGCCAGTCCATCAAACATACACCATATTTATCTGTATCTTTCCCAGTGGTGAGCTGACAAATGGTTCGCTCCTATATTATGTTGACATTCATATATCAATGTGAAAATCCAGAAATGTTTTTTGAAAAGCCGAACACAGTGTGCGACAGTTGGCATTAAGTCGGGGGTGGGCAGATCCAAAGGCAGCAGTCTTCCCCTGGGTGATACAGCCTTAGCAGGAAAACTAGTTGTTGGAGTGAAATATAAGTAAATAATCATAAATGGACATAAAAATTAAATAGACAGTACCTCACGTGGAAAAAAAAACTCACCGGAAAGATCTTACTGCAACCTGAAAACAATCATATAGAGGCACAGTGAATATGTGGAGCATCTTATTGATTTCTCAGAGGTAGGTGAGGTCCATCAGATCATCAGACCATCAGGCTTCTTGCTGTTTTCGCTGAGGTCTCTTTTATTTGTTTGTTAATCCAATTAAAGGTCTAAGGGCATCCGCCACAGAAAGGGAGGGTGAAGGGAGGGGTATTCATTTGGCTGCAATCTGCAACCTCACTGCTAGATACCACTAAATCGTACTGGTCCTTTAACTGTAGAGGAATGTAGGCCTACAGTACCATTAAAATCATGAATGCTTTGAAACTCATAGTGAGTCACACACATACACACACAGTATATTAGCAGGCAAAGATCAGAGAAAACAATACTAAAACATCTACGTCCATCAATACTTACATTCAGAAACAGTAATTTCTCCATTAGTGCACGTGACCTTAGCAAAATGATCCGTCCACCTTTCTCCTCTCTTACATTCCAATTTGACAGTCACACCGTTGTTTACAATTCGAACTCCAATAAATTTTAGCTCAGGATAATCACCAGTGTTCACAGAACAGAAGTCAGCTGCACATAGGAAACAAAATTAAAGAAATGTGTTAACTTTTCCACCTCTGACCACGTGCCATTGCTGTAACACTTCACTTTCGTCAGTGGACTCTCTAAAAATGCACTCATACCTCACAAACTGTGCATACAGCTCAGCATCTCATCTCATTTGAAACCTACCTCCACCTACAGGTGGTGTCCCACTACCGTCAGATGTAGCGTGTCCCCCACCTGCGGATCCACCCTGTCCAGTGCCTTGTTTGGTTTCTTCTTTGGAGAGAGAGAGAGAGATTTATGAATTTGAATTTGAGAGAGAAGAATTACACATACACATACATCTATTTGTTTCCATGGATCACAAAAGGAGGTGTTTTTTTTTTCAGATGTCATATATTTTTGACCACAAGCTAAATTTTGGTTGCACCAGCATTTACCGCTAAATAATAGTAATACTATACTTTTTCAAGTTTGAGTGACAGACAGAAGTGCATTGGTGCTAGTTTTTTTTTCTTTCTTTAAATGTTGAAAACAAACTATAAAAAAACAAATCCAAGATTTCACGAGAAAACGGAATTTGTTATGACGAGATGATGAAATAATAAGTAGTTATGATGAGAAAACGGACTTTGTTATGACGAGATAACGAAATAATAAGTAGTTATCACGAGATAACGGTAATAAAAAAAAGATATGTTGGTATATCTGCTCTCGGCTTCCGTAATCGTGGTTCTTATCACTAGGTGTCATATATTTTTGTCCACAAGCCAAATTTTGGTGGCACTGTTACCCCCTTTTGAAAGAGACCCTTTTTCAAGTTTGGCTGACAGACAGAACAGCACTGGCTGCAGAAGCGGCAGCACACAGAGTGCAGCGCAAGGGTGTTTTTCAGTCCTACAGCATTGTACCACAGCTCTGTCATCTTCTTTCAAATGTGAGTCGGACTCATTTTTATGAGGAACTCTCAGGACAGTGAAGAATAAAGCCCCTCACAAGTAAACATGGGCGTAAACAGATAACAAATAACAGACATTTAAGAAAAAATGGATTTTCTTCTCATTTCTTTCTTGTTTGCTTAGAAAGGATTGATCTCAAGGATACAGGATAAGTGACCCCACGGCAGGATAAGTGGTAGAAGACGAGTGAATGAGTATCATATTGCAACAAACTGTCCACTTACTGCATGTTGGGCCTTCAGTCCATTTTCCCGACATGCAAATGATGGTGTTTTGGTCATCTGGACCCTCTTTAGTATATCCATCTTTACATTCATACTGCACTTTTGAATTATCAGCAAACAGCTCCTTGTATCTTGTATGTATATTTTCAGACAGATACTCAGAGTTAATAACACTTTCTTACCTTTAGAAAGTTGAGCTAGAGAGCTGTGCACACTAATGTCTGTGGTGTATGTTGTGAACGAGTTATGATTGCTGCTCAGAGAGGTTTGGCAATGGATAAATTGTCTCTTTTACATTAAATGTCTGTGTTTATCTCTGCATATCTCAACACACTGTCCACTTACTGCATGTTGGGCCTTCAGTCCAGGTTCCTGACATGCAAAAGACGTCATCTGGTCCCTTTTTAGTATATCCATCTTCACATTCATACTGCACTTTTGAATTATCAGCATACAGCTCCTTGTATCCAAGATTAACGATGACAGCGTGGGGGATTTTAGGGGGCACACCACATGCATCAGGACTTCCTGCAGATGTAAGCACATTTGTGAACAAGAAATACGCAGATGGCTGCTTGGTTGGCTTGTTTGCTGGAGCCAATGAGAATTCAAACTGAAGAATCACAATGTAGACACTGATGTCATTCTGGTCACTGTTATTGATGCATAACATCTGACAGACTTACTCTCACAGACTGGCACAGAGGACCATGTTCCATTTATACAAGAGGTTGTGGCAGCCCAGCCTTTGAGCTCATATCCTTCTTCACATGCTACCCTAATTTTGTCTCCATCCTTATACCAACCACGGGGGCTTTCTGCATCTTTTGCATTGGAGCTTTCAATGTCTTTTGCATTGGGTATCTCTGGTGGAATGCAGTCTTCTTCTCCTTTGAGCAGAAAAATGAAGAAAAGAAACAAAAATACAGTTTTACCCTGGTTTCCTAAAGGAGGTATTTGTTGACTACTGACAGCTAACATTAGTTTAGCCCTGATGACTCAGCACTTTGTGAGGTCCCATTCTCAACTTAAGGCTAACCAACCGAATGAAGGCAAAGCTGCCATTGGCCAAGATATGTAAATTTGACAATTTCACGAAAAGCAATTTTTGTTCTGCAATCTGTTTCAGTTGAGGTGAATCATAGAATTTAATTCTTCCAAGTATGTTGGGATTATTTGAATGTTTATCACAGACAGAAGATTTAAGAGTTGAATCCTTATCAATAGTGAATATTATCACAAACATAAGATTTAATTAGACTTTTTACTCTACAGTCGTACACTCACAGAACAATGACTTCATCCTTTTGAAACTGTGAATAAGTTAATGAAGATTTCCAAGGGGAAAACAGAACATGAAACAATCTTGCAGGATTTCAGCATTCAAACAAACCAGTGGAAACATATAACACTTACTTATACATTGTGGTAGCGGACGCCATCTACCATTTTGACATGTGATTGTTCCCCACCAACCCTCCACTATTGGTTTATATCCTTCCTCACAGGCATAACTGAGCTGGTCTTCGTGAGCATATGAATCCTTTTCAGGGACCAGATAACCATTGTCCAATAGGAGCGCCTCACAAACCTCTGCTGCACTTTGTGCTGATATAGAACAAAAAATCCATATATTTAACAAATCACAGTGTCCTTAAGTGACAGAATTTAATATTCTTACCGTGCAGCACTCCTGGAAACCAAACCATGAGAACAAATCCAAGATATTTCACGCACATTCTGTCAAGAATTAAATCAACAGCAAAGCAGAGTTAGACCCAGTTCAAATCTTGACCAGTTAATAATTGTCGAGGACTTCCCCCAAACTGTCAAGAATAGTAAACATTACACTGACTTACTGTCATCATGCTGTTTCCCGGACGCCGACACACAAAAGTACAAATAGGCCTTATTTACTCTGGTGAACAGTCACATCTTGCATGAGTATCAGGCTCAAAGGAGCTGTGTGTAAACAAAGGGCATAGATCAATGTTATGTACATCAGTTGCTAAATTTGTTGTCAAAATAATAATTTTTACCCACTTCGGTACACACTACATTATGCACCCTACCTATATCGATATTAATTTATTTAATAAAAATCCAAATTGATTCAGAATATTTCTCAATGCTTTTTCTACAAAAATCCATGAGAATGTTTACCATCCGTCCATTAAGCAGCTCATCGAGGACCTTCTGCAGCACTGGGTTCCCACCCAGCCTGTGTAAAGTCTGCGAGTAGGCAGCACTTATCTTTTAACATCGGCACAGTAACTGTACTGACCCTTGAATGCTCTTCAAAACCACTGTGCACTTTAAAGAACATAATGGCCAGAAAAGTAATAAAGTAAAATTTTCAGCCCCTCTTTTAAAGCACCAAGCCTTAACTCTTTTGATTTTAAAAAGTTTAGACCAATGTCTGAATTCCAAGTGAATAGCATGAATTTTAGACCAATATCTAAATGACAATTTTTGTCAACGGTTTTAGATAAAATTGTTTACTCATTCTTATTTCTCTCTTTTATGAATCCTTATGAATCCACCTCAGCCCCGTTTTAGCCTCTCTTCACTGGTTTCCTGTTAATTAGGGCCCGAGCCGAGAGTCAACGACTCACGAGGGACCTATTGAAATTCGAATTGCGCGGGGACGCGAGGGCCCGTTCATGACTGCGCGCAGTCCTAGTTTTACAATTGATCTTACTGATTACTTTTAAAGCACTTTGTAGCTTAGTAGGAGGACTGGGCTCTTGCAGTCAGTGCTCCTCATCTCTAGGCTTGCTGAATCAGGGACATCTTTTAAATCACTTCTTAAAACATATAATCTTTTTATAAGCTTTTTATTAATTTTAGCACACAGTCTTATTGCCAGCATGTCTTATTTGTTTTTAGTATAGTATTAATTTTCATTGTTGATGGGTTTCTATATTTTTCCATTTTATGTATTTTGTGTTTTCAGTTGCTTTTTATCTTATAAAGAACTCTGTAACTTTTGTTTTGAAAAGTACTGCACAACTAAAGGTTATTGTTATTCTTTTTATTGTTATTATCATCTTGAACAGAATTATGACCAATATGAATGATAGATAGAGATAATGCAGTTGAAGAATTGTAGATATCTATAATGGGAAACGCCATACACATGAATGGCAGAAGTAGTTTGAATCTGACTAGTCCTGTCCAATCAGAATGACGTGACAGATATTTTGAATGTGTTTCCTGATGGAGTAGCTAGACGCATGATGAATCCGGTCTACCAAATCAACCAGTTATCCAGTCAAATAACTAATTAACTCGAGTTTTGCTGAAAATGCTGAAAACTCAAGAAAAAAGTGCCTTGGTGGTGAAAGCTTAAACTGGATCATGCTAATCTTGAGACACAAAATTAACCACCTGGGACAAGAAATCAATGGCAACTTGACAGCATTATCGTGGAGATACAAAGCCTGTTGGAGCAAGCTGGTGAAACGGAGACCTGCGTGGAACTGGTGGAGGGATGAGTGGCAACCGAGGCTTTCTACACCTGCCTGAAGCAGCAGTCAAAACTGACCAACTTAGAGGCGCCGCAGTCAAGAAGAAACAACTGTCTTGTTGTGGAAGTGGCAAAGGGAGAGGGGGGAAACTCGATACAACAGTTTATTGATAAACTCCCCAAGTGAAATGCAACTCCCACAGGACTTTGACTTAAACACACTGCAGGCTCACTGGTCCCTGGTGCAGAGAACTGAACACTCAGTCTCTATTTTCTTTTCACATAATATTGTACACTACAGTCCTGACCATCCACTAATCCTTGTATTTATTTTTGTATCACTTTTATATACTCTTTTTCCTCCTTTGTCTACATTCCTGTAGCTGTATGTCGATATAAGTACACTGAGAGTGAGGTAAAACCAGTCACATTCCTTGTATGAGTTCATATTCTGATTACTTTACTAATTACAATTTTCACTCCCTATCTGTACAGAGAAAACCATATCTCCAGATGTGTTGATTCTGAACATTTAACTGAAGGAAAACATAACACTTTCTTCATAGGCTAAACAAACTATTTGAAAACCTGGTTCGATTATCTGGGAAATTAACCCTCACAAAGCTGAAAATAGGCTACTGGAAAGGTTTTTTTTAGAGATGCGTGATTCTCATAAAAAGGCCATACAACCATTTCAAATCATCTCATAGCACATTGTGCATTGCTGTGATCAAACTAGCCAACAGTATGAAGTCGTTCCAGTGAGCTCGACCTTCAACATCTACAGAAGTAAAATGCCACATACTCATGAATGCGTACTTTAAGTACATTTTGCTGATAACACTTGTACACTCTCACATATTACACAAATAACGCTTGAATGCAGGACTTTTACTTGAAGCATTTTTACAGGATGAGTGCTTTTACTGAAGCAAAAAGACGAAATACTTTTTTTTTTTTTTTAAAGACCGGTCGGAACAATCTGGAGACAAAATGACTCAAAAGACTCAATAAAGATTTCTTGTGGTCATTTTATTGAGACTTCAGTAGGCCATATAGATTTTATTTATGTATTCAAAGCATTGATCATGTTATTGGTGCACGAAGAGTCACAGTCACAAAGATACAAGTGGACTATCAAAGAACAATCAGCTCCAACACTGAGTGTCTGTACCGTCCATCAAAATGTGACACAAAGAGAAAACTGGTTTGAAAAAAGAAAAACTCAATTACTCATATGACAAAATGTTTTGGGTCGTAGTTGTTTTCTGACGGAGGTATTTCGAAACATGGCCGTCGATGTCACTGCAGCAGCATTTGGTGACATGGAGGCTGGTTACAACACAGACAATGAGCAATACTGTTAACAGTTAATTAATTAATGTAAACCTGCTAAATGAAGTCAAGTTTTATCAAACATCATAAAAAGACAAAACAATTTAACAATGTTTGAATGTTGAAAAGTAAATCAAAGAATAATACTTACCCGGTAACAGGGGTTATATTGATGATGACCTAAAAGAATCCAACAACAGCAGTGAATATTTCAACAGTTAGTTTATACAATTTTTTATTTTAATTTATTTTATTTCTGCATGACTGCATCTGCTGTGGGAAATATGTTCAGGATATGACTGGTGTTATCTAATATTTTTCCAACTGTCAACAAATCCCATGACTAGATTTGTCTGTGCTGGGTTTATATTTGTGCTCTGAGGCATCTTTCTCATCATAAGCTGTACTCTGTGGGGCTGTGGGGCACTGGGATCAACCCTGGTGAGCCAGACCAGAGCTGTGCTGAGCTGTGATGATGCAAACTGTGGGCATGGTGGAGATTAAAGGGGAAAAAGCTGCAATGGTAAAGGTGCGAGGACCTGGAAGAATTCGAGATGACTGGACTGGTGAATATGGAGACTTTGTAAAGTTGGAATAGTTTGGCTTTCTTGTCATCTCCATGAAAAAGAATATTCTTATCATTGAGAGCATGCTGCATGTTTGCCATGTGAGGTGGAGCCAGATGTGTCCAGATGTGGTAAGCTAACTATTGTTTAAGTGTACAAATGTAAAGAGCTTACTTATATACTTACACTGGGTTAAAGTTAATTTTCCATTGGTGCACTGTGCAGTACTTTGCCAATAGTCCCAAACACACGGAAAATTCTTCGTCTCTCCTTCCATCACAAATTGAACTCCAGATAGGTTAATCTTGGTTCTCATATAGTCGCCAACAACCCGACCATATTCAGCAGGATTAAGGCGACAGAACGCCTCTGCAAAAAATTAACGGGAAAATAAATGCATATGCATAATTATTTGAGTAAAATCATTGACAGACTTTTGGATGGAAAAATAAGGGTATTCACTTGTTTATACCTTTGCAGACGGGTAGTTTTGACCAACTGCCATCACTGTAACACACCACAGTGTCCAAACCGACCAGTGTGTAAAACCCATTACATCGGTATTTCAATGACATTTGATCCACTGGCACAGCAGCACCGTTGGGAACATTTGGGTGTGCTCCACAGTTCCTGACTGAAATAAAAAAGAGGTTCTTAAACATTGTCAGAGTATCTCAATAAAATAGTAATCACAGCAGCAACAGCACAACTGATTGTAATAGATGACCATTCTGCAACCAGTCTGTTAATTTATTTACCTAAAACCTCCCTGTCTGTTTTTTAAACCGATTTAGTCCTTGTGTTTTGTTCTTTTCATCTGACGGCGATGACCTTCACAAGGGTCCCCCTGTGCGAACACATGCAGGAGCACCAACTAATCTTTACTTGAACATTTTGTGGATTTAAATGGTGTCCAGCGTTTTTACTGTTGACAATTTCCGTAACAGCTCTCCAGATTTGAACAACAACAACCTATCCTTTACATATAGTTTACTTATATGTAAATATGTTGTGTACCGATGCGAGCACGTGGAACAAACTATAGCACAGAGTCATCGGCTCTCAAAGGGGACACTGGAGACATATATTAATATCAGGTGTAAATATAATTAGGTTGCATCATATGTAGATACAATCCAGATGTGATAAAGATTTTGATGCAAAGGTTAAATGGGGTCAGGGAGAAATGTAACACACAGAAAATCTCCCGACCACATGCAGGAACATCGACTCATCAGTCATCATGAGTGCAGTGATTAAAATGTGATCCCTCACCAGCTTCCCACCAGCAAACATTGCCAGTTATAGTTGTTGGATTTGACTTTAAACCCAGAGGGTATCACTGCAGAGAGCTGAACACCCGGTCACTGCAGCAATGGGCAAAGGTTTTGACTCAAGCTGTCCCCAAGTCACTCAGTGACACTGCACCAGTCCAGACTTCTTTTAAATGACTGGTTGTAGTAAATCCAACTTTCTTTTTATTACAGTAACCAGTCAGAAAAAAGTCTGAAATATTTGGAAAGTTTAATACATTTGATGTGAGAGGAGACATTAATCTGAGTAATTTACTTGGTACGCGTATAGGTCTACTGTCTCCCACATTCAAGCCAGAGTTGGTAGAAGATCCTGTAAAACACAGATTCAATAAAGGAACATTTACAGAACAGAAGACACACCAGTTAATATCACACATAAATAATTACGTGCAGGACAGCCTAAGCTGCCAGGACCCTATTTTTTCCTTGGTCTTCTTCTTCTTCTTCTTCTAAGGAAATCCTACTTCCCATGCGCAAAAAGGTGTTTAAATTGAAAAACTTTGAAGATTCCTGCCAAACCAAACGTACGTGCTACAGTTTAGCGACTTTCACCAAAATGTAGCCCCAATACGTTAAAAACTTTTGTCCACTTGAACTCAGTCCAAATTTTGAAGTCCATCACTCAGTTTTTTTTCAAAATCTATAAAAGTTATTAAATCTATCTCCTCCCACAATATTTGCTCAATTAACATCAAACTTGCTATTTGCTACATCTTCAGCCTCCAGTGCATCAAAATGTTTGACTGTAAATGGTATTGCAAACATATACTTGCAAATTCTTGCTCAAAACATTTTCAATGTTCATCTAAAAAAATGACAACATTTTGGAGTCATAGTAGATGATGTTTGGAAAATACCAGAATTTTATCTCAAAAGCAGATTTTTTTTTTTTTTTTTACAACATTTTGAATTTCACTCTGATGTGAACAACAGGGGTCAATGTAAGAATGCCATTTTTAAACATCAGATTTTCTCTCATGAAGCAAGGCACTTATCGTAAAAAACAAATCACCAACATTTGCATGCTATCAAGATGCAATTTATGTGTATATGATTTGTAATTTTTTTATTAACAGAATTTATGACAATTGACAATTTTTGAAATCTGCCTTGACAACCGCTGCCTGGTTAGTGACGATCTGAGTCCATTTGTGAGGCCACACACCAGAAGCCACTTCCTGCCATTTTGCTCAATGAATTAGGACCTGGTTGTTGGTGTTAGAGGTTGTGAGTTCAAGCCCTAGCTAGGGTAGTCAATGCAAAAATGGCATTTTTAAACTTCGGTTTTTCACTTATGGGGCCAATATATCATTGTTAAAAACACATTACCAACATCTCGATGCTGTTTAGATGCAATTGTGTATTTTTGTCTTAACTGAATTTTTTGACTTTTGGAAGGAAAAATAAGGGGATTCACTTATATTCACTATACCTTCACAGTCGGGTGTTTTTGACCAACTGCCATCACTGTAACACACCACAGTGTTCAAACCAACCAGTGTGTAAGACTCAAAACACTGGTATTGCAAAGCAAATTGACCCTTCGCCTGAGCAAAACCGTTGGGAACGTTTGGGTATGCTCCACAGTTGATGACTGAAATGAAAAAAAGAGGTTCTTAAACATTGTCATAATATCTTAATGAAATAGTAATCACAGCAGCAAAAGCACAACTTACTGTAATAAATTAACATTGTGCATTTAGACTAACGCTTTGTTTACCTAAAACCTCCCTGTCTGGCCTTTTGAACTGATTCAATCCTTATTTCAAGGACACTGAATTGAACGTGACTGGACTTGTTATATGTCTTTGAAGACCTTTCACCTCTCATCCAAGAGACTTCAGCAGTTCATCACAATGACAGTCGTTAGTTTGACGGTCGTTGGGGATGGTAAAAATTGATTGTCACTCTAACAACTGTTGTTATATCCTGGAGCACTAACACTAACAGCACTAACTAACCAGTGAAATGACTGGCCTTGTGGAAACCTCCATGCAGGTTAAATACCTGGATCCCCACACCAGCTAGTCAGACTAGCCCAGCCTCATCAGACGAGCATGAACTGATGATGTCTCTTGGATGAGAGGTTAAAAGTCTTCAAAGACACATGACCAAGTCCAGTTGCATCCACAGTGGTTACTCTTGACAATTTCCAAAACAGCTTTCTAAATTTGATCAACAACCTATAGTTTACATATGTGTAAATATGTTGTGTATGCTGACGCCAGCACATAGTACTAACTATGTATAGGACAGTTGCCAGTCGCGGTAGCGTTTTGCCTGAAGGAAGACACCATTTCCCATGAGCACCAGCGCATACCGTCGTAAACATCGTCCCTCGCGGAGCGACCTGGCTCTTCACTTCTCCGAAAACGGCAAAACAAATTTCCAAACAAGCGTCACTTGGATAAACTGACCACACATTAAGGATCTAAACAGTTACTTTCTCGCATGAGAAAATATTAAAACTTAAAAAAGTGACGTATTAACAGTGCTAAAGCGAGAATTACAACAGCTGTTATCTGCTATGGCTACCGTTGCCAATTGTCCTGTTGTTCTCGTGACCTCACGCGTCTCACATCACTTCCAGAGCAAAACAAAGGGGTGGACGCGCCTAGAAAGCTACATGGACGGTTTTCTGCCAGGGAACGCCAGGGAAAATAGAGAAAAACACCATTTTGGACACAACGGGTCAGACAACCGAAAGAATGATTTCCAAAGGATGTTATGACTATAAAATTGTTGCATAGGGCCTCTTTAATCTGAGTAATTTACTTGGCATGATTGTAGGTCCACTATCTTCCCTATTCAAGCCAGAGGTGGTAGAAGATCCTGAAAGACACAGAATCAATAAAGGAACATTTACAGAACAGAAGACACACCAGTTAATATCAAATTGGGATGTTCTTCAGCATTCATTTCATTCTGAATGCTTTCACACAAATAATTCTGCATGTTTTATAAAAATTAAGTCTGTACACTTTAAAACAAATTTCATTTCGTGTAAAATATGTATTTTTTCTGGACAGTGACATTAGCCTACCTCCACCTGCAGGTTGTGTCCCTCTGTCAGCAGATGTAGTGTGTGTCCCACCTGTTCCTCCCACGGGGCGTCCACCCTGTCCAGTGCCTGATCTGCCTGAGTGGAAATAAGAAATGAGATTAAACAACAATAATATTTTGTACAGAGATTAGATAAAAAGATATACTCATTTATAATTAAATGATTGATTAGCACGGGCCTCGCAGTAAAGATCGTTCAACTTCAGAACATTTCCATTAAGCTAGTGTGACATGCTTGGTATCAACTGATTGCAATCTTAAAGTAACACTGCAGAGTTTTTCCGACCTTAAAATAATGTTTCCAGACTCGTTGCCATGGTAGAAAAATGGTTAATAGGATGAATGGTGCTGCCGCCGCAGCCTGTACCGGGTCGCCTCGGCTGAAACTGCACTCTGTAACTTCCAGGCGCGGGCGGCTCCTCCCTCTGTGTAGAGCCGTGGAGTGCGACCTGGATATGCTACTTTATCTGATCGGTGAACATGTTTCCAAATGAGGCTTCGGAATTTGCCGGGGATTTCACATGTACCGGTAGGTCTAGTTTCCCTGGAGGTGCTCATACAGCAATAGTATTTACGAGAGTTGTAGCACTGAGCTGAAACTCTGCAGTGTTGCTTTAAGATTTGTATGTGTTAAAAATTGAGCCTTCATAGGACAGAAATGTTAATGCCAAATGATTCACCATCAGATAGGTCAAAATGGATCCTAATATAGTCCCCAACAGACCGAAGCAGGATCAAGGCGACAGAACGCCTCTGCAAAATATCAACAGGAAAATAACCTCATGTATAATTATTTGAGTAAAATCTTTGATAGACTTTAGGGAGTAATAATAAGAATATTCAGTTGCTTATACCTTCACAGACGGGTATTTCTGACCAACGGCCATCACTGTAACACACCACAGTGTCCTCTCCGACCAGTGTGTAAGAATCAAAACACTGGTATTTCAGAGCCACTTGACCCACTGCCACAGCAACACCGTTGGGAACATTTGGGTGTGCGCCACAGTTCCTGACTGAAATAAAAAAAAGAGGTTCATAAACATTGTCATTGTATCTCAGTGAAATAGGAAGTGTAGAAATATTTGTAAAGTTACACCAAGTTAAAAAATAACCAATACTGGTCTGATACATTTGATGTAAGATATTAATCTGAGTAATTTACTTGGTACAAATGTAGGTCTGCTGTCTCCCCCATTCAAGCCAGAGGTAGTAGAAGATCCTGAAAGACACAGAATCAATGAAGGAACATTTACACAGAAGAAGATATCACTTTGAGATGTTCTTTGTCATTTCATTTCTCTCTGAATGTTTTCACACAAACAAGTAAATTTAACTTGAAAGCAATGGTTATAATTTTTCTTTCCCAGCAACAACATAAACTACTTCTACCTGCAGATTGTGTGACTGTGTGTGTGTGTGTGTGTGTGTGTGTGTGTGTGTGCGTGTGTGTGTGTGTGTGCCCACTTGTTCCTCCCAGTGTCCACCCTGTTCAGTACCTGGGCTGCTTTTTCAAGATAAGATAAATAGCTATACTAATTTATACTTCATACAGATACCTCCACTTGCAGGTTGCATCCCTCTGCCAACAGATGTAGTGTTTTTCAGGCACAGGCTTTTCTTCCTGACATCCACCACAGGTACAACCATACACACTTATACATACAAGTGCCACAAAGACACAAACAACAAAGTCCAGCTGTCTCCAGCTGACTTTTCAAAATAATTGGAGCCTGAAAAAACTTCGAAATGCTAAAACAGAGAGGTTAAAGCGATATGTCCCAGGAATTGCATCCTGCCTGTCCGATCCATTTAGAGGCCTGAAAGCTTCCAAGAGAAGAACATACTTGGAAAAGCAACACTTGAATTTTCAGACAGATACTCAGAGTCAATAACACTTTCTTCCCTTTAGAAAGTTGAGCTAGAGAGCTGTGCACACTAATGTTTGTGGTGTATGTTGTGAACGAGTAATGATTGCTGCTCAGAGAGGTTTGGCAATGGATAAATTGTCTCTTTTACATTAAATGAAAAGTTTATCTCTGAATATCTCAACACACTGTACACTTACTGCATGTTGGGCGGTCAGTCCAGCTTCCCAATATGCAAAAGACGTCATCTGGTCCCTCTTTAGTATATCCATCTTCACATTCATACTGCACTTTTGAATTATCAGTAAACAGTTCCTTGTATCCAAGATTAACAATGACAGCGTGGGGGATTTTTGGGGGCACACCACATGCACCAGGACTTCCTGCAGATGTAAGCACATTTGTGAACAAGAGGTACTCAGATGGCTGCCTGTTTGGCTTGTTTGCTGAAGAATCACAATGTAGACACTGATGTCATTCTGGTCACTGTTATTGATGCATAACATCTGACAGACTTACTCTCACAGACTGGCACAGAGGACCATGTTCCATTTATACAAGAGGTTGTAGCAACCTGGTCTTTGAGTTCATATCCTTCGTCACATGTTACCCTAATTTTGTGTCCTTCCTCATACCAACCATTGGGGCTTTCTGTGTATTTTGCATTGGATATCTCTGGTGGAAAGCAGGCTTCTTCTCCTGTGAGTAGAAACAAAAAAGAAACAAACACAGTTTTACCATGGTGACAGTCTTGAACAATTTCTTTCAGTTATATCATGGGCCAGGATTTACTATGTTTTACAAGTCTTGTTGTTAAATCCTCCCCTCCCCCAAAGCCTCATGAAATGACTTTTCAACTGTGGGTAAAAAGAGAAAAACCAGTCGAAGTATTTGGGGAAAACTTACTGATACATTGTGGTTCATGAGACCATTTGCCATTTTGACATGTTGTTGCTGCCCACCAACCCTTCACTGAAGGTTTATGTCCGTCATTGCAGGTATAGGTCAGATCCGTTCCATGAGAATAAGTCTCTTGCTTTGGGGCGAGGAAACCATTGTACAGTACAGGAGCACTACAGGACTGTGTTGCACTTTGTGCTAAAATATAGTCATAAGCAGCAAGATTAATCCAAAGTGACAATATTTGTTCTCAGTAAATTCAAATACTTGAAAGTATTCAATATTCTTACCGTGTAGCACTCCAGGAAACCAAATCAGAAGAACAGATCCAAGATATCTGATGCACATTGTGTCAGGAATGAAATTGCACAACAGAGTAGAGCTGAGAGCCTGTAGTCCAAATCAGAACCTGTCTATAGTTGTTGAGGGCCCTCCCCCAAAATGTTAGTGGACGACACTCTCAGGCTTCATGCTGTTGCTCTTGAGCCAAAAGACAAATGAGCAAATAGACAACACACACACAGAAACACAAAAGTACACTGTCAGATAGTCTTTTCCCTCTTCTTAAGCACACAGAAAGTCCTTCGTTTTTACAGAAGCATTTTTGGAAGTTAGTCAAACAAACACATTTGTTCAGTTTTGTGCCCAGCATTACTTCTTCACCTCAGATGAGTTCATTTGTTTGGGAAAGACCTGTGACGAGGATTAATTTGTCTCTACAGTAGAACCACCAGAGTACCAACTGATGGTTTGCTGTGCAACTCTTTCTACAAGATATATTTGATTATTTAGTGTCGAAAATTTTAAAATGACTTCCCGGACTGCTGTGATCAGAGATCAGTCTGGTGTTTGCCCTGATTCAATTATTTACCCAGCCTGGCCCATTTCTGGATATACAGAATATCTAAAAACACACATCTGGCCTCAGTTAATTCTGAGAACACAAAGCACCTTCAGCAATGACATATAAATGCACTGTAAAGAACGAATTATGTCTCTTCCTAAGTTGAACTAAGTTACAAATAACACGACAGTTCAATGAACATATATATGATATTGTATAAAACTTCTGTGACAATCTTTTCAGCAATGCTTATGTTGATACATTGACTTTGCATACTGACAAGAAGTTGACCACCTGGTCCTGAATAACCTGTCCTGGAGCTGAACACACTCAAAACTGTGGAGATGACAGTGGACTCCAGGAGAAGCCCCCCCATCACTGCAGCCTCCATCTGCATACTTAACAACACTGAGTCTACTGTAGAAACATTCATGTGTCTGGTATCCACAGTCTCCTCGGATCTAAAGCAGACGTCCAACATAGACAGCGTCATCAAAAAGGGCCAGCAGAGGATGGACTTTCTCTGCACTTCCATCAATGTCTGGTTTGGGTCGGCAACCAAGCAGGACAGAACAGAACAGACTAAACGGACAATCAGGACTACAGAGAGAATCATTGATGCCAACCTGCCCTCCATTCAGGACTTGTACACCTCCAGAGTCAGGAAACGGGCAGGAAACATCATTACAGACCCATCACACCCTGGACACCACCTGTTCATACTTCTCTCCTCTGGGAGGCGCTACAGAGCTCTGTGTGCCAAAACAACCAGCCACAGGAACGGCTTCGTCCCACAGGCCGTCAGTCTGATGATCACCTACATACAGTGTCAATAATTCTCTCACCTTAAAACATCCATTATAGACTGTATTTCAACAGTCTCAAACACACAAATTAGCATGATGTCATCACAGACTGCCCCTCATCCAGTATGAATCAGTTAATTCATTTCACTGTACTGCTTTTACTCATTTGCACGACTTGTACTTTTCACAACACACAGAACCATTTGACTTGTACACAGACTTGGATGGTGTTTAATTTTATGGGGCTGACCATTAGTGACTCAATCAGTACACTGTATGTGCTCCTATTTCCTTTCCACATGTTGTTGCACACTACAGTCCTGACCGTCAGCCACTCCAGCCAACACTTTATTATTTTTTTCTTCGTTTGTCTACTCTCCTGTAACTGTATGTCTATTTAGTACACTGAGAGCAAAGCGTTGTCTTATGTTGTGAGAACACCTTCTTCATAAGCTAAAAAAAAAACTATTTAAAATATTGGTTGGACAATCTGGGAAGTTAACCCTCACAAAGCTGAAAACAGGCTGTTTTTGCACTGTAAGGTTCACTTTTTAGAGACATGTAATTCTCATAAAAAAGCCACACAACAATTTCAAATGATCTCTTTGCAGATGATGTATTGCTGTGATCAAACGAGCCAACAGTACACAAAGTTTTTACAGTGAGCTCAACCTTTAACACCTACAGTAGTGAAATGCCGCATACTCATGAATGCAGCAGATACAAATCCAGAAACATCAGACACATACTTGAAGTACATTTTGCTGATAACATTTGTACACTCTCACATATTACACACATTACACTTTAATGCAGGACTTTTACTTGAATCATTTTTAGAGTTTGGTATGAATACTTTTACTAAAGAAAAAAGACTAAATACTTTATTTAAAAAAAGACTGTTCCACACAATCTGTAAACAAAATGACTCAAAGGACTCAATAAAGATTTCTTGTGGACATTTTATTTAGACTTCAGTAGGCCATAAAAATTTGATTTATGTATTCAAAGCATTGATCATCTTATTGGTGCATTACTTATACTAGTTACAGTCACAAAGATACAAGTGGACTATCAAAGAACAATCAGCTCCAACACTGAGTGTCTGTACCGTCAATCAAAATGTGAAACAAAGAGAAAAGTGGTTTGAAAAAAGAAAAACTCAAATACGAATATGGTGAAATGTTTTGGGGTGTAGTTGTTTTCTGTTGGAGGTATTTCAGAACATGGCCGTCGATGTCACTGCACCAGCATTCGGTTACATTGATCCTGGTTACAACAAAGACAATAATGTTAACAGTTAATTAATTGATGTAAACCTGCTGAATGAAGTCAAGTTTTATCAAACATCATAAAAAGACAAAACAACTTAACAGTAGTGTTTGAATGTTGAAAAGTAAATCAAAGAATAATACTTACCCTGGAACAAGGATTTGGATAACCTAAAAGAATCCAATAACAGCAGTGAATATTTCAGCAGTTAGTTTAATTCACACAATTTTTTGTTATTGAGCTCTAATGCATTTTATTCCTGCATGACTGCATCTGTTGTGGGAAATCTGTTCAGGACACGACTGGTGTTATCCAATTTTTTTTCCTACTGTCAAGAAATTTCATGACAAGATTTGTCTGTGTTGAGTTCATATTGGTGCTCTGAGGCATCTCTCTCATCATAAGCTGTACTCTGTGGGATTGTGGGGCACCTGGATCAACCCTGGTGAGCCAGACCAGAGCTGTGTGGCTGATGCAAACTGTGGGCACGGTGGAGATTAAAGGGGGAAACGCTGCAATGGCAAAGGTGCGAGGGCCAGCTATGGCAAATTTTGAGATGATTGAACTGGTGAATATGGAGACTTTGTAAAGTTGGATTAGTTTGGCTGTCTTGTCATTTCCATGAAAAAGAATATTGTTATCATTGAGAGCATGCTGCATGTTTGCCATGTGAGGTGGAGCCAGATGTGTCCAGATGTGGTAAGCTAACTGTCATTTCCGTGTACAAATGTAAAGAGCTTACTTGTATACTTACACTTGGTCAAAGTTAATTTTCCATTGGTGCACTTTGCCATACTTCGCCAAGAGGGAAAAGTGCACGGAAAAGTCTTCATCTCTCCTTCCTTCACATACTGAACTCCAGATATCCTTATCATGCTCCGCATATATTCCTCAACGTCCTTATCATATTCAGCAGGCTCAAACTGACAGATCACCTCTGCAAAAAATCAACAGGAAAATAACCTTGTGTATAATTACGAGAGTAAAATCATTGACAGACTTTTGGAAGGAAAAATAAGGGTATTCACTTTTTTATACCTTTGCAGACGGGTAGTTTAGACCAACTGCCATCACTGTAACACACCACAGTGTCCAAACCGACCAGTGCGTAAAACTCATTACATCGGTATTTCAAAGACATTTGATCCACTGGCACAGCAACACCGTTGGGAACATTTGGGTGTGCTCCACAGTTCCTGACTGGAATAAAAAACAGGTTCTTAAACATTGTCAGAGTATCTCAATAAAATAGTAATCACAACAACAACACCAACAGTCTGTTAATTTGTTTACCTAAAACCTCCCTGTCTGCTTTTTTAACTGATTTAATCCTTTTGTTTTGTCCCAGGTTGAATGCCTAATTCACTGCGTCGTGGTGATGTCACCACCTGCTTCTTTTCACCTGAAGGCGATGACCTTCACAAGGGTCCCCCTGTGTGACCACATGCAAGAACACCAACTAATCTTTACTTGAACATTTTGTGGATTTAAATGGTGTCCAGTGTTTTCATTGTAGACAATTTCCATAATAGTTTTCTAAATTTGAACAACAACCTATAGTTTACATATGTGTAAATATGTTGTGTACAACTGATGCCAGAACGTAGTCCTAACTACGTATGGGACAGAGTCATCGGCTCTCAACGGAGACACTGGAGACATATATTAATATCAGGTGTAAACATAAATAGGTTGCATCATATGTAGATACAATCCAGATATGATAAAGACTTTGATGCAAAGGTTAAATGGGGTCAGGTGTAACACTCAGAAAATCTCTCAACCACATGCAGGAACATCGACTCATCAGTCATCATGAGTGCAGTGATAAAAATGTGATCCCTCACCAGCTTCCCATCAGCAAACATTGTCAATTATAGTTGTTGGGTTTGACTTTAAACCCAGAGGTATCACTGCAGAAAGCTGAACACCCGGTCACTGCAGCAATGGGCAAAGTTTTTGACCCAAGCTGTCCCCAAATCACTCGGTAACACTGCACCGATCCAAACTTCTTTTAAATGACTGGCTGCAATAAATCCATCTTTTTTTCATTAGCATAGCCGGTCAGAAAAAAGGTAGAAATATTTGAGAAGTTACACCAATTAAATATATTTACCAAGTCTGATACATTTGATGTGAGAGGTGACATTAATCTGAGCTATTTACTTGGTACGCGTATAAGTCCACTGTCTCCCACATTCAAGCCAGAGGTGGTAGAAGATCCTGAAAGACACAGAATCAATAAAGGAACATTTTACACCTCATGCATAATTATTTGAGTAAAATCTTTGATCAACTTTTGGAAGGAAAAATGAGAATATTCATTTGTTTTTACCTTCACAGGCAGGTATTTCTGACCAACGGCCATCACTGTAACACACTACAGTGTCCTCTCCAACCAGTGTGTAAGAATCAAAACACTGGTATTTCAGAGCCACTTGACCCACTGCCACAGCAACACCGTTGGGAAAATTTGGGCGTGCTCCACAGTTCCTGACTGAAATAAAAAAAGAGGTTCTTAAACATTGTTATACTATCTCAGTGAAACTGTAATCACAGCTGCAAAAGCGCAACTTATTGTAATAAATGAACATTGTGTAATTATATGTCTTTGAAGACCTTTCACCTCTCATCCAAGAGGCTTCAGTCGTTCATCACAACGAAAGTCGTTTGATTGACACACAGAAAATCTCCCAACCACATGCAGGAACACCAACTAATCAGTCGAAACTAGTGCAGTGATATAAATGTGACCCCTCACCAGCTTCCCACCAGCAAACATTGCCACTTATAGTTGTTGGATTTGACTTTAAACCCAGAGGTATCACTGCAGAGAGCTGAACACCCGGTCACTGCAGCAATGGGCAAAGTTTTTGACCCAAGCAATCCCCCACTCAGTGACACTGCACTGATCCAGACTTCTTTTAAATGACTGGCTGCAATAAATCCATCTTTTTTTCATTAGTAACTGGTCAGCAAGTGTAGAAATGTTTGGAAAGTTACACCAATTAAATATATTAACAAAGTCTGATACACTTGATATGAGAGGAGCCATTAATCTGAGTAATTTACTTGGTATGAATGTAGGTCCGCTGTCTCCCCCATTCAAGCCAGAGGTGGTAGAAGATCCTGTAAGACACAGAATCAATAAAGGAACATTTAGAGAAGACACACCAGTTAATATCACATTGGGATGTTCTTTGGCATTCATTTCTTTCTGAATGTTTTCACACAAAGCAATGGTTATAAAATCTACTATAATGGATTTTCTTGACAACGACATTAACCTACTTCCACCTGCAGATTGTGTCACTGTGTGTGTGTGTGTGTGTGTGTGTGTGTATATTTCATACAGATCAATAAGATACCTCCGCTTGCAGGTTGCATCCCCCTGCCAACAGATGTATTGAGCCCTGTGCTTGTTCCCACATGTTGTAATGAACAATATAGACTGAGACAAAGATCCTATTTTTTTTTTCTTTCTTTCTTTCTTTCTTCAGCATCACCTTTAGCGCTGGGATAAGCACTGGTTATTCTTCCTGACTTCCACCACAGGGACAACCAAACACATTAATACACACAAGTGCCAGAAAGACACAAAAAACAAAGTCCAGCTGTCTCCAGCTGACTTTTCAAAAATAATTGTGGCCTGAAAAACCAATGAAATGCTAAAACACAGAGGTTAAGGCTACATGTCCCAGGAATTGCATCTTGCCTGTCCGATCCATTTAGAGGCCTGAAAGCTTACCAGAGATGAACATACTTGGACAAGCAACACTTCAATTTTCAGACAGATATTGAGAGTTAATAACACTTTCCTACCTTTAGAAAGTTGAGCTAGAAAGCTGTGCACACTAATGTCTGTGGTGTATGTTGTTAACGAGTAATGATTGCTGCTCAGAGAGGTTTGGCAATAGATAAATTGTCTCTTTTACATGAAATGAAATGTTTATCTCTGAATATCTCAACACACTGTACACTTACTGCATGTTGGGCCTTCAGTCCAGGTTCCTGACACGCAAGTGATAGTTCTTCGGTCATCTGGTCCCACGTTCTTATATCCACCTTCACATTCATACTGCACTTTTGAATTATTAGCAAACAGTTCCTTGTATCCAAGATTAACAATGACAGCATGGGGGATTTTTGGGGGCACACCACATGCATCAGGACTTCCTGCAGATGTAAGCACATTTGTGAACAAGAGGTACTCAGATGGCTGCTTGTTTGGCTTGTTTGCTGGAGAATCACAATGTAGACACTGATGTCATTCTGGTCACTGTTATTGATGCATAACATCTGACAGACTTACTCTCACAGACTGGCACAGAGGACCATGTTCCATTTATACAAGAGGTTGTGGCATCCTGGTCTTTGAGTTCATATCCTTCTTCACATGTAACCCTAATTTTATCCCATTCATCATACCAACTATTGGGGCTTTCTGCGTATTTTCCATTGGGTATCTCTGGTGGAAAGCAGGCTTCTTTTCCTGTGAGTAGAAACAAAAAAGAAAAAAACATATTTTTCCCATGGTGACAGTGTTGAACAATTTATTTCAGTGTATATTTCTAAAATGCCATTTTCTGCATGGATATCATGGGCCAGGATTTATTATGTCTTACAAGTCTTGTTGTTAAATCCTCCCCTGTCCTGATTGTGGATATAGAAATCCATCTGATATATTTCAGTCTGGACCAAAGTATTGGACCGACCAACACAATGACATTGACATTCATGAAATGACTGTTCAGGGTAAAAAGAGAAAAACCAGTCGAAGTATTTGGGGAAAACTTACTGATACATTGTGGTTCATGAGACCATTTGCCATTTTGACATGTTGTTGCTGCCCACCAACCCTTCACTGAAGGTTTATGTCCATCATTGCAGGTATAGGTCAGATCCGTTCCATGAGAATAAGTCTCTTGCTTTGGGGCGAGGAAACCATTGTCCAGCACAGGAGCACTACAGGACTGTGTTGCACTTTGTGCTAAAACATAGTCATAAGCAGCAAGATTATTCTAGAGTGACTATATTCGTTCTTAATAAATTCAAATGGTTGAAAGTATTCAATATTCTTACCGTGTAGCACTCCAGGAAACCAAATCAGAAGAACAGATCCAAGATATCTGATGCACATTGTGTCAGGAATGAAATTGCACAACAGAGTAGAGCTGAGAGCCTGTAGTCCAAATCAGAACCTGTCTATAGTTGTTGAGGGCCCTCCCCCAAAATGTTAGTGGACGACACTCTCAGGCGTCATGCTGTTGCTCTTGAGCCAAAAGACAAATGAGCAAATAGGCAACACACACACAGAAACACAATTGTTCACTGTCAGTTAGTCTTTTCCCTCTTCTTAAGCACTCAGAATATCCAAGGCTTTATACAAAATATATTTGATTATTTAGTGTCTAAAATTTCAAAATGGCTTCCCGGACTGCTGTGATCAAAGATCAGTCTGGTGTTTGCCCTGATTCAATTATTTACCCGCCCTGACCCATTTCTGGATTTACAGAATATCTAAAAACACACATCTGGCCTCAGATAATTCTGTGAACACAAAACACCTACAGAAATGAAATATAAATACACTGTTAAGGAAGAATTGTGTTTCTTCTTAAGTTGAATTAAGTTACAAATAACAATACAGTTCAATGAATATACAGCATATGATATATATTGTATAACACTTCTGTGACCGATGCTAATGTTGATTAGTCCGTCAGCCTGTCACTTTGGTCCAGACTGAAAAATCTCAACGATTTGAAATTTGTTGCACACAATCAAGTCTCCTACCCAAGAGCCATTAATTTGCTCTACATTTGGTTTATGATTAAATACCTGCAAACCTAATGACACGTAGATGTGGGCTACTCTGTGTTCAAGCTAATTGGCAAATGTCAGCAGAGTGAACATTTGAAACATTATACCTGCTTGCATTGTATGTGTCAGTTTATCTGCATACTTTTCATTGAAAGTAGACCCATATGAGAAGAACTGTTACCCATAAACAGAGGTGGACAGTAGCTAAGTACATTTACTTGCATACTGACAAGAAGTTGACCACCTGGTCCTGAATAACCTGTCCTGGAGCTGAACACACTCAAAACTGTGGAGATGACAGTGGACTTCAGGAGAAGCCCCCCAACACTGCGCCCCCATCGGCATACTTAACAACACTGAGTCTACTGTAGAAACATTCATGTGTCTGGGATCCACAGTCTCCTCGGATCTAAAGCAGACGTCCAACATAGACAGCGTCATCAAAAAGGGCCAGCAGAGGATGTAGTTCCTGCATCACCTGCTGATTACACTGAAATAATCCAGACTGTTCTCTGCACCTCCATCAATGTCTGGTTTGGGTCGGCAACCAAACAGGACAGAACAGACTAAACGGAAAATCAGGACCACAGAGCGAATTATTGGTGCTAACCTGCCCTCCATTCAGGACTTACATACCTCCAGAGTCAGGAAACAGGCAGGAAACATCACTGCAGAAATTAGCATGTCATCACAGACTGCCATTCATCCAGTATAAATCTGTTAATTAATTTCACTGTACTGTATTTACTCATTTGCGCAACTTGTATTTTTCACAACACACAGAACCATTTGACTTGTATACAGACTTGGATGGTGTTTAATTTTATGGGGCTGACCTTTAGTGACTCAATCAGTGTACTGTATGTGCTCCTATTTCCTTTCCACATGTTATTGCACATTACAGTCCTGACTGTAGACAAAATGACTCAAAGGACTTTATAAAGATTTCTTGTGGACATTTTATTGAGACTTCGGTCGGCGATATAGATCTTATTTATGTATTCAAAGCATTGATCATGTTATTGGTGCATTAAAAGTTACAGTCACAAAGACATAAGTGGACTATCAAAGAACAATCAGCTCCAACACTGAGTGTCTGTACTGTCCATCAAAATGTGAAGCAAAGAGAAAACTGGTTTGAAAAAAGAAAAATAATAAATTAAATAGTAATATGACAAAATGTTTTGGGTCGTAGTTGTTTTCTGATGGAGGTATTTCAAAACATGGCCGTTGATGTCACTGCACCAGCATTCGGCGTTGACATGGAGGCTGGTTACAACACAGACAATGAGCAATAATGTTAACAGTTAATTAATTAATGTAAACCTGCTGAATGAAGTCAAGTGTTTTCAACCATCAGTCAAAACAATTTCACAATCATGTTTGAATGTTGAAAAGTAAATAAAAAAATAATACTTACCCAGTAACAGACGTCATAGGTATCGTAACCTAAAAGAATCCAATAAAAGCAATGAATATTTCAGCAGTTAGTTTAATTCACAGAATTTTTGTTTATTGAGCGCTAATTCATTTTATTTCTCTTTGGCTGCATCTGCTGTGGGAAATCTGTTTAGGACACGACTGGTGTTATCCAAATTTCTTCCTACTGACAACAACTTCCATGACAAGATTTGTCTGTCTTGAGATCATATTGGTGCTCTGAGGCATCTTTCTCATCATAAGCTGTACTCTGTGGGATTGTGGGGCACCTGGATCAACCCTGGTGAGCCAGACCAGAGTTGTGTGGCTGATGCAAACTGTGGGCACGGTGGAGATTAAAGGGGAAAAAGGTGCAATGGCAAAGGTGCGAGGGCCAGCTATGGAAATATTTGAGATGACGACTGGACTGGTGAATATGAAGACTTTGGAAAGTTGGATTGGTTTGGCTTTCTTGTCATCTCCATGAAAAAGAATATTGCTATCATTGAGAGCACGCTGCATATTTTGCCAATGCAAGGTGGAGCCAGATGTGTCCAGATGTGGTAAGCTAGCTGTCATTTAAGTGTACAAATGTAAAGAGCTTAATTATATACTTACACTGGGTTAAAGTTAATTTTCCATCGGTGCACTGTGCAGTACTTTGCCAATATCTCCAAATACACGGAAAATTCTTTGTCTCTCCTTCCTTCACAAACTGAACTCCAGATAAGTGAATCTTGGTTCTGATATAGTCACGAACAACCTGAACATATTCAGCAGGATCAAGGCGACAGAACGCCTCTGCAAAAAAATCAACAGGAAAATAAACGTATGTTTAATTATTTGAGTAACATCTTTGACAGACTTTTGGACGGAACAATAAGAGTATTCACTTTTTTATACCTTTACAGACGGGTGGTTCTGACCAACTGCCATCACTGTAACACACCACAGTGTCCAAACCGACCAGTGTGTAAAACCCATTACATTGGTATTTTAAAGACATTTGATCCACTGGCACAGCAACACCGTTGGGAACATTTGGGTATGCTCCACAGTTCCTGACTGGAATAAAAAACAGGTTCTTAAACATTGTCAGAGTATCTCAATGAAATAGTAATCACAGCAGCAACAGCACAACTAATAATCAATCACCAATGAGCATTCTGCAATCAGTCTGTTAATTTGTTTACCTAAAACCTCCTTGTCTGTTTTTTTTAACTGATTCAATCCTTGTGTGTTGTCCCAGGTTGAATGCCTAATTCACTGTATAGTGGTGATGTCACCACCTGCTTCTTTTCACCTGAAGGCGATGACCTTCACAACGGTCCCCCTGTGCGAGCACATGCAGGAACACCATCTAATCTTTACTTGAACATTTTGTGGATTTAAATTGTGTCCAGCATTTTCATTGTAAACAATTTCCATAACAGTAAATTTGAGCAACAACCTATAGTTTACATATGTGCAAATATGTTGTGTACCCATGCCAGCATGTGATACAAACTTTGTATAGGACAGAGTCATCGGCTCTCAAACTGAGACACTGGAGACATATATTAATATCAGGTGTAAATATAATTAGGTTGCATTATATGTAGATACAATCCAGATATGATAAAGATTTTGATGCAAAGGTTAAATGAGGTCAGGGAGAAATGTAACACACAAAAAATCTCCCGACCGCATGCAGGAACACCGACTAATCAGTCGTCATGAGTGCAGTGATTCAAATGTGATCCCTCGCCAGCTTCCCACCAGCAAACATTGCCAGTAATAGTTGTTGGATTTGACTTAAAACCCAGAGGTATCACTGCAGAGATCTGAACACCCGGTCACTGCAGCAACAGGCAAAGTTTTTGACCCAAGCTGTCCCCGAATCACTCAGTGACATTGCACCAGTCCAGACTTCTTTTAAATGACTGCTTGAAATAAATCCAGCTTTTTTTCATTAAAGCAACCGGTCAGAAAAAAGATGGAAATATTCGGAAAGTTGCACCAATTAAATATTTTAGCCAAGTCTGATACATTTGATGTGGCAGGAGACATTAATCTGAGTGATTTACTTGATATGACTGTAGGTCGACTGTCTCCCACATTCAAGCCAGAGGTGGTAGAAGATCCTGTAAGACACAGAATCAATAAAGGAACATTTACAGAACAGAAGACACATCAGTTAATATCAAATTGGGATGTTCTTTGGCTTACATTTCTTTCTGAATGCTTTCACACAAATAATTCTGCATGTTTTATAAAACTTAAGTCTGTTAAAATAAATTTTATTTCGTGTAAAATATGTATTTTTTCTGGACAGGGACATTAACCTACCTCCACCTGCAGGTTGTGTCCCTCTGTCAGCAGATGTAGTGTGTGTCCCACCTGTTCCTCCCACGGGGCGTCCATCCTGTCCAGTACCTGATCTGCCTGAGTGGAAATAAGAAATGAGATTAAACAACACTGATATTTTGTAGAGAGATAAGATAAAAAGTTATACTTATTTCTAATGAAATGATTGATTAGCACGGGCCTCGCAGCAAAGATAGTACAACTTAGGAGCAACATTTCCATTACGCTAGCATGACATGCTTGGTATCAACTGATTACAATCTTCAGATTCATATGAGTTAAAAATTGAGCCTTCAGAGGACAGTCAAGCTAATGCCTAAACGATCCGCCATCAGATAGGTAG
The DNA here is from genome assembly GCA_038406115.1 of Haemulon aurolineatum. Classification (NCBI taxonomy): domain Eukaryota; kingdom Metazoa; phylum Chordata; class Actinopteri; order Lutjaniformes; family Haemulidae; genus Haemulon; species Haemulon aurolineatum. Next base: position 25,062,574 of record JBCAUF010000036.1, read on the forward strand.
GTCAATATGGATCCTAATATAGTCCCCAACAGACCAAGGCAGGATTAAGGCGACAGAACGCCTCTGCAAAAAATCAACAGGAAAATAACCTCATGTATAATTACTTGAGTAAAATCTTTGATAGACTTTAGGGAGTAAAAATAAGAATATTCACTTGTTTATACCTTCACAGACGGGTATTTCTGACCAACGGCCATCACTGTAACACACCACAGTATCCTTTCCGACCAGTGTGTAAGACTCAAAACAATGGTATTGCAAAGCCGATAGACCCTTTGGCTGAGCAAAACCGTTGGGAACATTTGGGTATGCTCCACAGTTGGAGACTGAAATGCAAAAAAGAGGCTCATAAACATTGTCATTGTATCTCAATGAAATAGTAACATAACAGTAGCCGGTCAGTAAGTGTAGAAATATTTGGAAAGTTACACCAAGTTAATATATTAACCAAGTCTGACACATTTGATGTGAGATATTAAACTGAGTGCTTTACTTTGTACAAATGTAGGTCTACTGTCTCCCACATTCAAGCCAGAGGTGGTAGAAGATCCTGTAAGACACAGAATCAATAAAGAAACATTAACAGAACAGAAGACACACCAGTTAAAGTGTGTGTGCCCACCTGTTCCTGCCAGTGGGTGTCAACACTGTCCAGTGCCTGGGCTGCTTTTTAAAATAAATAAGTAGATATACTAATTAATATTTCATACAGATCAATAAGATACCTCCACTTGTAGGCTGCATCTCTCTTCCAACAGATGTAGTGTGCACTCTGCTTGTTCCCACATGTTGTAATGAACAATATAGACTGAGACAAAGATCCTATTCTTCTTTCTGTCTTTCTTTCTTTCTTCAACCTCACCTTTCGCACTGGGATCTTCCTGACATCCACCACAGGCACAACCATACACACTAATTCACATAAGAGCCGCGAAGACACAAAAAACAAAGACCAGCTGTCTCCAGCATGTTTGTTTACATCACGTCAGTCTTAACTCCGGTTGACGGGTGGACGGACGTATTGGCAGGTCATGATGTCGAGTCTTCATCTTCATCATGGATCAAAGCAAAAGACCAAAAAACATCAGGTGCCCAGTTCAGAAAAAGAAGAAAAGAAGAAGAGGAGAAACGGGCAGAAGATGAAGGTATGCAGGTCTCTGTGGGGGACGTGAGTGACAGTAACGTTAGCCTACTGTATAGGCTATTTATTAGCCTCTAAGATGTTGCTACTTAGCCACAGAAGACGACTTTATTTGGTTTTTAGTTTTGTTGAACTCACAATTAGAATTTGCGACATCATGTCATGCAATTAAATTCACCCAAAGGCAACCTATGTGTTTGCAACACAAGTGCAAGTTCACACAAACGTGCTGACTAGAATTTTTAATGCTATATGTGGGTCTATGCTAACTTAACTTTAATATACAGTGCCTAGTTAGTAGGATATTAACAAATGTTAATAAATTGTGAATTATGGTTATTTTAATTGGGTAACTGATGCATGTGTGATGCAAGTGTGATCTAACTTACATATTGTATCTTAATTGTAAATTCAGGAGCACTTCAGAAATCTTTTAGAGCTCCCAGTGGCCAAAATGATGAGAGCTGAGGGATGGTTGCCCAGGGCGTAAAGCTAGCCAGAACCGCCTCTGCCCTCGGGTAGAGGGGTCGAGGAGAGTAAAGAACCAATCACATGCCTTCAGCTCTAGTTCTGCACCCCGCCCCCGCCTGCGTGAGCGCACACAGCAGATGTCTCGGTGTTGCCGGAAGAATCACTGACGGAAGGGGGAGCAGCGGGGAGGAACTTAGAGGAGGTGCGACTTTCAAATCTTGCTAGCTCTCTAACTAGTTTTCCAACATTACAGACTCCAGCTTTAACAACACTTTCCTACCTTTGGAAAGTTGAGCTAGAGAGCTGTGCACACTAATGTCTGTGGTGTATGTTGTGAACGAGTTATGATTGCTGCTCAGAGAGGTTTGGTAATGGATGAATTGTCTCTTTTACATTAAATGAAATGTTTTTCACTGCATATCTCAACACACTGTCCACTTACTGCATGTTGGGCCTTCAGTCCAGCTTCCCAATATGCAAAAGACGTCATCTGCTCCCTCTTTCGTATATCCATCTTCACATTCATACTGCACTTTTGAATTATTAGCAAACAGTTCCTTGTATCCAAGATTAACAATGACAGCGTGGGGGATTTTAGGGGGCACACCACATGCGTCAGGACTTCCTGCAGATGTAAGCACATTTGTGAACAGATGGCTGCTTGTTTGGCTTGTTTGCTGGAGCCAGTGAGAATTCAAACTGAAGAATCAAAATGTAGACACCGATTTCATTCTGGTCACTGTTATTGATACATAACATCTGACAGACTTACTCTCACAGACTGGCACAGAGGACCATGTTCCATTTATACAAGAGGTTGTGGCAACCTGGTGTTTGAGTTCATATCCTTCTTCACATGTTACCCTAATTTTGTGTCCTTCCTCATACCAACCATTGGAGCTTTCTGTGTATTTTGCATTGGGTATCTCTGGTGGAAAGCAGGCTTCTTCCCCTGTGAGTAGAAACAAAAAATAAACAAAGAAAGTTTTACCACGGTGACAGTCTTAAACAATTTATTTCAGTGTAAATTTCTAAAATGCCATTATCTGCATGAATATCATGGGCCAGGATTTACAATGTCTTCAAGTCTTGTTGTTAAATCCTCCCCTCCCCTAAATTCTCATGAAATGACTGTTCAACTGTGGGTAAAAAGAGAAAAACCAGTCGAAGTATTTGGGGAAAACTTACTGATACATTGTGGTTCATGAGACCATTTGCCATTTTGACATGTTGTTGCTGCCCACCAACCCTTCACTGAAGGTTTATGTCCATCATTGCAGGTATAGGTCAGATCCGTTCCATGAGAATAAGTCTCTTGCTTTGGGGCGAGGAAACCATTGTCCAGCACAGGAGCACTACAGGACTGTGTTGCACTTTGTGCTAAAATATAGTCATAAGCAGCAAGATTAATCCAAAGTGACTATATTTGTTCTTTATAAATTCAAATGATTGAAAGTATTCAATATTCTTACCGTGTAGCACTCCAGGAAACCAAATCAGAAGAACAAATCCAAGATATCTGATGCACATTGTGTCAGGAATAAAATCGCACAACAGAGTAGAGCTGAGAGCCTGTAGTCCAGATCAGAACCTGTCTATAGTTGTTGAGGCCCCTCCCCCAAAATATTAGTGGACGACACTCTCAGGCTTTATGCTGTTGCTCTTGAGCCAAAAGACAAATGAGCAAATAGACAACACGCACACAGAAGCACAAAAGTACACTAAAGTAAAAGTACTTCTTCACCTCAGATGAGTTCATTTGTTTGGGAAAGACCTGTAGCGAGGATTAATTTGTCTCTAAAGTTGAACCACCAGAGTCCCAACTGATGGTTTGCTGTGCAGCTCTTTCTTCAAAATCTATTTGATTATTTAGTGTCTAAAATTTCAAAATGATTTCCCCGACTGCTGTGATCAAAGATCACTCTGGTGTTTGACCTGATTCAATTATTTACCCAGCCTGGCCCATTTCTGGATTTACAGAATATCTAAAAACACACATCTGGCCTCAGTTAATTCTGAGAACACAAAACACCTACAGAAATTAAATATAAATACACTGTAAAGGAAGAATTATGCCTCTTCTTAAGTTGAACTAAGTTACACTACAATTCAGAGAATATATAAATGATATATATTGTATAAAACTTCTGTGACAATCTTTTCAGCAATGCTTATGTTGATTGGTCTGTCAGTCTGTCACTTTGGTCCGGACTGAAAAATCTCAACTATTTGAAATTTGTTGCACACAATCAAGTCTCCTACCCAAGAGCCAATAATTTGTTCTACATTTGGTTTATGATTAAATACCTGCAAAACTAATGACACAGATGTGGGCTACTCTGTGTTCAAGCTAATTGGCAAATGTCAGCAGAGTGAACATTTGAAACATTATACCTGCTTACATCGTTTGTGTCTAAATGCTCACATCAGAGCCCCTGTGGTGGCTGCACACTCCTTCTCTTGTTGATCTATGGATGTGTTTTCTTATTGAGTGGTCATGATTACACTGAATTGGTGCAGTTGTGATTCTGTCAGTGAACCACTATAAACTGTGCTTCTGCATAAATGTTGGTTGACAGCTCCAGCATGTCAGTTTATCTGCATACTTTTCATTGAAAGTAGACCCATATGAGAAGAACTGTTACCAATAAACAGAGGTGGACAGTAGCTAAGTACATTTACTTTGCATACAGTCAAGAAGTTGACCACCTGGTCCTGAATAACCTGTCCTGGAGCTGAACACACTCAAAACTGTGGAGATGACAGTGGACTTCAGGAGAAGCCCCCCAACACTGCGCCCCCATCGGCATACTTAACAACACTGAGTCTACTGTAGAAACATTCATGTGTCTGGTATCCACAGTCTCCTTGGATCTAAAGCAGGCATAGACATACAATATAGACAGCATCATCAAAAAGGGCCAGCAGAGGATGTACTTCCTGCATCACCTGCTGATTACACTGAAATAATCCAGACTGTTCTCTGCAAATCCATCAATGTCTGGTTTGGGTCGGCAACCAAACAGGACAGAACAGACTAAACGGAAAATCAGGACTACAGAGAGAATCATTGATGCCAACCTGCCCTCCATTCAGGACTTGTACACCTCCAGAGTCAGGAAACGGGCAGGAAACATCATTACAGACCCATCACACCCTGGACACCACCTGTTCATACTTCTCTCCTCTGGGAGGCGCTACAGAGCTCTGTGTGCCAAAACAACCAGCCACAAGAACGGCTTCGTCCCACAGGCCGTCAGTCTGATGATCACCTACATCAGCCATACAGTGTCAATAACCCTCTCACCTTAAAACATCCATTATAGACTGTATTTCAACAGTCTAAAACACACAAATTAGCATGATGTCATCACAGACTGCCCCTCATCCAAATGAATCCGTTAATTAATTTCACTGCTTTTACTCATTTGCACGACTTGTATTTTTCACAACACACAGAACCATTTGACTTGTATACAGACTTGGATGGGGCTTAATTATATGGGGTTTGATCATCAGTGACTCAATCAGTACACTGTATGTGCTCCTATTTCCTTTCCACATGTTGTTGCACACTACAGTCCTGACCATCCACCACGCCTCAATTTTACTTTTGTACCTTTCTTTAACGTATTTATTCTTTTTTCCTTCGTTTGTCTACTCACCTGTAACTGTATGTCTATTTAGTGCACTGACAGATAAGCGTTGTCTTATGTTGTGAGAACACCTTCATAAGATAAAAAAAAAATATTTGAAATCTTGGTTGGATTATCTGGGAAATTAACCCCCACAAAGCTGAAAACAGGCTGTTTTTCCACTGGAAGGTTCACTTTTTAGAGACATGTGATTCTCATAAAAAAGCCATACGACAATTTCAAATGACCTCATTGCAGAACGTTTTTACGGTGAGCTTAACCTTCAACACCTACAGTCGTAAAATGCCACATACTCATTAATGCAGCAGACATTCATTCAGAAACATCAGACGCATACTTTAAGTACATTTTGCTGATCAGACTTGTGCACTGTCACATATTGCACACATTACACTTGAATGCAGGACTTTTACTTGAATCATTTTTACAGTCTGGTATGAATACTTTTACTTAAGTAAAAAGACTAAATACTTTATTTAAAAAAAAGACTGTTCCACACAATCTGTAGACAAAATGACTCAAAGGACTCTATAACGATTTCTTGTGGACATTTTATTTAGACTTCAGTAGGCCACATAGATTTTATTTATGTATTCAAAGCATTGATCATGTTATTGGTGCATTACTTACATTAGTTACAGTCACAAAGATACAAGTGGACTATCAAAGAAAAATCAGCTCCAACACTGAGTGTCTGTACTGTCCATCAAAATGTGAAAAAAAGCAAAAACTGGCTTGAAAAAAGAAAAACTCAAATAGTAATATGGCAAAATGTTTTTGCGGCATAGTTGTTTTCTGATGGAGGTATTTCAAAACATGGCCGTCGATGTCACTGCACCAGCATTTGGTAACATGGAGCCTGGTTACAACAAAGATAATAATGTTAACAGTTAATTAATTAATGTAAACCTGCTGAATGAAGTCAAGTGTTATCAAACATCATAAAAAGACAAAACAATTTCACAATAATGCTTGAATGTTGAAAAGTAAATCAAAGAATAATACTTACCCGGTAACAGTGGCGATATGGATTATAACCTAAAAGAATTCAATAACAGCAGTGAATATTTCAGCAGTTAGTTTAATTCACACATTTTTTTGTTATTGAGCTCTATTCCTGTTTGGCTGCATCTGCTGTTGGAAATCTGTTCAGGACATCACTGGTGTTATCTACATTTTTTCCTACTGTCAGCAAATTCCATGACTAGATTTGTCTGTGTTGAGTTTATATTGGTGCTCTGAGGCATATTTCTCATCATAAGATGTACTCTGTGAGGTTGTGGGGCACCTGGATCAACCCTGGTGAGCCGCACCAGAGCTGTATGGCTGAGATGATGCAAACTGTGGGCATGGTGGAGATTAAAGGGGAAAAAGCTGCAATGGCAAAGGTGCAAGGGCCAGCTATGGAAGAATATGAGATGACTGGACTGGTGAACGTGGAGACTTTGGAAAGTTGGAATAGTTTGACTTTCTTGTCATTTCCATGAAAAAGAATATTCTTATCATTGAGAGCACGCTGCATGTTTGCCATGTGAGGTGGAGCCAGATGTGTCCAGATGTGGTAAACTAACTGTCATTTCCGTGTACAAATGTAAAGAGCTTAATTATATACTTACACTCAGTTAAAGTTAATTTTCCATTGGTGCACTTTGCAGTACTTTGCCAATATTGCCAAATACACTGAAAATTATTCGTCTCTCCTTCCTTCACAAACTGAACTCCAGATAGGTAAATAGTGGTTCTGATATAGTCGCGAACACGCTGACCATATTCAGCAGGATCAAGGCGACAGAACGCCTCTGCAAAAAATCAACAGGAAAATAAACGTATGTATAACTATTTGAGTAACATCTTTGATAGACTTTTGGACAGAAAAATAAGGATATTCACTTGTTTATACCTTTACAGACGGGTAGTGTTGACCAACTGCCATCACTGTAACACACCACAGTGTCCAAACCGACCAGTGTGTAAAACTCATTACATTGGTATTTCAAAGACATTTGCTCCACTGGCACAGCAACACCGTTGGGAACATTCGGGTATGCTCCACAGTTCCTGACTGAAATAAAAAAGAGGTTCTTAAACATTGTCAGAGTATCTCAATTAAATAGTAATGACAGCAGCACAACTAATAATCAATCACCAATGAGCATTCTGCATTCATTCTGTTTATCTGTTTACTTGAAACCTCCCTGTCTGCTTTTTTAACTGATTTAATCCTTGTGTTTTGTCCCAGGTTGAATGCCTAATTCACTGTATAGTGGTGATGTCACCACCTGCTTCTTTTCACCTGAAGGCGATGACCTTCACAAGGGTCCCCCTGTGTGACCACATGCAGAAACACCATCTAGTCTTTCCTTGAACATTTTGTGGGTTTTAATGGTGTCCAGCGTTTTTATTGTAAACAATTTCCATAACAGTTTTCTAAATTTGAGCAACAACCTATAGTTTACATATGTGTAAATATGTTGTGTACCCATGCCAGCATGAGATACAAACTTTGTATAGGACAGAGTCATCGGCTCTCAAACGGAGACACTGGAGACATATATTAATATCAGGTGTAAATATAAATAGGTTGCATCATATGTAGATACAATCCAGATATGATAAAGATTTTGATGCAAAGGTTAAATGAGGTCAGGGAGAAATGTAACACACAAAAAATCTCCCGACCACATGCAGGAACATCGACTAATCAGTCATCATGAGTGCAGTGATTAAAATGTAATCCCTCATCAGCTTCCCACCAGCAAACATCGCCAGTTATAGTTGTTGGATTTGACTTTAAACCCAGAGGTATCACTGCAGAGAGCTGAACACCCGGTCACTGCAGCAACGGGCAAAGTTTTTGACCCAAGCTGTCCCCAAATCACTCAGTGACACTGCACCAGTCCAGACTTCTTTTTAAATGACTGGTTGAAATAAATCCAGCTTTTTTTTATTCCAGTAACCAGTCAGAAAAAAGGTGGAAATATTCGGAAAGTTGCACCAATTAAATATATTAACCAAGTCTGATACATTTGATGTGACAGGAGACATTAATCTGAGTAATTTACTTGGCATGATTGGAGGTCTACTGTCTCCCACATTCAAGCCAGAGGTGGTCGAAGATCCTGTAAGACACAGAATCAATAAAGGAACATTTACAGAACAGAAGACACACCAGTTAATATCACACACAAATAATTAGGCGCCGGACAGCCTAAGCTGCCAGGACCCTATTTTTTCCGCAGTCTTCTTCTTCTTCTTCCTCTGAGGAAACCCTACTTCCCATGTGCCAAAAGGCATTTAGATTTAAAAACTTTGAAAATTCCTGCCAAACCAACTGTACATGCTCCAGTTTAGTGACTTTCACCAAAATGTAGCCCCAATACGTAAAAAACTTTTGTCCAAATTTTGAAAAAAAAAGAAAATTGAGCCTACAGTGCATCAAAATGTTTGACTGTGAATGGTATTGTAAACATATACTTGCAAATTCTTGCTCAAAACATTTTCAATGTTCTTTCAAAAAAAATGACAACATTTTGGAGTCATGGTAGATGATGTTTGGAAAATATCAGAGTTTTGTCTCAAAAGCTTAATTTCTTTTTTACACTATATTGAATTTCACTCTCATGCGAACAACAGGGGTCAATGTAAGAATGTCATTTTTAAACATCAGATTTTCTCTCATGAAGAAAAACACTTCTCATTAAAAACAAATCATTTGCATGCTATCAAGATGCAATTTATGTATTTATAAGTTTTTATGAACAGAATTTATGACAATTGACAATTTTTTAAATCTACCTTGACAACCGCTGCCTGGTTAGTGACTATCTGAGTCCATTTGTGAGGCCACACACCAGATGCCACTTCCAGCCAATTCGCCCAATGAATTAGGACCTGGTTGTTGGTGTTAGAGGTTGTGAGTTCAAGCCCCAGCTGGGCTAGTCAATGCAAAAATGGCATTTTTAAACTTCGGTTTTTCACTTATGGGGCCAATAAATCATTGTTAAAAACAAATTACCAACATCTCGATGCTGTTTAGATGCAATTGTGTATTTTTGTCTTAACTGAATTTTTGATAGCTGTTTGAAATCTGCCTTGCAGGGGTGCAGGATGGGCAGGAGAGCAGGAGAGGTGCGGAAGACGGGGAAGGCATATCCGCACAGCAACACAGCGTCCTTCGCAACAATCATGGCTGACGTGAACTACGGTATAAGACCGTTCATGTTTGAACCGAACCTGCTGTACCCGATAATGACGATAATAACGAGTCCAGAGAAGAGTGTTTGGCGCAGACAAACAGATTCCCCCCTGGAGCAACAGGAACATTGCCGTTGAAAATAAATGTAATCCACCTGTTCCTCTGATCACTGTCACCAGATGGGAGGACAAAAAGATTTTTGTCTTGGTCTTGACAGCCAATAACTGAACAGCTATGTCTGCTGGACGGAGCTCTCGTTTCCGTCGACATGCTTGAGTGAAGTCTGGTCGAAAAATGGCAGAAATCACCTCCTTCTCTCCAGATAACAGTGGGTGCGGTTTCCCCACCTTGGCCCCTCCTCCTGGCCCCCTCTGCTACTTGACGTCAAGAGGCAGACCAATCTAAATTCGCGATTTTTCCTCCTGCTTGTGAACTGAGGGGGGAGGTGAAGAGTGAAGTTCTTTGCCCGAAAAAGATGTCAGCCGTTGTCAGTGACAGAGAGGATTGAGTTATACTGTACATGCAGTAACCTGAAAAACATGAATTTTCAGGTGATGTGTCCTTTAGTATCATTGGTAACACCTGTGTGTACTATTTACTCTACAAGTTCATGTCAATATGGCTGATGTGCATGAGGTCAATCAGCTCAGTGAGATAGAGGCTGCTTCTTGGAGTTGAAGATTGTGAGTTCAATCCTCAGCTTGTTCAACATTCTAAAATGAGAAGCCTATCTGTACTATTCACAAAGTCCAATCCTAGGCCAGATGTCCTCAACTAGAAACACAAGACATAGTCCTGATGATGGCATGACAACAAGCCTCTAAATTTCAAAACTGTGAAAATTCATAACAAATCAACCATATGTGCCACAGCTTTGGAACTTCCAAAATTACCTAATTTTGCCTGAAATTTCCTGGCCCCGAGATTGCTGCGTAGCAGCTATAATTCTGCATGATTTTTAAACATTAACTCTATATACTTTAAAGTAAATTCTACTTCTTGTAAAATATTTTCTTTTCTTGGACAGTGACATTAATCTACCTCCGCCTGCAGGTTGTGTCACATATCACATTGGGATTTTCTTTGGCATTCATTTCTTTCTGAATGTTTTCACACAAATGATTATGCATGCTTTTTAAAAATTAAGTACACCGTCAAGTACATTTTTTACTTAAAACCAATGATCATTAAATCTACTGTACGACAGGGACATTAGTCTACCTCCACCTGCAGGTTGTGTCACTCTGTCAGATGTAGTGTGTGTCCCACCTGTTCCTCCCACGGGGTGTCCACCCTGTCCAGTACCTCTTGTAGTTTCTCTGTCTGAGTAGAAATAAGAAATGAGATTAAATATATGATAAATAAATATTTTGTAGAGGGATTACATAAATGGATGCACTAATTTATATTTCAAATGATTGATTAGCATGGCCTCACAGTAAAGACAGTTCAATCTTTTCCAGTAAGCTGGCATGACATGCTTGGTATCAGCTGATTGCAATCTTAAGATTCCTATGAGTTGAAAATTGAGCCTTCAGACAACAGTAGAGTTAATGCCTAAATGATCCACTCCATTTTTATTTTTTTTTCAAATTTCAGTCTGTAATTTGTAAAATAGATTTAACTTCCGGTCACTGATGATCAAATCTACTGTAAAATGCAAATTTCCCACCTGCAGGTTGTGTCCCTCTGTCAGCAGATGTAGTGTGTGTCCCACCTGTTCCTCCCACGGGGCGTCCACCCTGTCCAGTGCCTGATCTGCCTGAGTGGAAATAAGAAATGAGATTAAACATAAGATAAATAAATACTGTATTTTGTAGGGAATCTTAAAATAGAGAAATTCCCATGCAAAGTTGTTTTCAACTTTTTCAGACGAGCAATGGAGAGCTTCCTGACTGTATATATTAGAAACTTTTACAAATTAATTGGTGCACTGGGCAGAACTTTTGTAATAATTCCAAATACGCAGACAATCCTTCCTCTGTCATTCCTTTAAAAACTCAACTCCATATAGGTTAGTGTGGATCCTAATATAGTGCTGTCAGGAAAAACATGTTGGTTATTTGAGAAAAGACAAACTACGACAGACTTTTAACCATTTAATCAAACTTGGTCATGAAAAAATATACTTGGCCAAGGATCTTATCTGACTGGAAAAACACAGTCAGTGGAGCTGCTGTTACTCTGTATTCAACTGCCCAGACAAAAATGAAAATTTTACAAAACATGCAGATAATATGATGTACAATATGCAAATGACAAGTCAACATTAATCATTGTGATTGCCTAAACTGTTGGGAAGACATAGTGGTTTAGACTTAGCTCTTCTTTCATTGGTGCACATTGGGCTGGTCTCAGCCTCTTGGCACATGAACCATCCACTCATAGGAGACAGCGTCCAGCTGGGGGTCCCTCCCTAAACTATTCTCTTCTACCTACTCCGTATATGGAGACATTTCCAGGTTTCAGCCAGACTGTTTCTCACCAACTTTCTGATTTCCACATGGCCTTGGCCTATCCATAACTGCTACAATAGGCTGATTCTTCAAACATTTCATCTGTGCATAACATGGTGTGCAGGCCTCTCTGTAAACAGGCATATAGATAATTTCAGTTGAAACCACAGATTCACACATTGCTTCAGGGCAGTCTAACTCATTTCAGTGTTGACTTTTTGGCAGTATAGGTAATGAGAATAAAAAGAAACCTCCTCAGTGTCCTGGCTTTACTCTCATATGTATTAATCCTTCGCAGGGCGGGACTAATGCTTGATACTTACTCATTAGTCAACAGGTCAATACAACTCAGTAATATTACATAAACATGGCGTCTTTGATTATAGCTTATAATTTTATAATTATCTGCATCAGATAAATGAAATATTAATTTGAAATGCCCCTTTATTATCAATATAGCTTGATCGATATGAAATGTAAAAATGGAAAGCTTAATCAATCTGTAAATTAAATGTATGTGGTGTAAAAACAGTCCCCAACACAGACCAAACATAATCATCAGGATTAAATTGACAGAACGCCTCTGCAAATAATCAACAGGAAAATAACCTCATGTATAATTATTTGAGGAAATTCTTTGATAGACTTTTGGAAGGAAAAATAAGAATATTCACTTGTTTATACCTTCACAGACGGGTAGTTTAGACCAACTGCCATCACTGTAACACACCACAGTGTCCAAACCGACCAGTGTGTAAAACCCATTGCATCGGTATTTCAATGACATTTGATCCACTGGCACAGCAGCACCGTTGGGAACAGTTGGGTATGCTCCACAGTTGGAGACTGAAATGAAAAAAAAAGAGGTTCTTAAACATTGTCATAAGATCTCAATGAAATAGTAATCACAGCAGCAAAACGTAGATGAGACGTATAATAACATCAGGTGTAAATATAATTAGGTTGCATCATATGTAGATACAATCCAGATATATTAAAGATTTTGATGCAAAGGTTAAATGGGGTCACTGCAGCAATGGGCAAAGTTTTTGACCCAAGCTGTCCCCAAACTACTGTACTCAGTAACACTGCACTGATCCAGACTTCTTTTAAATGATGATGGTTGTAATAAATCCAGCTTTTTTCATTTCAGTAACCAGCCAGAAAAAAGGTAGAAATATTTGGAAAGTTACACCACTTAAATATATTAACCAAGTCTGATACATTTGATGTGAGAGGAGACATTAATCTGAGTAACTTACTTGGTACGTCTCTACGGTCTCCCCCATTCAAGCCAGAGGTGGTGGAAGATCCTGTAAGACACAGAATCAACAAAGGAACATTAACAGAAGACACACCAGTTAATATCACATTGGGATGTTCTTTGGCATTCGTTTCTTTCTGAATGTTTTCACACAAATGATTATGCATGCTTTTTAAAAATTAAGTCTGGACACCGTCAAGTACATTTTTTGCTTAAAACCACTGATCATGAAATCTACTGTACGACAGGGACATTAGTCTACCTCCACCTGCAGGTTGTGTCCCTCTGTCAGCAGATGTAGTGTGTGTCCCACCTGTTCCTCCCACGGGGCGTCCACCCTGTCCAGTACCTCTTGTAGTTTCTCTGTCTGAGTAGAAATAAGAAATGAGATTAAATATATGATAAATAAATATTTTGTAGAGGGATTACATAAATGGATGTACTGATTTATATTTCAAATGATTGATTAGCATGGCCTCACAGTAAAGACAGTTCAACCTTTTCCAGTAAGATAGCATGACATGCTTGGTATCAGCTGATTGCAATCTTAAAATTCCTATGAGTTGAAATTTGAGCCAATTTGACAGTAGAGTCAATGTCTAAATGATCCACCATCTTTTTTTTATTTTTAATCAAATTTCAGACTGTAAATTGTAAAATAAATGTAACTTTCCGTCACTGATGATCAAATCTACTGTAAAATACAATTTTTCCTCCTGCAGGTTGTGTCCTTCTGTCAGCAGATGAAGTGTGTGTCCCACCTGTTCCTCCCACAGGGCGTCCACCCTGTCCAGTACCTCTTGCAGTTTCTCTGTCTGAGTAGAAAAACATTAGGTATTGGTAAAATGTCTTACTGCTTTTTGGCGGATCCATGGTCACTTTTTATTTCAAACAGGTGATTTTTGTCAAGCTCAGATTTTATCTGCTGTAGCTCAAATGTGAGCTCAGAATCAGCTTGCCATCTCCTCAGAACTCTTAAAAAAGAAAAATTCCCATGAAAAGTTGTTTTCAACTTTTTCAGAGGAGCAATAGAGAGCTTCCTGAATGTTTTCACACAATAATTCTGCATGTTTTTAAAAAAAATAATTCTGGACACTGTCAAGTTTTTTTTGGACAGCGACCTTAACTCACCTCCACCTGCAGGTTGTGTCCCTCTGTCAGCAGATGTAGTGTGTTTCCCACCTGTTCTTTCCACGGGGCGTCCATCAGGTCCAGTACCTATAGTTTTTCTGTCTGAGCAGAAAAAAGTTAGATATTGGTAAAATGTCTTGCTGCTTTTAGATCAGGTGAATTTGAACAATCCGTGGGTATATAATAGATTTTTCACAGATGTTTGGGGTCAATATGGAGGTCAGAGTTGATATTTTTTCTCTAGAAAAAGGAACATGACATAGTTGGTATCAACGGATTGCAATCTTAAGATCCATATGAGTCAAAAATTGAGCTTTCAGAGGACAGAAGTGTTAATGCCAAATGATCCACCATCACTTACAGAATATAAGAAAGCAAGGAGTCTAATTGAAACATAATCTATGGTTTTATTTTTCACTCTTAGATGATTAAATTATGTTAGAAATAGGCCTACCATGCGGATGCAGTTTCCTAGTCTATTCCAACAAATTCAAGTTACATTTAAAAGATAAAAAAATCATTAGGTTTTTTTTAGATATTGCTTTTGTCTACTTGTGTCTGCAAATAAATCATTAGTTTAGTAAAGTCTATCTTTTTTATGTTGTAAGCATATTCTAAATGTAGGATTTGGAAAATCAAGATGGTATTTTATACTTATGCTTTCTACTTAAACATGAAGAAAATTGTGTTGATCGAAACATGATATTCCAAGCAAATCTCATTCGTGAGTACATATTTTATATACAGTATTTTGGGGTACAAGCCCTTTTTTGAATAAAAGTTTGAGTGACATTCACACCACTGTCCAGTCCTTGTCGGTTCATTGTAGTGTCTCCGTGTTTCAAAGTCATAGTCTCCTGATTTTCATGTTAAGTCGCTTTGTGTTTCTCTCACCTTGCCTTTGGATTGTTTTGTATTTTGGTATTTTAGAATTTTTTTTTATTAAACCTTTTTCATACCCCTAAATCCTCACCTACTGTGTATTTCCATCTGGGTCCTTTGCCACGTCATCCACTCTCCCTGGCAGAAGTAAATTAACGGTTCTCAGTTGTCACTCCCTGTTTTCAAATTGTTCCACTGGTGGCATTTATGCACCAAGAAATGCAGCAATACCAACTGGGTTTTAAAATGTTTTGTGAGAAAAGAGATTCAACATGTTTGTTTGACATCAGGGATACAGATGATGCTTTTTGGTGAGTGACACTGAACGTAAACAGAAATGGTAGCAGGCTATGGGACCAAAACAATGAGCTGGAAGTTGCAGAGTTTGGAGATCATTCTTTGGGTTTGTCATAATGAGTGCAATTTTACCCATATTACTCATTTGATCCATTGTTAATGTAGACATATTGATTTCCGCTGCTTTTAGGAGAACAGAATTCATCTGTGTCTTGTACAAAATACTATAATTCGTTCAAATCTATTTACCCAAATAATTTTTGCAGGGGAAAAAAAATGCCACCAGGATTATTTTCCCTGGCAATAGTTGTCATGTGACCCATTGTTGATACAAAAATATCTATTAGTTACTTCAAGGCCACTTCAACAAAAAGACACTGTCCACTTACTGCACGTTGGGCGTTCAGACCAGCTTCCCGATATGCAAAATACGTCATCTGGTCTGTCTTTAATATATCCATTTTCACATTCATACTGCACTTTTGAATTCACAGCAAACAGCTCCTTGTATCCAAGATTAACGATGACAGCGTGGGGGATTTTACCAGGTACATCACATGCATCGGGACTTCCTGCAGATGTAAGCACATTTGTGAACAAGAGGTACTCAGATGGCTGCTTGTTTGGCTTGTTTGCTGAAGAATCACAATGTAGACACTGATTTCATTCTGGTCACTGTTAGTGATACATAATATCTGACAGACTTACTCTCACAGACTGGCACAGAGGACCATGTTCCATTTATACAAGAGGTTGTGGCAGCCCCGCCTTTGAGTTCATATCCTTCTTCACATGCTACCCTCATTTTGTATCCATCCTCATACCAATCACGGGGGATCTTGTCGTCTTTTCCATTGGGTATCTCTGGTGGAATGCAGTCTTCTTCTCCTTTGAGCAGAAAAGAGAAGAAAAGAAACAAAAATACAGTTTTACCCTGGTTTCCCAAAGGAGGTATTTGTTGACTACTGACATCTAACATTAGTTTAGCCCTGATGACTCAGCACTTTGTGAGGTCCCATCCTCAACTGAAGGCTAACCAACCGAATGAAGGCAAAGCTGCCATCGGCCAAGATGTAAATATGACAATTTCATAAAAGCAATTTGTGTTCTGCAATCTGTTTCAGCTGAAGTGAATCATAGAATTTAATTCTTCCAAGTATGTTGGAATTATTTGAACGTTTATTACAGACAGATGATATTAGAGTTAAATCCTTATCAATAGTGAATATTATCCTAAACAAACAAAAGATTTAATTTGACTTTTTATTCTACAGTCGTACACTCACAGAACAATGACTTCATCCTTTTGAAACTGTGAATAAGTTAATGAAGGTTCCCATGGGGAATACAGAACATGAAACAATCTCGCAGGATTTCAGCATTCAAACAAACCAGTGGAAACATATAACACTTACTTATACATTGTGGTAGCGAATGCCATCTGCCATTTTGACATGTGATTGTTGCCCACCAACCCTCCACTATTGGTTTATATCCTTCCTCACAGGCATAAGTGAGCTGGTCTTCGTGAGCATATGAATCCTTTTCAGGGACCAGATAACCATTGTCCAGCTTGGGCGCCTCACAAACCTCTGCTGCATTTTGTGCTGAAAGAGTAATGAAGTAAGAGAGGCTATACTGAAATAGTTTTTGAAACATTGAAATGTTATATATTTGAATGCTCTTACCATGTAGCGGTCCTGTAAACCAAACCAGAAAAACAATTCCAAGATTTCCCCGGCACATTTTGTCAGGGATTAAAATCAAAGAAGTGCAAAGAGCCCAGTTCCGATCAGAACCAGTTAATGAATGCTGAGTGGTTCAGTGCCCCCAGAAGATAAGAAATGAGTAAACACTTTTTTACCTATGACTCTGACTCTGAGGGCAAACATTACTGACACACACAACACTCGGGGGGTGCAAGACGCTAGTTAAGCAATATACGGCAATTTTTATCAGATAGTGTCCCAATTATAAAGTTCTCTTAAGTATAAGAAAGCAATAATAGTAGTCATAATTAGGCAGCTTAGTAAACACATATGAACATCTGATCAAATTATCCAGTCAGCCCCATGACAGTTAATGTTGTATATTTCATGTCACACTCCAGCAAAGGTTGCAGCATTCTGTGGTGTTTCGTCCATGTTTGTTGACAAGGAGCAGCTCCAACAACAATGATTTATCTGTTTAGAGTCCAGATTTCCAAACGATTTCCCGGACTCCTGTGAACGGAGGTCAGCATTGTGAAATACCAAACACAAGTCTGTGGCCACAGGGGCAAACAGCAGGGACGGCAGGTGAAATACTGTGGAAAATATAGTTGAAAAATATCGCTGAAAACAGACCAGGAACCATTTTTCATATTATGCATTTAAATGGCTTTTCATGTCAGCTTCATGTCAGTCTTTGATTGCCATCTGCTGGAGCCTCATGTGCTCTGCATCACTTCACCCAGTCAATCAGTTTCCTGAGCAGAGCAGCATAGAGACATTATGTTTTAGAGGGGAGACAAAACCTTTTTCTAATTTTTCACGATGCTGTTTGGACATAGTACTGTTGTTTGTTTGCATATGCTCATCTTGCATATATTGCTGCCTCGCTCCTCTGTACTGTTCACCGGGCTGCATGATAACACTTCTTCATGCACAATCACAGACAGTGATTCTGTGCACTTCTATGACACATGACAGGAAGGTATGGGTGAAAATAAGTGCCATTATTGGTGACAAATGTGAGAATCAGGGGCCACCTAGCTCTGAGACTGTGATCCACAAGCACATGATGCATTTAAGTGCTTGTGGAAAACTCAAACATTTGCCCATTGTTTCAGGAAGGCTTCATTAACAGGATGCTGGTTAATCTCAAACAGCAGCAGCAACAACAGCACTGCGGAGATATGCATCAACTGCAAGGTGGCGGCTTTGTTTGGCACTGAGTCACTCGCTAACAATATTGTGTGGCCGGTAGTTTTGAGCAAAGTGCAGCATTTCTGACAGCTGTCATTCCAGGAAGATTCGGAGTGGATCTGGATTTACCACCAATAACTACCACTGAAAACGACCCTTAACAGAATGGAATAACAGAACAGCCTTTCATAAAATACAACACATGTGAAAACTCAGCACTGTTAAAGAAAATAAATGAATCTTGCAGAATATATAATATTGTACAAAATGCATTATCAAATCAAAGAATAAAACAACAAACTTAAATCTTGTCTCTTTTTTTTATCTGTGCTCATTGTTTATTATTAAGCAATGTTGTGTTTTTCCTCCTCGATGCCACTGTGCTTGGGGAGACAGCATTGACCTTTGAGAGCTCAGGTGCGTCATGCAATTCCCAATCATGTTCACCATTTCAGGTTCGTATGTTTTTAAAAATATATTTTTTTGAAGCTCTCACTGGAGACCATCATCAAAAAGAACTAGTTTCTCTCTCTTTCCACGGTGGCTTCAGAAAGAGAGGCAGGACTGGATGCTGTAAAAGAGGAAGCAGAGTCTGCCTCTCTCGTGTGCGAGACCCTCAGTCTCCGGAGGTCTGTATTGATTTCTCCTTCCACTGACTGCTTTACCAATCTCATCCTGCCCTCGCTGATTGATGAGAAAGCCCACTTGCCGATTTCCTCCTGGGGTTTTTTCTCTCGTTCATCGTCTGTCATGCCATACATCTACCTTCGCCCTAGATTTTTCTTTCACACCTTATCCATCCATCCATCCATCCATCCAAATGCAGTGCACTGAGACCAAGTGAGCTGAAGGAGAATGTAATGAAGACAGTGTTGTGCCAGTGTGCTTTAGTTCAAGAACACACAAATCATGCAATCTTCAGATATTTCATTTTATCTATGTTAATGTGTGCAAACTGCCTCCAGATTCCTCCCATTAAATGTGTTTTTTTCTTCCAAATTCAGCCAGAAGCCTCGGAAGTGGCCACTTAATCACCCACTGTGTGGACTAAGCAGTGCTGATAAAGTGCTCATTACTCTTCATTTAGGAAACATCCCCTACAGACTTCATCTGCCAATACAGCTGGAGAATAATTACTGGGTTTTCAACACTTTAGGGTTGCTACTATAGCTCTGCACCCAGCCCACATTCGCTGTCAAAGACTGTGGGAGGAGCACATGATGGAGTGTATTAACCATTACAGCAAAAGTTAATATATCAAAAGTTCATCCTGACCTTGCAGCAAAAAGCTGTCAGACAAAGTTAACCGGGAACTTCAGGATTTTTTTTTAACGCCCCTTTGCTAATCTTTGAGCTGCAGAATGAGACAGTCTATGGGCTTCTGGCCGTCTGGCCCCTGGGAAGTGAGGTTCATGGGATGAATATTTATCCTCATTAAGTGTACTCTCTTCATTCCCTTCTCGCCTTCAACACACACACACACAGAGGATGGAGTCACTCGTTCTCTCTGAAGCGTGTTGTTGCCTCTGGAGGAGTGGAGTCTGAGACCACCGGCTGACGCGGCTTCCTGCCTGGCAGCGCGAAGCAGCGGACGGCGAGCTGGTCGATGGTCTCCCTCTGGGGACGGTCGTGCCACATCCTCGAGTGTGAGGAGCGAGAGGGCCATGAAAAAAAAAACGAGCTGCCCGGTTGATGATTGGAGCTCACACCAAAGGACTGATGTGACATGAGATGAATGAATTTTGCGTGTGTTCGTTATCTGCTGGGCAGCTTTAGGTAGTCACACACATATATGTGTTGGTGCCCGTCGGGCTGATAGCGAGCTGTGATGAGTTCCTGTTTCTCCTCACCACACTGGCTCTGTATGCACTGAATTGATTTCTTTTTGATGTTCCAGCTTGACTGTAGAAGGGTCAAGTATATAATTACTTGCCTTTTTTTTGGGTTGTTTTTCAAATTAATTCCTGAACAATATAAATTCATAAAATATTTTTGGTGTCATATATTTATCGCCGATTGATTATCAGACACCATATTGTATTTTGATATTATCTTTGCATTGCCACCATTTATAAGTGGCAGAGGTAAAATGACTCAAATCCTATTTTTGAAGGTCATTTAGGAGAAATTTGCTTAAACCTGCATTAACAGACTTCCTGGCCAATCAGGGGAAGCAGAAAACAAGCTGTAAACGCTGCACTGACGTGGTGTCATGGTGTTATAAAGCTGATGTGACTAACTTGTGAGTAAACAACTTTCCCATTTACACATTCATATACTTGATAATTTAAAATAATTTAATCTTGGTTTAAGTAAGCTTCATTGTGCACCATCTTAGAACGACAGACACTCAAGGTGTAGGGACAAGTTGATGTTCTTTGAGTGGTGCACCACCACAAATAAATGTGTGATCAAACAAGCAACAGTCTGGTTTCATGTCTCTTTAAGTAGCACCTCTCTTGCACGATCTCTTTAAAGATCAAAAAAACCCTGCAAAATAAACCACTTACAACTGACAGTACGCAGATGTTTGTTTCTCTGAGGCTTTATTGTCTATTTTCATGTAATGACTTAAAGCAATACTTTCCATCACTTCTCTCTTCTAGCACGACACCAGCAAAGAAGGAAAAAAAAAAGAAGACTTTAACAAGGTCATTGCATGACCGAGAAATGTGCTGATCTGTCGAAAACTGAGCTCGGAATAGACTGAGATCGTTTTACTGAGCCAGAGTGAAGTAGTTTTCAGAAGTATTAGCAAACTGCTTATCTGCACCCTTCACTCTGCTTGAAGAGCTTTGGCTCTGATGCGTGTTTTTTTTTTTTATCATATATGTACATTCAGACCACAAACACCCAAAATAAAAATAAAGAGATAAAGTGTAAAGGAAGTCTTCCCTCAAACTAAGTGGCCGTTTTGTTTGTACCGAGAGTCATTTTCACGTTTCTCTCAATCGAAAACTCTTGAGTTGAATTCACTGATTCAGGAACAAAAACGCAAACCTCTTTTCTCTCCGACTCCATTAAGTTGCTTAATATCTAGTTTCCACAGTATGTTGCCTTTTTATATAAAACATATTTTGGTATTTTTTTTTTCCAACTACATGAAAACATTAGAAAACAATTACAACAAAAACCACAAGAATCCCCTAAATCGCCTCTCCAGTGTCCACAGCAACATATCCAGCGCATTGCAGTAGTCCTCGAGGAAGGTTTTGGAGGGGGTCCACTGGAAAACCTGTCCTCCATCTCCTGCTTAAATGGGGATTCATGTTGGAAGATGGGATGGCTGCTTGGATGAGAGGTGCCGCAAGAGGTGGACTGAGGAGAGCTGGAAAGTCGGAGATGGACGCGGCGATCCGGGCTCAGAACCTCAGGTGAGATTTGTGTTTGACCATGTATCTGAGAAACGAGAAGGAGAGAAGTGTGAGTGTGTGTCCTGCCACTAAAAACATTATTCTGCACAACTGCTAAATGACAAAATACCAGGAGCACCGGAGTCGAGCTAACAGGTGGGTGTGCACGAATAAAGACAGACCTGTCAAGGGTTTCCCAAAAGCGCAGGAAGACGGGCCGGTCCAGATGGCGCCTGTGGCGACTCAGCTCCAAGACGGTCACATCCCACTTCTGCACGTTGGGGTCTGTCTTTGCCTCATCGTACTTCAAATGAAAGGCGCGAACTGGAGTGGAAACACGCACACACACATTCACAGAGATGAATCCAGGTTGAGGGTGGCTGCCGTCACCGAGCTACCGCCTCATTTACGAAAACACGAATGACCACAATATCATCCGTTTTTCACAGACGGCCGTTTGGTCTATAAAACGCCTGTCACATTTTCCACGGGGCGATGTCTTCTTTTGTTCGATCAACAAAGATATTCAGGTTCTGATCACATAAAACAGAGAAAAACAGCAAAAGGCCTCAAATTAAATGAGCCTTTCTGCTTGAAAAACCATCCAATCGATTAGTCGATTATCAAAACAGACCGCTGCAGATTAAGTTTCTGCTGATCGATGAACCGTTTCAAACTAATTTCATCCGTGCTTTTACTGTCGGTGAGTCCAATCTGTTTCTGCCACCACCGTAATGAGGACGGCAGTAGACAGATAACGCATCAGTCAGCCGAGGATTCGTCTATAAATTACACAATGATGTAATGATGGCACTTAAGAGTGGAGACAAGGCTCTGAATTGTGTAGTAATTGTACCAAGTTTCCAGTTGTTTTTCTGAGGGTTTTTTTTTTTCATGCAGCAGCAGTCTTAAAAGGATTCTGGACATGTCCTCAAAAACACAACACCTGTTTTTCACTTGTTTATTCAATCATCTTTTAGCTTGCCATTTTCTTGCCTCTTTTCCACTCATCTTTTTTTGACACGCCATTTTTCCCACTCATTTTAATTTCTGTTTTTCTCACACGTCTTTTTCGCTGTTTTTCACACACCTGTTTTTGACTCGCTTATTCACTCGTCTTCTTTCCTGTCGTGTTTTCACACATCTTTTTTTTTTCACTCATTTTATCACGTCTGTCCCCTTGAGTGAAAAAACACGGATGGAAAAAAAAAAAAAAAACACCTTGCCATGTGTCTCGCGTTTTCCTTTGATCAAATCCATGCTTGTTTCAAGGGATTAAAAGTTTTGTCAGTCTCATTCATCCAGGTCATGGAAGGCAAAGACTGAGGACACACAAGTCTGTATACAAGTTACAACATTTTTCTTTGAACCTGTGTGTGATTACAGTGGGTGATACAATTATCACCCAAAATGACAAAACACTGAAATATTGCAGCTGATCTGTCAACATTGGCATCCACAACCTGATGACTCGTTATGAGATTGGCGACAGTTTCTAAAGACACGTATCACTCACTTTTGGCGAAAATGTCGACCGGAGATCCGTCCGGCAGCAGCCACGGCCAGCCTTTGAACTGCCAGGCAGGACCCTGCACGAAAACAGCCACCACTCGATCCCTGCAGGGACGAACATTCATGAGTCGGTGTGGTGGAGAGACATGATGGCCGCGGTGCGAATCCTGAATCGTGCACTCGTGTCTTTTTACTTTCAGTACATACTGCAGCTGCCCTTAAAAAAGTATCTACTGCTGCATGTCATATGCGGACAGCTGGGACACTGCATGTTGTCATTGCGGGTTTCTGTCCATTCAATGGCTCAGTCGAATCTTATGTTGTGCAAAGGATCATGGGTCAGAATTAGGGATGCACCGAATAATCGGTAACCGAATATATTCGGCCGATTATTGCAAAAAAAGATACATTCGGCCTTCGG
>JBCAUF010000036.1:25118700-25142645 GCA_038406115.1 Haemulon aurolineatum
ACTGCAAGTGCAAACGCAAAAAATACACAACAGTCCTGCAGTCATGTGCAATTCACGTGGATACAACAACAAATATGAAGGTTTTCATTCAGGACATTGGCATTCTCAACCGTGATCACCACAGTTTTACTTCTGGTGATGTCCATTGGTCAGTGTGCATCAGACGACACTGCCAGCAGGATGTTATGTCTCTCAGTCTTGTCGGACATCATGGTGTTGAGGTGACATTTTGAGAAAAGGGGAAGTGCCTTCACACTGTCTGTCGACAGCAAGTTCCTGAGCCCATGTCTGCGCAACAATGTACAGCATCAACCTGCATGATGTTAGTCCTTGTGTAAGAGATAGAGCTCACTCTGCAGAATGATTGGTTCTGAATCAGGCTGCATTAGATCTACAGTGCTCTTTATCTTCAAGGCCTTCCGGTGCTTCCCGAGGCCTCTTGGCTTAGAGGCTGCATCAAAAAGGACTTTGTATTGCTCAGATTGAATGAAGCGTAAGAAGGCGCCGTTCTCCATCAGGCTGTAGATTTTCTTCTGTGCAACAACAAAACATGATGGACTTGGTTGCTGGAGACTCTGGCTGATGATCTCTCTTGCGTAGAAATCTAGGTTTACCTGCAAAGAAATGTTAAGCAATAATCGTTTCAATTTATGCATTTGTTGTTTGCACAGTGTGTGCAGCCACCTGCACCACTACCACAGTCGGAAAATAACTATTTCCAATTCTGGCTGCTGTGGTTGATGTATATAAAATGATACAGGTCAGTGGTCTTTTTTTAGGACTTCACCTACTTAAGTCTTTTTCTCAAAAATAGCACTTGTCATCACACTTGCAATAAACACACTGAGTATCTAAGTGCAGTCGTTTTTTCTTATGTCATATACTTCATTCAGCCCAGTGGCCTTTGTTTATTACCTGTTTGGGAGAGTCACTCCGGATGAACTCCTCGTAAATACTCGCTGCCCTCCGTGTGAGCTCCTCTGGACTGTTGTAGGTTTTGTATTCTTGACAGGCGAGCCAGAAGTCCAGATTTTCCTCGCAGAACTCTGATTTCAGGAAGTCTCGAAATGCTGTTTGTCCACCTTTTACACAAGGGAACATAACTTCATCATAAAAAGAACAGCGAGCAGCCTCGACATTAGATTTGTATTGCTTGAAAGCAGATGAAAATTACGTTTCTGGGAAAGGAGTGTCTCAAGAGATTCTCCAAGAAGGCTTGTTTCATTTGTTTCCTGTCTGCAGATGGAGGAAAAGAAAGGTTTTTAGATTTGTTCGTATTTTAAAGAAAACATCAAACAGCACAACACTAATTTGCGGTATGATTGAGTGAAACCACCTGTTGATTTTCTTCCACGGTAATGGATTCTGGATGATATTATGTATTCTGGATTTCCATGCGTTATGTCTACAAGAGATGATAAGAGTAGGAATATCAACTGTGCCAGGTGCATAAAACAAAAAGGCCCAAAGCCATATTACATTACAAATGAGACATACCGTACTTACATTCTCTTTGTGTCCTGGAGGTCCAGAGGTGTCTTAGAGAGCCCATTCATTGTTGAATTTTGATTATTCTACCGCCTCTACGAATTATAATTTGACAGTATCTCTCAATATGCATGATGGTAAATTTTCCATGGATTTCAGTCAGATTTCCAACCTCACAGCGGCACCACAGGATCCTGACTGCCTCTTCTCACCGGTGCCAGAGTGGGAATCTCACCAAGTTTCTCCCGGAGCCACAGGTCTCAGCGCTTCTCCCCCCTGTTGTGTCTCGCTATCTTTAACTTCTGTTGACAGCCTGATCGTTATGCAATTACAAGGAGCCACATGAATACTCAAAGTGCGTCAGACCTTGTGGTCTCCCTTAACATATTACAACATCACATTCTCCACAGTTAAATGCACGGGCTGTTGAAAGTCATTCGGTCTCTATGTTATTCAACTCACCATTCCAGTCTGTGCTATTCATAGTCACAGGTCAAGAAGTCACAAGTCTCTTTTGGCAGTTTTGCTTTTTGTATGCCGCTCCCTCCATGTGTCTCTGGACTACCTCTCCCAGCCTATCACTGTTAGTTCTTTTTGGCTTGTTTCCAATTTAGCTTTCTTTAAAATGACTTTAAATATAATTAACAGTTCACAGTTAACAAAGGACAAAGACCTTGTTGATTTTGCAGGATAAAAACCCATATACTTCTGTATCAATATTCAACAGGTAGGATCACAGGTAGGATCTAAAATAAGCGTTGTTGTGTATTTGAAACTGTGTTTTTGAAAATCATATTAATTGCCCGTAGACCATCAGAATTCGTGATGTAGTAAAGGTTGTTTTCTGGAAGGAACAATTCAATATCAGCAGCAACAGTTCAGTAATTTAAAGGCTCAGTCTGTCATCGTTGACTGTTTTAATTACAGTACAGTATGTTTAAATATACAATGTAAACAGAGCCTGTTTTAAATTGCGTTCACAAGCATTATTTAATTTAGAGCACGCCCCTAACCCAGAATTAGGTGTTGTTATCTTTAACAGAGGACGAAAAATGCTAATTTATGGATATTATATTTCAATTCACACAATCTCTTCGGACACTCTCTTTCAATAGCTCCTGAGTAAAACACTTTAGTTACCTTCTCACCACTGTCATAAGTGCCTCTTTAGATTTCTAAGAGTAGCAGCACTTCAGCTAAACATTGGCAGAAACAAATGCACCATAAATTTGCAAAAAAGGAGATGACAATTTATAGGAATTCAGTCAATTTATTTGAATTTAAATGAATAGAACACTTAGTGGCTGAAAAAGACGGTTCACATTTCAGAGTAATATTCCTAAATGGCATGAATGTATTATTTTTGTATGTGAACTAAAGACGTCATTATTGTACGTGGTGAGGACGTCAGAGGACATCTGATAACAACCAGTTCACGACCACATAATGTGGCAGTAAAATGCATTTTAACAGAAAACAAATACAGATATATTAGCTTTTTAAATTATCACTTTTTCCTATTATGTAAGGGTGCGTATGACTGGACGATTACAGGACATGGAGACAGCGTCACCAGGGACGCAGCGTCACTGTGTGATCAATGTTTGCTAAAATTGTACATGTGGGGGGAATGCTCTAAACTTGGTATGAGAAGTTAAAAATAAAACACAGTCAGTGAATGAATACAGGCTTTGCCATGAATGTAATGTGACCATGAGCTTCTGAACTCGACGTCATGAGAGATACTATCACACAGACAAAGCAGAAACCGGTCTGGACGAGATTGAACTTGAACTTGCCACTGAAACAAGGACCTGATGCACATGAGTGTGGTTTGCAGGACCAGACTGAGCCGTGTTGAACAGGAAGTGGTGATAAGAGGGAAAGCCTGCAGTTTCATACGCCTCCAAAAGGGAGCTCTAAAGTTCTGGTAGCCTGTACTTTAAGTGCAAGAGAAATTAATCAACTGAATGAAATGAGGGTGTAGTAGGGTGTTACAGGAGCAATATGCCGGCTCTTGGGCCTTTCACAGAGGAATCATGAACACAAAGCAGAAAATAATCAGCATGGTAGATTAAGGGGCAGTTACATAAAATAAGTAAAATCTCCTCTCCCACGGTTTTGAAGCCTATGTTGTAATGTATGATTATATACTATCCTGGAAATATTATAACTCACTTTTAAAGATACCTCGCCACTGGTTCTTATTTTCTGCCTTTTTATGTACAAGAGGCTTGAGAACAAAAAATGGTCAGTAATTCATAATAAAAAAAAAAAAAGCAAGTCCTCCTTCAGGATGCAGTCGAACAAAATGAAAAAATAAGAAGGATTTTGGCATCAGAAATATGTTATTATGTTTTTTTTTTTCCATGTGGAAGCCCATTACTGCCTTTTGAAAAATGAACAGCTTAAAAATACAGGGGAGTGAATATTGGCTTGCAAAAACTAAGAATGGAACCATGTGAGTTGACATGAAAGTTTTGTAGGCCACGCAATTTATTATTAAGGTCGTTGGTGAGGAAGTAGTGTAAACACAGGCAGAGCAGAGAAGCAAAACAGAAAATCTAGGTCTGCTTTTACATGAGCGTTAAACCATTACCTACATTAAACCCGTGCAATCACACGTATTTAGGCCACAGGGGACCAGAATATGCACCAAACCCGTTACTTTGTGATGTATGAATAGACCTCAGAGTGGGTCAGCATCATCTTTGATTGCTGCTATCGTCGTTTTAAACTTCTGTGATCTATGTGAAGCTCACGGATAATTCAGTAAGATTTTGCAGCGTATAAAACTGTGTTGCTCTAAAATAAGAAGTTATATAAACCCTATTATACTGTCGATATAAATATAGAGCCTTCATTTGCATAACAGGCGTTGAGCAATGTGACCATTATATACTTTTTATCAAATACCAGTTTTACATAATACAGCTGTGGCAGCCAAACCAAGGCTTAAAAAGGTTTATCAATTTTCCATTTGCATTCACATGAGGACAGCGTGGAGACTCAGCAGGCAACAGGTGGATGTACCGCGTTAGACAGGAGACTCTTTATGTGTCCAGGTTGTTTCTCTGTGTGATGCATGCTGGGATATATCCAATAGATATAAGGCCTAATCCTAACCCTAATGAATTATACCACATGGGTAGAGACACTGGATCAAAAATGTCTGTGGCAGGCTTAACATATAACACACTGAATTATTTTTTGTATGTACTTTCACTTTAAACAGAAAATGAAAATAAGGAAAGTACACTTCTGTCTTTTTTCAGCCAGCAGCATGAGCTTTATCTGTGATCCACTTTGATCCAGGATGAAATATCTCAACTTTAATGGAGAGTAATTGTCTCGAGAGGATAAATCCAACTGATATTCATGTCACCCGCAGGATGAACAGCAACATTGGTGATCCATTCACTTTTCATGCACCATCATCCGGAATGTAAACATGTTCTTAATGTTCTTAATGTAAACACCTTAAGCTAAAATGTTGAGCAAAGTAAACTTGCTAAACATCAGTAACATGAAGGAAGACTGCTAATCCTGTTTCTCTGTGTGTGCTGCTGTGTTTTGTAATAAAGCACTACAGCCAGTGCCCGGGCCGACCTGATGTTTTATTCTCAGCGTGATCTAATTGGTTATGTCACTGATGGAATTTTTTTCAACCTCATGTTTGACTAAAATAGATCTTTATCTTGGGGGAAGATTTCCACATTGGAATATTTTTCACCTTTTGAGAGAGAGACCTGAAACAAAGCCTCCTTTGTCAAACCAGTCGAGCAGCATCACACCATGATCCAGTGACCTCCTGTAAACAGCCCATGTGGCTGCAAGAGGATGACTTCTGTCTCATGACACACATCATCGCAACTAAACCTGTGCCATTCAAAGATTTCAGTCTCAGTGACTGAGAAGTAGACTATACAGTGGGTCTTGGTCTTTTACATCTGTGATTTGTAGATATGTGTCCTACTTGGCGTGACAACTCGAACATCCTGTGTCTTATATGTGACCTCAATGTGTGTGTGTGGTTTTTTTTTAGATTGTCATGATCATATGACTAATCTATCTTGTTACTAATAAACAGAACAGTGCAGATAAGGAAATGATGACCACTTAGGCAGCGGCCTATCCACGTCAGTTTAACACCTCAGCTGCAATTGAGTGAAAAAAAAAAGAAGAAAAAAAAAACAGCTAACGACCTTCGCAAGAAATAAAAAGGATGTTCTCATCCTGCTGAAAGCTCTTTTGGCAGAAACACAAAATTACTGCGGTGCCTTTATACTCACAATTTCTCTTCTGTTATTGGGCACAAAAACAAGCATTATGTGTATGTGAATCTGCCTTTGTGTCTGTGTGTGTGTGTGTATGACTGTGTGCATGTGCAAACGCAAGGATGACAGTGAGTGAGGCTAAAAAAGGATGTGGTAGACTTGTCAGGACTACTTCCTAATTTCTATAACCTTTAACAAAGAGATACTTTATAGATTCTCACAGATAAACTTCCTTTTTGGTGCTTTTTGTTGGTGATATAAATCCAGTTTCAATTTGAAAGCTCCATCCAACTCAGGAGGGTGATGTCTAATTGCTGTACTCTTAAATGAAAAACTGAGTGGTAAAACAAAGGATGAATGAACGCTTGGAGGTGCTTGAAACTCATTCAGAAGCATGAGAGGCCCATGACACATGGAGGCTGATGTAAGAGCAGATGCTGCGTAGGTGGGAGCGTTATGCGTCTTATTAGTGCAGCCCTCATTGGCCGTCCTAGTTGTTGAGCCTTGAAACCACACTGGTCTGCATTACAACCTCATGTTGTGCAGCCAGACACAGTTTTTACCCGCAAAACTTTTATATAGATGCTCGTGGTAACCTCAAAAAGTAGCCTATTAAATCTGGAAAGGTTGAGTTTTGTGGAAATGTGCTTAAAATGATGCACAAGGCATCTTCCGTATTTCAATATGACATTTAAACAGTCTCTGTTTTGAGAGTGTCACTCGGTGTAAACACATTATACTTGAATAAGCTCCACTAAGGGGCAGAGACAAGCTGATACAAACTACATGCGTCAGACAATGTAAAAAAATCTTCCAACTTGAGACTATTTAAGGGGGAAAAAGCTGGAAATGTGTTTGCTAAGTGTCAAAGGAATGATTTGAAACCTTGGGAAACACCTTTATACCCCTCTATACTTTCTTTCTGAGTGATAGATGAGATTAATTCCCCCACTCAAATGTGTTAAATCTGATCTGGCCAAAATTAAACTATTTTGGGGGCGGAAAATACATAAAGTATGGTTTGAAAAAAAATATGAAGCTCTGTAGGCTACACTGTTCAGTATTACAGGGTGGGTAACTCGTGTTGCACTGTGTCTGCTGTAGGCATTTCTAAACTGAGAAAAAACACTAGGCAGTAAACACTGTTACTGTGAGTAAATATGTGAATGAACAAAGTACGTAATGAATGAATGGATGAATGGACTGATGACTAAGTTGCTTCCAGGATTCTTAAGCTGATGTGTTTCTGAAGATTGATCAGATAAGAACACATTTTAATCACTGTACATTTAAAATACACGACTCACAAAAACTTAAGGATGTTTGGCTTTTGGATTAAATTTCAGAATGTGCCTAAAATTTACTCTAAACTTTAGAGGTGAACTTAAGTTAACCCTCTCTAAACCTTTGAATGCACATGGCCAATTGTTCAGTGTTTGAGTACCTGAATAACACGCTGTTCTCTAACAAGGTGATTAACCACAAAAATCACAACTGTCTGATTTGCTCCGGTTCAATGACTCTTTGCACTCAAACAATCCTCTTCCAATAAGATGTTCCAATTTTGTGAGAGATGAGACCAAGACAGCACTTTAAAATTGATCAATTATTGAGACAGTGAGAGTTTTTGTTGTGGTATAGCCACCCCCTGTTGTTTTCGTGTTGTGTTCTTTTGTCTGAGATAAAGACAGTACCAATTACCATTACCTTTCTAGTATTTTGTTTATTAAATATGTACAAATCCAACTTAATATTCACATTCACAACATTATCACACACATCCCAATATATAGCTTATAACAGAATTATAGTTGTGATATATCAATAATTTCATAGCGACAGCACTGGTGTCAGACTGAAAAACTACTAAATACATGACGCTGTGCATAAAAATCCATATCTGCAGAGCAACTGCTTTTCTACTGCTTTAGTGAGATAACAATAAACAAGGCAGTGCGCAAATGTAGATACCAGCTCATGCACTTGCATGTTGGATGGAAGGTGTTGTTTGCACCACATACACTTCCTGGCGTCTCTCACAGAAAGTCCCCAGCATTTTCACGAAATAACTGTAGCATCTCAGGAAAGTCTTTTGCTTTATAGCGGCTATTACAGCATTTGCTGTTGATTTATGTACAACTGAAGCCATTGTTGGTCCATTATATCAACTGGTTTTGGACAAACCATCCTCACTTTTTTTTGTTTTTGTTTTTTTTTTGGTACAAAGTCCTCTCCAGCTCCGTAGGAAGGCATGAATGTGTTGAAAATGTTTGTTGCTTCTTTAGTCATTAAAGAATCACCGCCAGTGGTCCAAGGACGAGCAAACACGCAGCACAGCTTCTCTCAGGTAGTCCAGCATTGGGCTCAGTTTAACAGTCCAGCGTCTACAAACACAATGTCTCTGGTATTTGTTTCCTTTACATCTGCTCCGATTCTGATGTGGAGTCAAGTAGAGCCCGGTAGATGTCAGACTTGAGGAAACGTGGGTAAGAGTCCCTCTCCATTAAGCCGTAGACGATCCTCTGGGCATCGTCGAAGCACACCGCGGTTGGCGCCTTGATGCTCCGCCTGATCGAGTCTCTGGTCTTGTGGTCAATATTGATCTGGACACAGGGGCAAAATAACAAGGACAATAAATGCTAAAGTTGTGGTAGAGGTGGTACATATTATGAACAGAGCTGTAAATCTGTTTGTATCACACAGTAAGAAAGCTCAGTGCATACCTCTCTTGCAGCCTCAGCTTGAATGTAGCGTTTGAAGATCTTTTTGGCCCTGGCAGACATCCTGAAGGAGGACTTGATCTTCTTGTAGTCCTCACACACCAGCCAAAACTCAATGTTTTCATCGCTGAACTCTGACATCAAGAAGGCCTTGAATATCTTCATGCCATCTGTACAGATGGGAAAATGGGCAGCAGTTAGCTAGTGTTGATTTCAGATCAGATTTCAGATTTCTTTATTGATCCCCAAGGGGAAATTGACTTTCAGTTACAACCCGCCCAAGAAACACAAAACATAACATGGGGAGGACAGGAGCAGGAGGAACTGTGGGTCAGCCGCCTGAAGCAGCGCCCCGTTAAATTTAAAATTTGAGGAAGAACTGACGATGACACTTTACAGTAACTGGGACTAATTGACTTACATTTGGACGACAGAAGTCTCTCTAGTGAGTGTGACCATTGGGACATCTCCTCGAAACAAAGCCTGCAAAGGAGGGGTACGGTGTCACTCACATATGCAACAAGTATGTCACAGTTTCAGAAGTTTCGTTTCCAGCAGAGAGGCTTTTATTCGCTTACCCCTCAGTGTTGGAGACTTGAGATGATCCAAGCCGACACTTCAGTTTTCCTTCCCTGGTAAAAAACAAACGCAAACAAATAAGGCTTAGTTTACTGACACGCTCCTCTTAAACTAAACGTTTGCAGTAACACGAAAAAGCGGCACTGAAAATAGATATTTACCTGTCTTTTCCCATCTTCTTTTTGTCAGTGTCCATGTTGAGGTGCTGCAACTCCCTTGGCGGTGATGTGACTAGACTTGGCATGGCAACAACGCTGTGTACATGTGTGACTGTATGTTGGGTCGCTCCTCGAGCGTAACGATTGCCACTGTGTCTGTTTGGCGAGCGCGCTCAGCGTCACCTTATATATGTGCAGCACGAGGCTGAAGTATGGTTGGCGAGTAGCGTCACAACATCATTCTGCACTAACCACAGAAAAAGAGGAAGTTGGGTATGACGCAAACTAGCATGGCCTGCAACTGTAGCTGTCTGTTTGTGCTGTGCGTGGACCTACCTCGTTAATTGTTTGCTTTAAAGTCTGGGGATGCAAATAAGGCAGTGGAAACTTCTACAGCAGATAGGCAAATACTTTAGTCTCTTTTCCAGTCTGCCTGCCAGTGAAACTCTTTCAGGTTTTAGAAACTTTTTGTTTACTGAATTCTTGCTCAGAATATTTCAGCACTCACACAGTGAAAACAGGTAAAGGTGTATGTTTATATAAGGTATGTGATCTGGTATGACCATGGACTGGAATAAGTGTATCTGTCTTCTTGCTGAGAATTAGAAGAGCATTTGCTAAAATCTTGAGTTGTTCCCTTGACTAGTTCACTTTGTTCACTTTTCAGTTCAGTTGTGACTTAGGACTCTTCACTGTTAAGCTGTGTTTTAGCCTTTTCCATTATCCTGTAATTTTCACTTGTGGCTACAGTGGCAGCTGTTCAGCAGAGGCCATGGTCTCACTTTGAGGATGCTCTCACACTACGATGCGGTCAATTTAACCTCTGTGTACTCTTTGGTTTCATCAGTCTCTCAGCTCAGTGTCAAACTGTTGAGTATTTTAATATCCATTGCTGTTCCAGTAATACCTTGGAATCCTACAAGTGATTTATTCCTTCAACTTCTGTTCTCTCGCCCACTCTGTCGGGACACATGACTTGATGGTGTCACATAAGGACAACTGATGTGCAATTTTAAAGAAAAAAGCTTGTTTCTGGTCTCTCTTGTAGAAGCGTAGGCTCAAACAACACAAGGACACAAGATCACTCTCGGCCACTTTAAAACCTTCTCTTTCTGCCGATGACTTATTACATGACTTTAATAATGTATTTCCATTTTATACAGCCTCTTGCCATTATTTCATCTCTGACTCAGAGAGGAAACACAGGGGGGAACAGAGAGGGGGACGACATGAAACTGAAATCGCCCACCGGAGCCAGACACTGCGGTTACGTGGTATGTGTGTGAGACAATCATGTTACCCCAGTGTTTCCACTTTAGAGGGGATTGAAGTTTGAAGAGATATAAAGTGTACTGTCACACAAAAAGATACTTGTGCTTTAAAGATGTGTTGTGGCGTCAGGGTTTTCTTTTTTTTTTTTCATCTGAAAATCTTCCGTTTAATCAATTTGTCAGCAGAATGAATCCACTAACACCCTCAATTGTTCCTCAGTGTTGTGAGCTGTGTCACTGGTGTCACTGAAAGCCCCCCCTTGTCTCACAGCATCCTCAGAGAGGTAATACAGTTTAGGACTGAGTCACTTCCCTCTTCAGTTTTGAAAGGAAGTTGAGACAAAGTCAGCGCTTTCATCTGTCATCCGGACATTCCTCTGGAGTTTTTTTAGATTCATGAAAAGAGAACATCATCAGCCCTTGGTTTTCGTCGGTGTATTCGTGTCTCATGTCAGGTGCGGTTCCTTTCCTTTCTGTTTTAGTTCACTAGCGAGATTGTAAATGATATGCCACTGATCATAACTTTTTTTTTTTTTAAAGGAAATTGCTGCAGATCAAGGTTTGTTTTTCTTACAACCACTACTTAATATTCACAAAAAACCCCGTCCAGTCAAGTCTTAGAGCCACAGTAGCCAGTCACTGGAATCACGTTGTCCTTATATGTTAACTAAATGTATACATCACAATACTACTCATTTCCCCTTTAATATGGACACATTTTAAAACATGCAGTTGAAAAAGGAAAAAACAAAAATCCAGAAACTTTTAGACATGCTTCCCTTCCTTTCTTGTGTGGACTAATTCACTGTCTCTCTACTGAGAAGTTGAAGTGGCTGCTGTTGCTAAGGTTATTCAGTTGCACTACAAATGGATGTAGATTGCCTGCAAACCATTACCATTAACTATGAGCATTCACTGTATTGAAGCAGATATATGTCTGGCTCCCATTTGGACACTGTTGGTTTTCTCCATGGCATCCTCAGATGGTGTTTTTCTGATTGTTTAAGGGCCACACTAAGGAGAACAGGCAATGGAGCTTTTAGCCATCACGTTCCCCAGACTCTGAAACAAGACCAAAGTATACCAACTGACTAGACAGAACAGACAGACCAGTATGGCCATCCTTAGAGTTGAGAGGCATGGCTAAAAACCCACCTGTGAAGGTTAAGACTTTTTGACTCTTTGCATACATTATTCAGCACAGAGATGTACCAGTTTTGAGTGAAGTGGGACTTTAAGTTTCTTCAGAAAATGTATTTCTACAGGATTTTCAACACTTTTACTTTACAAGTTGTGACCTTTGGTCTGGCTTTGTCACAATTCATGTGATCTACTTAGCTGCCATTGTTTTGCTTTCAGTTCTCAATCAACTCAGGCTTACAGCTGTATCAATACAAAGTTTTAATAGCTTCAATAGCAGCATGCCAACAAATTACAGTGTGTTTAAGAATGCACACAATTTTTGCAAGAGATGTAGAGAGCATGCAAACTGGAGTAAATACATGCATCAGTATTACCTCTGAATCAACACATTTTGAAGAAGAAGAAGTTTGAATATACTGTTGTTTGCTGCAAGCCTGATGAATGTAGTGACACATAAAATGTAGTGTTTAAGTAAACTCGTAATTGACTGCTTTTGAAACAGATGTAGAAGTACTATTTTGTCACATTGTCTATGTTCATGTTTGTTTGCTTGACAGGAAATCTTTTGTGTCAGAACGCAGCTGTTGACAGCTTGCTGTCGTGACATAAACTGTTATCTTAGACACTTTCTTTATCGGTGGAAACACCCGTCTGTGGTTTTCCTCCATCAACTGCTGTCGCTCTGAAAATTATTACTTTGCTCAGTTTCTTTCATTTTTATGTCTTTCTCACTTCCTGCCAGCAACATCACCTGCAGTTACACATGTGCCATGCACCAAACTACCAGAGCGGGTTAAACATGTGGTTTGTCAAACACAAGGTTTTTTTTTTGTGCACAAGCCAACGAACTTCACCCTTCTCCCACAAGGAGGTGATTGTAACCAGAGTTGTCTAAACTAGAGGAAATAGTGGTGAGCTGTCTGCACAACACTAAGAGTTGCACCAGAGCTTCTTAAAATATCACCCCTGTACATGCCACCAACACAAACAGAACAAAATGTTCATCTGACACCCATCAGTCACATGGAGAAACCACGCTGCGCCTACTTCCACTTTCCAAACGCAAAAAAAACCCGTATCAGACAATAAACACTTATATGTGCAAAAGGAGAACTGCAGAACTTCATGTTTAATTTAAATCCTTCATGCTGAGTTTACCCTCATTTGAGGATCTGAACATTATGCCTAAAGCTTGGCAGCTTAGATACCCTGTTTCTTTTTGCTCTTTTGTATTTGCATGAGTTTTACATAGATGATAATGTAAGCCAGTAAATTTCACCATGGCCCAACCAGAAATGACAAACGGCAGATATTGTCTCATATTACGTTAAACCTGCACCAACCTTCCTTTGAAGGGAGCTTTATTCAGTTAGAGATGATTTTCCTTGACATCAGACTCAAAGACGTGATTTGAATCTTCTCAGATACTTTTTTTTTTTCATGATGAATGAACTCGTGTGGCAACATGAAACCAACTGAATTGGCACTGAAAGTGCACTCCCGCCCACCCACCGCCACCCCGCGTCTGGCATCTCAGGCAATTTTAACTCCAGACAGACTGGATTAATTCACTTCCTCTTCACATTATATTTAATGTACGAACTTCTTCTAACTGCAGCTGAGATATTACAGAAATACACCACAGAACGTCAGAGGAAGTGTGAAGTGTGTTTTTCTTTTTCCTTTTTCTCGCCTTGATTAGTTGCGTCTTCTTGTTTACCTAATGATGTCGCTTGGAGGACTCTGTTGCCACCTGGTGTAACTTTTGACCAATTGCCACATTACAGGTTCCTCTGACAACAACAACAACAACAAAGGTGATTTGCATTGCATTCAAAAGGACCACACCCAAATGTCATTCAAACGAGCATATTTAGTTTTTGTTTTTAAGACATTTCAAAAAACAATGCAAATGGACACAAAAACATTTGATGGAGCACAAAACCGAGACAGATATTTTAACAATACACTCACATTTTTATTACTATTCTCAGAGCATATTAGGATTTATATTTGCATAATCAGTTGGATAAAGTTTTGATAATACTTTACAATAAAGAAATTCTTATCATTATGGGATTGGGGGAAGAAAATAGATAATCATAGAAGAATTATGTGCACAATCTCTTTAAAGACTTTTTTTACCGTAACATAATTAAAGTATAATACAAGCCACAAATTCTCTTGAGCTGCAACTGTCTACTGAATCACACAGGATGAGAAAAGCTATTATTGTTACATATAAGGATCTGGACTGTATGGCATGAACCCGTTATCCACACTGAAATGAAAGAGCGCTACAGCAGATCAGAGTTGTAGAGAAGAGCCTCCATCTGAGAGGCTGTCAGTTTTAAAACAGTCACCTTGAATCGGTTCTCCTCAGGAGTCCCTGATAGATGTCAGATTTTAGGAACCGCGGGTAGCAATCCCTGGCCATCAGACTGTAGATGAGCTTCTGTGCTGAATCAAACGAAGTCAGGGTCGGCTGGGAGATGTTCTTTGTTATGCTTTCTCTGGTACCGCAATCTATGTTGATCTGGAATCAAATAATATTGCCCAGAGGCGTCTTACGGCAAATCTTTTCATCATCTTTCACTGTAATGTTGTGGGAGGAAAGTGCGCTTGAAGTAAAGTTCTGCATTTTTGCCACCATGAATTTCTCAAATACTGAGCTTTACAGCAGTCACTTCATCATTATAGGCCCACTAAATTCAATAAAAACAACAACCCTATTGGTGCATATGTATAATATGAATTCTGCAAAACTCCTGTCTTTTTTTTTTCAGTCATTTACCTGTTTGGGCGCTTCTGAATGGACAAACTCTGAGTAGATCCTGTTGGCAGAAGAGATCATCTCTGGGGCCGTCTTGATTTTTTTGTACTCCTCACAGGCGAGCCAAAACAGTATATTCTCCTCGCTGTACTCGGACTTCAGGAACTCCCGGAAGGCTATCTGTCCGGCTGGAAAACACGGAGAACAAGTGAGTAGCAAGTGTACGTGCAGTCAAATACAGCATGCACAATCAGGGGAGACTCTCACCTTTACAACTGAGGACTTTGTCCACGGACTCGCTCCAAGTCTCAACATCCTCCAGTGGATCCTTGGGGAAGCAACACAATCTACCCTTGAAAAGAGCATCAAGATCTATCACTAGCCCAGTTATCTGTGAACGCCACAGCAAGACACCATCGGCAAACTCCACTGGCAGGCCAAATTATGAATCATTCATACTGCGCGACATGTTTTAAGATGACCTGTAAACATTCACATTGAGCAGTGAGCAGCTGACAGCAACCTCCCGTCACTAGAAGCCCCTTCAGAAATAAAGGCACGATGCAAGGTGAGACTTACAGTGAGCGAAACCCTCCTTGGTATTTTCCACATGGCTGCTGTAAGCAGTTGCCTGCTGAAAATGGTAAAGGCCCAATAATCAAATATGCAGTAACTCACTTTATCGCCATCTCCTCGTCCTCTACGAAGGGAGACAGAGATAAGATCCTGCCAGACTGAAGATGGGGTTGTGATTGTTTGGAAATAAGGGAGTCAAGTGACTGAACAAATCTAAATGACCCCCACCCAGCATGAGTGGAATATATGGAAATCTGTATGCAAAGTGTTGTTCCTGCGAGAGATGGGGCATCCTTCCATGGCTGTCGCAGCGCAAGGAGAAAAGAACTGGGCTGTGATTTAAGCTGACCACACCTGTTGTCCAAAACATTGATTAGCATTAACATGAATGTGACAATATGAGGGGGGGGGGGCATATAATTAGATACGTAGATGTATCATTGAATGAATACAGTAAAATTAGAAAACTATAGGCATAAAAAACTAAGCATTTTATATTGCTGAATACTTTGTTTTCCTTACCACTCAATGAATATTATCATGTACATCTTTTTATGGGTAAAATATGGTGACATCATGACCTGCTGTGGTCCAGCCCTGCATGCCAAAATTCAGAATAAGATTTAACTAAAGCAATGAGCAATGGTCAGGAAGCTCTGGGAGAGATCCTGACCATAAACAAATAACTATAAACAAATTCACCATTAAGGAAAAGGCTCGTCATTCTACCATTTGCATATCTGCAGTGCTCCTTATTCATCAAGGTGACAAAAAGAATAAACAGGCGCTGATTTATTAACGCGCCTCACGGGACACCTTCAGTTGGTGTCGGCGAAACAAAGGTCGTGATTTGGATTTTGGGTGTTCACAGATAAGACAACCTCGGGTGCACATTTCCTCCGGCTTTGGAATACAGAAAAGTAAAGGTCTTGAAAAATCCCCATTGCTCATGTGAATATAAAGAGAGACCACTGGCAGCTCTGGGAGGTGGTACTTACAGTGGATATAAAAAGATTCTTGAAATGTAAAAACAGAAATAACTAAATATATAGATATCAAACCTGTACCACATTCCAACAAGCAAACAAGCAAGCAAACAAAAAAACAAATCATTAATCATTTGGAACTTTTAAAAAATAAAAAAAGATAGGCTAATACTCTGATTGCATAAACCGAACTCGCACCCTGTGGGAGCAGATCTCTGTGAACACGTCCATTATTTTCCTTTTCTGAAGCTGTGCCTTGGTGGAAAGTGGTGGTGCCAAAATATCTTGATATTTGGAGCTATTCATTATCCCATCTATCTTGACAAGAGCCTCTGACTCAGCTGAGGAGAAGCAGCCCCAAAGCAATATGCCGCCACCACCTCCACCGTGCTCCACAGGCGGCACGGTGCCCCTCGGATGAGAACAGAGTTTGTTTGTTGGAATATCACATTAAAGATGGAACAGTAATTTTCGGTTACCTGCAATCTCATAAGGGTGTGTAGACCTTTTATATCCACTGCATGCTGCTGTCACGCAATATGGGATTCCCATAATCACGATTTTGGGGACTACACTAAATCAGACAAATCAAGAAGGCTACATGATTACAATGTTAGCTTAATCAGGGGTTACAGGTACTGCACATTGACGATAAGTCACCATATCCATTAAATGTGGATTTAATTATGTGACATAGTTTTGATAAGATGAGGCACCCACGTTTGCTTGAATTTCAGGCATTGTATAAAGCACTAAGACCTTTCAGAAAAGTGAGTTGTCTCAGTCAGTGACAGGAACGCTATTCACAGTGGTATGACATGAATGTAGGATTAAGCACAGCGTTGTTTTAGGCTGATGCTTAAACGAGTGTGGTGACATTCTTACAATGACAATGTTAACATGCTGAAGTTTAGCACATCCAAAGTTCACAATGAGCATCATCTTAGTCAAGTGTTGGCATGACAACATTTGGTACACTAAACAGAAAGTGCAGGAAAAGGCTGATGTGCATGTTATTAACTTTGCAGATATTTGATCATAAACTTAAGCATTGGACAAATTAAAATTTGACCTGATGATGTGATGGATTCATTGTTATGGGATAAATAGTGTTATTACACTCGATCCTGAGGGGATGTCAGATGATCACCAAAGTGGTTGCGGTTCATTCTCTGGGGAACATGAGCGTCATTTCATGGCAGTCAGTGAATAGCTTCACAGTCTTCTGTGCACTTTTCAACTTCCACGAATGGATGTTTGATTTAAATGATTGATCCTTTACTAGACTTCGAGATAAAGCAGAAAATGTGAAATGTGAACTTGGAGCAACATCCTTGTGTCTTCAGATCCTCTATTCAAGTAAGGAAAAACTCCCCCACAAAAATCCTTTAAAAAAAGGGGGGGGGGATCAACCAAAGAAACTAGACAGGTTATGTAACATATTCGGGTGATGTGCAATAGACAGACAGTAAAAGGTATTTCTGTCCACTCAGTCATGTGATCATGAGCTATGAGTGGGTCTGTTGGCTGTATACGGGTCATGCCACACAGTGAATCATAAAAAACATATCATCATAAATACATCCAGTGCATTTTAACCTGTCCTGACCTTTCTGACCACTGGTGGAGACCTGATGGGCCCAAACAAACCGAGGATGTAAATCACAGCAGGTGATGGAAAACACCCAGGCAGCTCTCATTTGCATGTGTGTAGACGCACCAGGTCGAGGAATTTGTTTTTCAAAAAAGGCACCGCCAGGAAAGGAATACGACAACAACCGGTATTACGGAGAAGTGCTGTCTTTGAGTATCCAAGATGTTTTGACTTGTCGCAATTTAACCTTTCATGCTCTTAGATCAGAGGTTTTTCTGAGCAGTCACTGTTATCATCCAAAGACAAAAGAGATACTCATGTCCGGGCTCATGCTGTGAAAGAGCGGGGATTTGTTTTCATGCTCACACCTATAATGAAATGTGCTGCATGCTATTAGTGATACAGCGTGCACTTGCACCGTCGTGTCGTACCGAGCACCACACACAGGGTGGCACTCTAATCCTCTCCAGGCCCTCTGCGTGTATTTTACAATGGTATCATGTGTCCAGCTTTCTCTTTAACTGACAGCATTGAATTTGTGCGTTTCTCTTCACTGCTGGTGCTGCCTGCTTTCATCCCAACATGAATAGTGTTTCAAGTGGTTGGTGTAGGTCACAGATAAAAAAAGACATCAAAAATAATCCTGTTTAAGCCCTGAATGTAATTCTGCCTTGGATTCAGTTCAAACATTGTTTCATTTCTTTCTCTCAACTTCATATCCATCAGAAAATCAGTGAGCAGCGGGGAACATGAAGTGACCTTACTTACTTTTTGAATTTTTTTTTTTTACTTTCACCCTTTCAGCAGGAATTCGTGTTAATATCTGATGAACATTCA
Organism: Haemulon aurolineatum; assembly: GCA_038406115.1. Taxonomy (NCBI): domain Eukaryota; kingdom Metazoa; phylum Chordata; class Actinopteri; order Lutjaniformes; family Haemulidae; genus Haemulon; species Haemulon aurolineatum. Next base: position 25,137,103 of record JBCAUF010000036.1, read on the forward strand.
ATAATATATTAAACCAAATAAACAATCATAGAAAGACGATGAAGATAGAAGATAGACTTGACCTTGTTGAGAATCATCTTAAGTCTCAGAAATCTGCAGAAGTTTACATTGTTTTTGAACAAACTTTCTTTTTCTCTTCCCACTAGTTCAGGACAGTTGTTAATAATTATGACTCCTCATTCAGCTGACATACCGTCTTTCTCACTGAATTGGCTTAAGTGATATTCAGCCTTCAGTCTGCCGAGGTTTTCTTAAGAACTGCCTTCAGAAACCTGCCACCCATTCATTGATGAATTGAGGGAAGCTGTTTATCAGGCATTCAACTGTATCTTTTTTCTTTATCTAAACACACTCCTAACACTTCAATTGAAATAAAATGTGCAAAGTACAAAGTCTCACCTTGAGACTTTCAAAGCAAACGCGGGCCTTCTGTTTGCAGTTGCACTGAAATTTATTTAGGTCTGTCAATATCGTTGCGGGCCAACAGCATCAAGTGCAAACGGATTTGTGAGGGGAAAATTTCACAACTCAATATCTGAGCCTGGGAGCCAGCAAATCTATTACTAAATTTGGCTCACGTAGAGTTAGATAAAAGCTTCTGAGATGGGACAAACTGGTGCTCAAAATGGGAACGTGTGGTGTAAAAGTTTGGATAACAGAGCCCAAGGGTGCAAAACTACTGACAGACTTCGAATTCTATTGAGAAATCTTTCAAAAAGAATCCCATTTGTTGGAGAGAATCTGTATAAAACTCCACTATTAGACACCTTACAATAAATCTTTTTGTTTTAAACTCCTCTTAGACTGGTATTCATCTTGTTTTACAAGCCTCATATCTCCAGGCAAACTGCTTTCTTACTCTTTTGTTTCCCTTCAGAGGCTCTACAATACATCTTTAACTTGCGGATGATTTCAGAGGCTTTTAGCGCAGACTGAGTCACACATTTAAATACCAATGGGAGAGAAACAAGAAATCTGCCAGCATATTCTTAGCGGGCAACTAATCTTAAGCTGTGATGAATTTGGCAGGCCAGCTGAGCTCCTACCTTTGTTAACACATCATTACATTTTCCCTCCCTTCTCCCACTTTTTGTACGAGACAGCAGGAGCTGCAGCATACGCATGCTGCCGCCGTCTAGATGGATGCATAATTAATGTGAAGTGTGAGGTATTCCTCGCAGGTTTTTGTAAAGTGGCAGTAACTTCGGCTCGAGATGGACTTCATCCCTCTGAAGGCTACTAGAAAACCTGACATCTGTGTTAATGAGCTAAACCAGGTCTGTGTGAATATTTGTGCATGCAGCTTTACGCTGGTATAAAACTGGCATACATTTTCTGTGCATACATACACACAAGTTGGGTGCAGGCTCAGTGGGATCACTGACAGTTTCAAATGAATATTTGTCTTTGTTAGAAATATAGCTTGTGCATACATATACAGTAACATGAATAATTCTGTGCTGGAGTGGTGGGAGTTGATAAGGTCTATTAATTTTTCAGTGATTTGGAATAGGAAGCTACACACAATCACAATTCCTCCCACTTGTGTACTACGCACGCATTACGGCTCCATTTGTCACATTTAAATTTGGTCATTTAAACTAATTAATGACACAAAGGGTCTCATTAAAATTGCTTTTATAAGAAAGTGTTTATTTGAGTTTCTCCACATATTATAATATGTACATTTTACAACAGCAAGGCAACCCATGTGATCATAGTAATACATAAATTATATTAGGTGGTAGCAAACGGAAAATAGCAATCGTAATTAATATAATGACATAATATTAGTATTCAAATAGGATATATGCATTTTCTTTGCGTGAAATCGGGATACAGTATATTTTAATCAATAACAAATGAAAGATGTATATCCCTTATTAAAAAGTTTCAGTGCTTTGCAGTAACAATGGCTGCAGGCTTTCACTGCAAGTTAGTCTGGAGGGGGTTGGACAGTGCGAGGGATAAAATCATGACTTCATTTTAATGAGATATGGTCAAATTAGCTTGTATGCCATATCAGCTGCATTAATGTTGTATAAGGTGCTATCACTGGATTGGAAGACAAAAGCAATTGAAGCGTAATGTGTCTGAAGTCAGGAGAGAGGCCTCAGTGTGGCTGCCTGTACGGCTGGCTGCATACTGTCAGTAGCATGGAGGCGCTTCAGCTGAGATTCTGTCCCCAAACCATCCCACTGTCATTCAAGTTTCACAAGATTTGAGAAAATATAAAAAAACATCAATGGAGGTTCAACGCACAGGCAGTGCAGTACCTCTGAGAAGGAGAATGGAGAGACTGTTCCAAAAGTGTCGCAGAATAATCTGGTTTTATAACATGGCCACATGGAGGATACTCTGTTCTGATTGGCCACAAGGTCTCCATTATTTTCAGATAACCACATGGCTCTGACACTGTGGCCTTATAACCTTTTAAAATTTAGCTGAAAGGTTAATGGTGTCGGCTGCTGCCCAGCTGTGTAGTACTTAAAGGAATAGTTCAACAACTTTGGGAAATATGCATGAGAGTGGTTTTGATCTTCTTATCTACCTCCCAGCAATAAGACAAGTCAGGATATTTTCAAAAATATCAAACTATTCCTCAAAATCTGTATCGCTGGCCAGCTGTCATTGCATTGCACCTGTATGTATGTGAGTATTGTCCACTTGACTCTTGTGGATACAAAATTGAATAGCTGTTAACGCCTGCAACGTTACAATGTGTTACCAAGCCGAAGGTCCAGTTGTGGCCTCGCCTCTCTCGTTGAACACACAGGAGCGCGACCTCCTGCGAAACATAGTGGCCCCTGGGCCTTTCCTCCTGGTGAGACGCAGGTAAATGTCAGAGTGGAGGAACCTGGGGTAGGAGTCCTTTTTCATCAGGCTGTAGACTTTCATCTGGGCTGCTTCAAAACAGCTCCTCGTGGGCTTTGCTAGGTTCTTCTGGATGGCCATCTTGGTGTTGTAGTCAATGTTGACCTGAGTAAAAAACAATTTAAGAGTTTTAAAAAAGGCATGTAGACAGAACAGAACAGCTGCTGACATGATATATCAACTGCACACAGTAAACCCTAAGGGAACCCTAAGAGTGAGGCCAGAACCACTTGAAATGGCTGTGAAAATCAACATCTGCATCTGTATCACACACATTGCCTCAAAGAGAGACATGAAATCCATTTTAGACAATAAAGATGCTTTTTGGTCCTTATTATATTGAGAAATTAGTTAAAAGATCCTCAGGTTTGTTACCACCAGGAGACCAGATGCTAATCTGAGTTGGAAGCTTTAGAAGACAACAGCAGTGAAGCTTCTTACACGGCAATTGAAAGAATCACCACTGACGCAGCTCTCAAAATATTTATGTGAGCCAACCAGCATCATCAATACTTAAGGTTACATTCGTTCACATTTGGATCTCCCTGCAAATCACTCAAGTTGGTGCACGCTTTCATGGTACTGCAGCATGCGCCGAAAAAATAGCTTTCATATTTACGCGTATATTCATCTTAGACTGAGAGTGTGTGGGTGATGCTCTCTCCGGTTCTGCAGAGGAATGTCAAAACCTCAAACCAGACACCAGACTCTTTAACGGTCAGATCTGCTGCAGGGCCCGATAGCGTATCGGATGGTGGTCGCATCATCCTCGCAAAGGGAATGGAAACCTTTGAAACCACCGTCTCCCACAGAAATAACCCGACCTGCTTTGCAGTAGCGCATGCACTCGCTGCACGACCTCAGCGAGCTGCTCCTAACGACTGTTTACAAAGGTCACCCCCGCTGTAGGCTCATGAGTGTGCGGTGCTTTAGAATTTGCCCGCTGTTACTTTTATTACAACAACATAAATATTTCAAACCTTCAAGAGCCCTCAGTGACAAATAAGCCAAAGAAAATGCTAAACCAGCATGTGTAGTTTGAGCCTTTTTTCCCCACACTATTTTCCAGCATTACCCTCATGCAGTTTATGACAAATAAACTTGCCATGCCGTACCTCTTTAGGGGCGTCCGATTCAATAAAAACTGTATGAATATATTTGGCTTTGGACAGCAGCTTTGTCTCAGAATCAATGGTCTTGTACTCTTCACAAGCCAACCAAAACTCGATGTTTTCCTCGCTGAACTCTGTCCTGAGGAACTGAGAGAAGGTTTCCACCCCATCTGATGTAGGGAAACAGAGACACACTGTGAGTTACTGGAGTTACACAATACAAAGACAGACAACTGAAGGCCTGTGTTCTCTGAGCCTGTTGAATTGTAGCAGGATATCTTAAAGGGGCATGTAGACTTCCCATAACTTCCTCATCCTAAAGCTAGTAAAATGACTCGACCGTACAATTAAATTCTACACAAACCTTTCATATGAGAACATGCAGGCTTTTACAGCATTTCCCCGTGGCACTAAAGTGCAACTTCTGTGACTATGAGGAAGTTGCACAGTTTCTGTATTACTATCTGTGCTAACAAACATTAAAAGATGTAGTGAAACTCTCGCCGCTATCTCCATTAACTATTTATTGCCTCTAGCACCCCTTTACAGTATACAATTCAAATGGAGCAAACTGTTTGACAGCAGAAGAAACTGTTTTGGATGGCAATTTGACACATTCTGGAGAAGTTTGGGGCATTAAACTGACCCGAGTGCTTTAGCAGTTCTTCAAAGGAGTCGCTCCATTGCAAAGCTGCCTCTGGTGAGATGCTGCGTAAAAAAAAAAAAAATCAGAGATGCGGTCAGCTCTTCCCTAATGATGCAGCAAAAATGTTTTGGATTCTCATGAGACATCTGCATGCCACGTTTCCAGAAGTGTGCAATGAGTCATGGGTGGCACTGGGAATTGAGGTTAATAATGAAGAATACTTGTCAAAAAACAACACTGGCTGTATTTGAAATTAATGGATTTTGCCTCACTTGCTCGGTGTCATGTCTGCCTTTTTACTTGGACTGACATTTTCATGAGAGCCCGACTTGGTGAGGAAGAGGCTCAGTCGACTCTTCCTCTCCTTGTCTTTCTGTCTGCAAAACAGAGAAGAAAATGCATCAAGTTCCACAAACTTGTCGTCGCGGCAACTGTGACACCGTTCACGAAACCAGAAACTTATCAGAGGAGCTCTCCTCCGACACATTTCTAAAGTGGCTTACATAAATTACACAATGTCCCTGTGGAACAAGTCATATATGCACACGTGCTTTAACAAAAAGACAGCAGAGGCTCATCATGGAGGACAGCAGCTTTTGAACATTAGCTCTTTCTCACTCCGACAAGGTACGATACAAAAATATCACATCTCTATTACAAACCTGTTATGTCATGCTTCTCTTGAGTAAAATAAAACTTTCCCGCACAGAAAAAAGCTGTTGCTTAATCTCTTTACTCGTGATAAAAGTTACACTAATTAAATTTCTTTACATTTACTAAATCTCCATGTGAAATGACTCAATAACAAACAAAGTAAACCCATGAAAATAACCGACGTTCAGCCACCAACCTGCTACTATCGTCCTTCATCTTTGGTGCCTGCAAGTCTTCTGGACCAAGCATTTTGAAAT
>JBCAUF010000036.1:25145213-25156854 GCA_038406115.1 Haemulon aurolineatum
ATACCACAAAGAAACCTACAACAAACATAGAAAGAAAGTTACGCTTTGAAATTTCTTGAAAATGTGCATAATTTTGCAACACTCCATTTGTGTTCCTGCATTCAAATGCCACATGAACAATGTGCCTCTGCGGGATTGCTTTCATCTAAAAATGGGACACTTCATCATTCTCAAGTGTGATGAAGGGAAAGACGTTTGGGTGCTCAGCAGAGGCCAGGCATCGATAAGGCCTTGATCTTACCCCAGAGGGTACAGTATGTCAAACCAGGACGGATGACTGAAGAGCTTCTTCTATTTCGTTTCATCATCTGCCATATTAGATATGCTATTTAATGAAATAAGCTTAGATTTATTATAAGCTTCTATCCCATTTTATCTCAAAATTGTGTTATCCACTCCTTCATGTTTGAAAAAAAAAAGAATGGAAAAAGTTTTATCTGAGAAAATGTATGTCGACTTAGAAATTCGCCCTTTGCCCATGCACGATTTAGCATTGCACCACAATTGCATATCAGAGTTTTTGTCGAGGGGCCTGAGAAGGACTTCCACTTCTGCCCCATAAATGAAGCAAAGCATGTGAGCTAGTTCAGGCTGTCAGCTCGCGATGGCTGCTACAGTACACCCATTGCCAGCGTCCACCTGTTGCCTCTACTTCTCGATAGAGGGAAAGTTGCTAAATCAAGACTGTAAGAACAGCTAAGTCACATAACAATCCATTAAAAGTGAGATGATTGCCTAAATGTGATGAATCCACATGAGTTGGTGATAGGCCAACACATTTCCCTCTCTCTTTGAAAATGTATTAAAATCTGTATATTGACCTCATATTCTGTATGTAACCATGTTTGTATACACATGTGGGTCACTAATGAAGTGAGGCAACAGGGGCTCTTAAGAAAAATTGCACCATAAATAAGACTTTTGTTTTGGTTACCATGTGGACAAAACATGAGTTGGCATGCAGTTGACTCAAGTAGAAATCGAAGTTGAAAATCAGCCTTATTTCACAATTCCCTACCACTCCCACTCCAGATGTATTTCAATATTGATTCCTCACACTACCAGCCTACTTAGACACGTATCATGATTGTTGCCTGTGTGGTGCAAAAGAACGTCATTTGCCCACCACTGCAGCAAATCCAAGTTCAAAACCCCATTGTGATGCTTTTTAGCTTGAGGGTTGCAGTTGTGAAGATGCTGTTGATGCACTAATGACTTCTCATTGTTGCTTGTGTTGCTTGTGCAGTGAATGCAAAACAAAAAGTAAGACGTAACCTGTTGGGTATGAATGGGTCAAACATGAGCCCAGTTACTGTATGTGGACACATAAGCAGTCTGTGTGAGATATTCACGCAGTCCCCACGGGCCCCAGCTCGCCTCAGCTCCATTAGGAGCCCTTGTGTGCCGACCAATGTGGAGCTACTGTATTATGGAGTCAGTGAGCAAATGGAGCGAATCATATACGTAGACATGTTGGCTTGATGTAACGTTAAGAGTGTAGACGTCACCTCAAGCTTACTCAAAGAGACTTGCTCTCCACAATCGGGTGTCTGATTAGCTCCCCATCATTCACAAAGTGGATCAGGTGCTATCTTTAATTCCATTAGGAAATTTCAACAGATATAACAGATGTAGGCTATCAAATATCAGTGTTAATGTAATTTTTCTACTTCATTTTAACATTAACATCAGTAATTTATTCATGGGGATGGTCACTCTAGTTAATGCACTGAAAGGTGGGCAAGTTGAGCGGCCCCGCTGGATGTGAAGAGACACTGTAGCTCCATAATGGGCATAGCCATTGTGCTGATTATACACGAAAAGTGCTGAGAGCGAGGGTGATGCAGAAAATCATGGACATCCAGAGACACAAAGAATGGCATCTACATTAAAATCTCATGTGGTAAATTTTATTTTACATTATGGTATTGGTATTCTGCGGTGTCTTTTGGCCACACTATTAAGATACACGAGAGGGCCAAAAATATAGAGACACCTCTCAAGATAATGAACTCAAAAACTCAACACCAGTTTAAAATATATCTTCAATAATCACTATGTAGGTTAATTATTACCTCTTTGGCCATGTCAGTCAAAAACGGAGCATTATTATCTTTGCAAAGGCAGAATTTGTTGTATTGGATCACATTGGATTGTACAAGTGATCATAATGTTATGACTGATTTGTGTATATTTTCCAGTCTGACAAGCTGTGTACAAATAGATCTGTCCAAAAACTGCTGAAAGCTTTTATTTTCACACAAATAAGCCTGAATAATAATGATTAAAAAAGAAAAAAAAAAAGAACATTTGTGCTCACATTATGTGGTAGCATTCCTTGGCCTCTTATCTGTTCTAGTTTCAAAAGAATGCACAGTGTGCTTGCTCGAAGGACTAAATCCGCTGAAGTACACTATACGTTCTCAAGTGGTTCTCACAGGTTTGGCTGGTTCACAGCTTTGCGATCAAGCGTGGGATCTCCCTCATTAGACTTTACAAGAAGGTTCTGGGCTTCCAGGAAACGAGCGCCGCTTTTAGCTGATGTGTCTGAGAAGCTGTCAGCAGAGACTGTACACAGCAACATGGCTGCAGACCGGTGACATCATTTCCCTGTCTGTGAGTCACCCAGGTGCTCCCTCCACAGATGAAAGGCGTGCTTGCATTTCGGTGCAAATTTTTGTCGGCGCACAGCACAAACTGAATGGGGAATGCACAGGAAAGCACAAGAGTGTTTGCTCTGGTTTGATGAAATGAAATGACTCTGATATGGGAAATGACTCATCAACACATATTCGGAATGAACTGAGGACAGCAGGAACTTACACTTTAGCATTTCTCTAAAATATTTTTAAGAATTCGGCTGAACCTGCTCAGTGGGCATTACGGCATCAGTTTATTTGATGGTACTGTCAGATAAGCTAGTCATTTACAGTAACTGACTACAAAGTCGTATCAGCTTTTTCTGGAATAACTAAAAGAGAAGAGGAGCCCAAGTTATGCTCTAAACTTGATTTCTGATCTCCAGAAGAGTTTTCCTCTTTGGACCTTGAAAATGTAAAAAGTTCAGAGGTCAACAACAAGTAACTTGTGGACTTCTGACATATGCTATGAGGGGTCTCAAGCAGGCACTACTTTAATTTTAAAGTCACATCAGTTGGAAACACTGTCTTATTTAAAAAAAAAGTTTTTAAAGTGTTTTTAAAGCAATTTTCTCCCTTTTAACACAAACTTGCCCACTGACCAACAGTAATGAGCACAGCCCAGCAGGTATTTGTTTACACACTTCAGTGAGATGCTTTGACAGGCTAAACAGGCTCAATGCCGCCACCCAATGACATGTCGGGAGAAGTATAATACAAGCATCATCAAAACACATGTATAACCAGTTCAGACGTATTTACGAGTAATCCAGTTTTCACGGGTAAGACTTGCAGCTGCGCAACATGAACAGATATTTTCCTCAGTTGGATGATTGGATGGAGACCGTAAACAGGATGATGTATTTCCGTGTCGGTTAACAGTTACACATACAAGATGCACTGTCTCTACTTACTCCATGAGCCAGGAGCTCAGGCAGACCGGGCTTTTCTGCCTGCAGTTGCAAAATGCTAACTCCGTCCTGATTACCATACCCGCTGCTGGAAAGATCGTTTTTCACATTTTATTTTTCTCTTTTGCCAGTATGGTGTTTCAAATCAAAATGGACCACCCCGCCTACTCTCGTGAACAAATTGGCTCTGCTACTGAATCTCACTTCCATTTCAAATGAGAATCAAATGCAAGTCAGATTCCAGCCCTCTGCCTTCCCATGAATATTACATCTGTTTTCGCTTACAGTTGTACATTTTTCAATACGTTTGTGTTTTAATGCGATTTTAAATTTAGCTTCTTATCCATTCTAACTTTATGTCTCTTCCTTAAAATATTCTGTGGCGTTCCTTTCTGAAGAGCTTAAATGTGTTGTTGTGGTCCAGACACAAGAATATCTGCTGGGATGGAGCTGAGTTAAGGCGATTGTGCCAAGATGAGGCCTTCCGCGTGAGGTTGTTTGGGGTTTTTTTCTTTTGTTTTTTTTTTTCGTCTTTTTGCAATGCGCTGTTCCTTTGTGCGGACACCCTGAGTGATGTGGTTGTAAAGGGGCCTGGACAGAGTTCTTTATCATAGGTCTATGAGACTTTCAGAGTCTCTCCAGTAATCAGGTCCACATGCCAATAGTGATGGATTCTACTCTACAGCGCCTCTGCCCCAGACAACACACACATACAAATCAGAATTTACATGCCCAAGTCTTTCTTGATCAATAAACATTTACTCCTGAGGAGAGACTGCATCTGCAAGCCTGTCTTTATAATCAGATCAAACTTTCCTATTGATATATAAGTGGGCTTTATTTTCCATCTTATTTTCCATTTTTATTATGCCATTCTGTCCCTGTTTTTATGCATGTGATTTCTTTCTTGTAAAGTGCTTTGACGTTGTTGTTGTTGTTGGTATCATATGAGAAAACGGATAAATAGGATGATCTCTCAGTAGATATTTCTAATGAACAATGCACTTAAACAGCAGGCATTGTTTTTAATTTTAGTCGAGAGTCAGGGACGGATGGCTGTTACTGCCAGACACCAAGCAAAAGTAGCTAGACACACAGCCGCTGTGCAGCTGCCAAAATTATAAGGATGCTAATGACACTGCTGTAAAATACAGGGATCATTTTAATCAATTAGCTGAAAGCATTTGCGTCGCTGATTAAGCCGGAGAGGAAAGCGACAAATGGCTGCGCTCCTCAGGTTGGATGAGGAGGAAGTTGCCCTACTTCAGCCATGACAGATGTTGGAACATGCCCGGACGCCGTCGGACTGCTAAAAACTTTGCAGACGGGCACTTGATATTTCACAGTGCGGCTCCAAAGCAAGAAATGTAATACACGTTTGACTGCCGGACTATGAGAGAACAGACTCATGCTGTGACACAGATTGGAGTTCGAATGTGAAGAGCCTTTCTGCAGGCCCAGCAGTTTGCGAAATCCTCTGCTGTCCTATTTTATATCTGTGTAATATTTGTTGTTTTTAATGGAAAATTAACATATTCATCCCCTGCCACTCTTCCTAGAATAATCATTTTAACACTAAGGTGAACAGATTACAGCCAGAACTGGGCCTCATCATTATTTTTCTGTATTTTTCTGTCATTATTATTTTGGGTATGAATACTAATGTGTGTCAATTTAGTCTCTCCCCAACTAGAAAAAAATAGGGGGGAAAAGATCCTTTTTTTTTTACAAATACTAATCCCTCACATACTCAAAATTCTTACATATTTCTGAGTGCTGCTGCTTTCTCACTGAATCTGTTTGACCAGTGCTGCTATCTCACCCTTGCAGCCAGGGGAAAAGTATGTAGTGTATCATGCCTTAAGAGAGATTTTTTTTTTTTTTAAAACTCACTTACTCCCCTCGGCACAGAGGTGAAAGGTCGGAGTCAGCCACAGGCCAGTAGCCCTGAAGCTGGTGGGGATTCGGTGTGACCCTCAAGGACATTTTGGTAAGAGTGTTTCTTGCAGAGTCCTCCAGTACTAAGGTCAGTAACCCTGCTCAATGTGCCACCCCGCTGCCCAAAAGTCACCTCTGGAACACAAAATTGATTAAAAAAATAAATAAAATACATTTAAAAAATCCCAGCAATTTTCCGCGTTCGTTATTGCTCTAACATCGATTTGAACTGTTTGCTTACTTGTGTTTCAGAAAAGATGGTAATGGCTCTGCAGAGTGTCTCTGTCATAATCTACATAAAACAAAAAGGATTATGCATCCCCAAAGCAGTAATACATCCATTGTGAATCAATGCAATTCCTAATTGAACAATATCACAGACCAGAATGCTCTTGCAGCTCCTGATCTCTTCTTTGCCATGTTGCAGAAAGTGAGTCATACCCATCCCACTGCATGCTATTGTATTTCTAATTACAGAGGGTGCATTCTCATATTTTCATTTAGACTATTTATGTTAAATTATGAAATGCTGCCACAATGCCACCTGCTCTCTCTCTCTCTCCTCCTCCTCTCTCCCTCTCTGAATTATTGTGAAGGTCTGAATGTTTCATGACTCATCATTGAGCCCCCCCAGCCCCACCCTCTCCCTCTCTGTCTCTCATCCCGTCTCCAATAGCCCCGCAATCTGAGAGTTCAGTTCCTCAGTTCCTTTGCTCTCACTTTGTATGAAGCAAGTCCAATTAGAGTGAATTATTTGGCTGATGGTCTGTGAAACACATTGCGCCAATTATCAGTGTACTATAAACAGACTGTTATCTGTGAAATCCCTCTGCCTGGGAGCGTCCGCGGATGGAAGCGTGATTAATATGCAAAGAAACCAGGTCACAGATAAAACTATCCATCGGTCAAACTGCAGCCTCCTACAGGGGGACGACTGTGGTCTCTGTTTTTGATTCCGAGCATGGCGTTTTGTCCTAATGGCTCTGTGAGGACCGTCTCTGTCGGAGGTGAAGCACATCGTTAACGTTGCGGAGCATCACTGCTACAGAATACACAAAGGGATCCTGTTGAAACATTTAGGAATAAACATTTTGCACAGAGACTCTGAACTGTAACTGGGCGATACAGACCACAAATATTGTGTTAGATCTTTTAAATGTTCTGTAATTTATTTCATAATTAAGTTCAAATCATATTTGTTTTAGTAATGGGGAACATCTGTTTTCAAAGGAACTCACCAAAGACCACATTAATCATCAGTCAGTGAGGGATAAAATTTGCCAGTGACTCAGCAGCCAGCACTGAAAATATTCCTCTGCTGCCAGTGCAGATATGAAAGACATAAACACATTAGTGCATTTCCTTTAAAGACTCATCATTGTGTGCCACCAGGTCACACTTGGATTTAGTCCATTAACAATGAATTAGTCCTACAGTACCAGTTAAATCTGTCATTCTGTCAAGAGTCCTGCAGTTTAACATTTGCTAAACCCCCTCCTCCAAACAACGGTTGGCCAATAACGGTTGAGCTGTTCACACGAGGCACAGCCTGTTAATCACATGTTGAAGCAATGTGCATGGGACTCAGCATACAGTACGTGGCATTTTAAGAGTTAAACACAGCGTTAGTCCCCATCCGAAACCTTTTCTTTTGTAAAGTTAAAAGTATAAACACTGTAGAAATACAGACATGTATGTACATGAAAAGCCAGGGTTAGGGTTAGCCCACATTTAATGCTTAATTAGACAACACAGGCTCTAATTATACAAATGTGATGCTATATTCATAAAGATCAGACAAATATTCATTTTCCCAGGCGAATCGTCCCATATCTGGCCGATACTTTACACGTCCCTCGTAGCCCAGATGTACTCCGGAGTCTTGTTGAGTTTGTTGGTATACACATTATTTCTTTTCCATTGTTTAGAGCCTTACTGGACATTATTAGAGGATAAACCGCAACACATTACAGCAGAACTATACTGCAATCTAAAGTGAAATCCATCTTTATTTCCCACTGTTAAGAGCTTCATTACTGTAGGTGACACACTCTTAAACATTCATTATTCATCTGTGTCTGAAAATACAGAAAAACAGCACCTCAGCGAAACATGGCTGCCTGGATGACGCATGTAAGCTGCCCAACATGGCTAAAACATTAAAGCTACCATTGATGCTATCATTCGTAATCTGATAAATGTTTGAGAGCAACTGCAATATTTTAGTGGGTTAATTTATGGTTTTATTGGTACAATGAGTAAAGCTGTCACAGGCATTTTGGGCAGCTTAGGGGGTCCTTTGGGTACATGCGTCATTCAGGTGATGTGTCTCTGTATTTCCAGGTGAGTGATGAAAATGTTACTTATTTGTCTTTTTTAAAAGTAATGAAAGATGTATCAGTAACAACACAGATGTATGATGAATATTTATTTTTAATATGAGATTTAAATCTGAGTTTTGCAAGTGAAATGACAGCGCATGAATGCTTCACCTAGCAATTTGCTAATAGGGAAATCAGTAGTGTAAACACCTGTAGCCTGCTGGAATACAAGGTGTGTGCAGAGTATTGGCAGTGAGGGTTATAGCATTATGGAGACTTTTTAAGTTTCATTCAAGATTGAACATTAATTTCTACAGTCCATCATTCAGTAGACCTATCCTGCAGTATTTAAGTGTGTTTTTATATTTCCAGATTGTACGAAATTAAGTAAATTAAATATTTTAAATTTATGCCTGAAAGGGCCTGAAAGTCCCTCCTGTGTCCAAGTGTGCAACAAAAGTAATATGATGTTGGGTCTTTTATGCACTTTGTCATGGACAACCAAGTCAGTAAACAATGTGATGCTGAGTCAGCACAGCCACACAGTTGACTGATGCATGTGTTCTTTGATTACAGGGATTACCCTCTAATAAAGTCTAATGAAGACTATTAACAATGGGAAATAAAGATGGATTTCACTTTAGATTGCATTACAGTTCTGCTGTAGCCTAATGTGCTGCTTGCAAATTATCCTTGTATAATGTCTAATGATGCTCTAAACTATGAGAAATAAATAATATGTATATCAACAAACTCAATAGGCCCGAGCAGATATGAAAAGATTCGTCGGGCACTTTTCTTCTGGTGAGCAACTAATGACCCTGTAAGAAAGTGAAACTACGTTTAAGGACAAATAAATGTGTTTTGTCTGACTTTTATGAATATGGCATTGCATTTGTCTAGATACAGCCTGAGTGTTCTAATTAAGTTATCATAGACCCATTTTGGTAGCATTAAATGTGGTGTCTAATTACAGGATAATGTGGTACAGTAGTAAGTATGGCATAGTGTCTAACTGTAGCATGTTTTGTATTTGATCTATAATTAGACTATGATCTTGATCTAGTGTATCAGGATCTACTTTGGTTTATAATTAAATCATAATTAGGTATAACTGTGTCTGAGTACAGAATATTTTGCGCCTAATATAGCATTGTGTTGTTTCTTTTTACAGAATAATTTAGATATAGGGTTTCTAATTTGGTTACAGCTATTTTTCCACTGTCTTGTTACATGTTATCAAAATAAAGCACAATCCTAAAAACTTTTGTAGAAATAACATAAAACATAAAAGTTTTGTGAACCTATATGAAAAAGTAAAATATATTACATTTTGAGTATTATCATAGCAACAAACAACTATTTGCTTCATAAAGCTGTTGTGGAGTCATGGCGTCTTGTGCAGAGAAGAAAGTTACTCTCCCTCTGTGTGTATTTTTGATCTGAATGCCTCTGTTTTTGATCTCACCCTCTCTGATCGATACACACCTTTGCCGGTGCACGAGAATGTTTTTTGTTAGTGCATGCAAGTCAGTGGGTCCACTCCATTTCATTTTTGTTTGTATCAGCCATGAGGCAAGGTATCACCACTTCAACCGAGTGGAGCATCAGAGAGAGAGAGTGATAGAGTGCAACATGGAGAGAGAGACAAGGTGAACATGGAGAGCTGCCCGCGATAGTGACACAGCCGGTGAATCAGAGAAATTAAACTTATTTTCTGGTTGATTCATAGTGGTTATGGAATGACAAATAAACACACACACACATACACACAGCACTGCATAACCCTGCAGCTAACAACCTTAATATTTCATTCTGTCGTCAAAAGGTGAGCAGACACCGCCCACTTGATGCACCACAGGTGTGTGTCGGCATGGTTACAGTGCAGACTCACACTGCCCTCTCTGTGTTTGTTTACAGCAAGCAGCAGTATGCTGATGGACATCATATATTACACCTTTAATGTCCAACCTAGAGACACCTTAGATGGTACCAGGGACCCCAGTCCTCTTACAAAGTCTAATAACAGTTAACATAATTATCTTCTATAGCCTCGTAATGTTTGCACTGCAGTCTTCGGCGTCGTCAGACAACTATACAATACTGAATCTTATTAGTTATTCCAAATACCTTGCGCTCTAGTTAGCACAATTCATTTGGGTCTCATTAAAGTGTTTTTAATGAATAAAGAAGCGACTTAATGTGCTCCAGTAGTGACCTGTGATGGTTAAGAACATAATTAGAATCACCAGTCATCAAAGTGTGGGCTGATCCTGGCTGATTTCCATGAATGTGGACAAAGCAGTTTTGAAAACCTAATAAACATCAAGCCGAATGTGGCTTGTAAACACAGTTCTTATCATAATCACATCCAGCATAAAGAAAATACCTGCACACAAATTGCAGTTTCCTTTGCTGCAATCAGTGTTGAAGTAAAAGAAAGAACATTCAGGGTTTCAACCGCTCTTTATATCATGCTGAGGGGTTGACTGTGTGTGTATGCGTGTGTGTGTGTTCTATAACGAATGTCGGTACCCTTAATGACTTGTGATTTTTCAATAAAAAAAAGCTGGTACGTTACCATGGCTACCATGTGTACATATCAGCAGCCTTTATTGCTTTTAGCATATTAATATATTATGTACCAAATTTACATTATTGGAATTAAATGGTCTCAGACCTGACACAGTTCTCAGAAATATGGCAAGACACAGAACATGCACCCCCATCGTTCTCTGCAGGCGATGTTAGACACAGTATAGAAAAGATCTGTTCACTTTCGTTTGTTGCTCATGCAAATTTCCATGTTCTTGCAGTCTGACAAAGATCTAAAAATAGACCAGGCACTGACTGCTAAATTAAAGAAAGGTTAACAAAGTTCAACACATAATGATGTGTCTGTTGGTATTTGTGCCATGACAGGAGAAGCAACTACCTGTCTGTGCACTATCCACGGCAAAATCGCACTGAATTTACTCTACTGTCATTTTAATGCAACGTGCACTTGTATGATGATGTACCACATTTGCTAATATTTCCAAGACTGCAACAGAACTGAGTGTAGTAGGAATAAGTCAGTTTAAAGGTGGTGAAGAGACTGTTTGCAGCTATAGCCTCCAGGTGTGAGAGCAAGGCTTATAGAAGCAAGTGTGAAGATTTGGGTATCTGAATTGGTTGAGAACATGAGTGTGGAGAGTGAATGAATAAGACTCTCATGTTTGTTGACAACAAGTCTTGAAAGTAAAGTACCCTTAAGCGGGACACTTTTCATCCAACTGCTGCAGCAGTGTGGTAGCTGGCCTTCAGTGTCAGATCATTCAATCGGTAATGCTTTGTATGTGACACAAAAGATTATACAAAACAGAGGGTCACACACAAAAAGAGACAATAGTCGAATTGTGGCAAAATGATTAGCAAATTAAAATAATTTCACAATGGATATCCATTTTCATGATAGCTCACTTTGACACATAATCACGAAGACTAGCTGGTACCATTTGGTATCAGCAAATCGGGATCTTTTTAAATAAATAAATCACAGTGAAAAGCTTGGATGGGTTTTGAATCCAGCTGCTGACTGGAGACATTCTGTGTGCAGTTTGGTATATTCTCTGACTGTGCCTGTTTCACATGTTTCACAGATATTTCCTTCCACAGCCCAAAGACATGCAGGCTCATTGGTACATTGGGTGGCTCGAAATTGGCCGTAGGTATGAATGCACGTGGCTTTCTATCCGTGCTGTGTGTGTTTGCCGTGTGATAGACTGTTAACCTGTCGACGGCATGCCAGGATGTAAGATGCATGCTGGTGCAGACGTTGAGCTACAGAGAG
>JBCAUF010000036.1:25156954-25169147 GCA_038406115.1 Haemulon aurolineatum
GTCATGCAGGTCAGAACCTGTAGACTGACGGCTGGCACAGTGATGGTGTGTCTGTGTGTGTTTGCTGTTGACCTTGCGGGATCCTTTCGCTTTAGACTCGTGTAAGCTGCAAAAGGCATCAGTCCCTGTTCACCAAAAAGTAGCTGAATAAAATAAATATATATATATATATATATATATATATATATATAAACTGATTTTACTTTATGGTATAAATGAAATACAGAGTAAACAGTGGTTCTGGCTGTACGGACAGAAATGGCCATCTGCATGTCAGTCATTGCACCACTTTGGTCCAGACTGATATCTCAACAGTTATAGGATGGAGGGCTCTGATTTATTTTACAGACATTTATGGTCTCTCGAGGATGAAGCCTCCTGACATTCACGATCTCCTGACTTTTAATTCAGCACCACAAGGTCAAACTATTCACTTATCCTGTGGAATAACTGAGCTTCTCCTTGATGGACTGACTGGCTGCCCCAGACGATTAATCCTAACAACTGTGATATTCCTCTGGTGCCACCATGAGGTTGACATTCCTGCTTTTGAGTCAAACATCTCTCTCTCTAACTATTGGGTAGATTGCCATGCCATTTGGCACACGCGTCCATGTCCCCCACAGGATGGATTTCAATTACTGTGATGCAAATTAATGACAAAGTTTTGCCTCACAGTTCAGACGCCGTCTGTTCAGGCAGCTGAAGCGGTAATGTTGAGTTGGAGTCTCCTCTCAAGACTTTGGTCATCTGTCACTATACAGTTTCCATCAAATTCAGACAATTTAGACATCAGGTTTACCAGGTCACATGTCCGTCTTGGTGAGTGATGCCTCCATGCTCTATTTTTCAGATTACATTTCGTATTTGAGAAGCATGTTTGCAAATCATCCCCATAGCCATGCATCTCAGATCGTGCCCTTGTTGAGATGTATCAACACAACATCTTCCCTGTGGTGGAAGGAGTGGTGTTTTGCCCTAATTAACCCACTTAGATTGTATCCGAAGCCAAGATTAAACGATACCTTTCATTCTGTGCCAGCAGTCAGCCTCATTTGTCTTCAGGACACAATCTTCTCTGTTTTAAGTCAAGGGTAAAAGAACAACACTCTGGGTGGTTTACCAATTGTATAACTCAGAGTCTGGCCAGCTGAGTCGACACAGGACAGATACGCGTCAGAGCACACTTATGAATTGACGATTTGTGCATCACTCGGCCAGTTTCTTTCTTTTCCTTTTGTCCCTTTGTCTGTATGTGTGTGTGTGAGGAGAGAGTGGAAGGGGGAGCACACCACTTGACGTGATTTATTTTCAATGGAGAGAACCGCTATCACAAAAAAACAGGAAATTAGATAGGTGAGGCATTCTTCATCGCTTCAAAAAAGTCCATCTTTGGTATTCATGTGAGCCCATGAGTGACCTGACGAGGTACCTCCCGCCTAATATTCAGAAGGATTAACTGTGGGTGTGATAGAGGACACCCATGCTTTCCCACATTCCTGTTATAAGAACTAATTAACGTGCAGGAAAAACATTCGGCTTCGAATATTCATTCTATTCAATTCAAAAGACTTGCTGAGACCACTCATCCTGAAAATGTCAGTTTGTGCCCGATAGATTTTTTTGGCAAAGTGAATTAGTCAGTACTTCAGACTGTGTGTCAGTCAAGCACTTGAGTAATGAATAAGTAATTCAGGTGTTTGCCATCTAAAGGAGGAATAGATCAATTGCAGAGATCTTCAAAATGCAGCCGCATCACTCACTGACAGAAGACGGGAGAGCGATCGATAGATCAGCTTGAAACCTAAATCAGAATGTGATGCGTTTTTTACAGCCAGGACTCCTCTAACAGCTGATAAACAAGACACGTTTTGCATGCAGTCAATAATGTGTGCGGGGCCATTTGACTCTATCAGACTGATTTAACAATTAACTTTTCACCCAACACTGAAGGCTATACTTAGAGCTTGTCAGCTTTTGACCACACGCTTATACAAATTGAAGCAGTTGAGATATCTAGTTAAGCTTTCAACAAACTGTAATAAATCCTTCCTTCTGTTTCTTCCAGTGTCGCCCATCTTCAATCACGCACGGCTCTTTTAGATTCCACTCACGGAAAAGTGAGGCGAGACAACAAGAGGAGATACTGATCCTCTGTAAGTTAACTTATTTAGAATCAGCCTCTGAGTCTAAACAACAACAGATATTAAGTTTCCACATTAAATCTTACCATGCGTGGGTTTCTCTATAGAGAGAAATGTTGTGCTCCGAGCACCTCCAAAGTAATTTTTATTTTGTTTATGTGAAAACAATGTGCTGTTTTGATGGGAAGACATTACAAAAAGACTGTAGTACAGAAAATGATAGAAACAGACGCCTGGGAGCTGAACATATACTTTGAACTAACTAGAGCCAAGTCTAAAAACCTTATTTCATGAAAAAAGATAAATGTGTGATTATTCTTATACTCTTAAGTGATAATGGGACACCCAAGTCTTCTTTGAAGTCCCTTAAAGGTCAAATCAGTAATTGCAGCTTTATTTATCCAGAGATTTATTGGACCGAAGATATATTCCATCAATCAGAAAATTATTAATTGAGCCTTTCTAATACAAGCCCTGTCATAATTTGACAGAGAAAATTTATGACGTGTTATACAATTGCTAAAAATAGTTTGATTAATTACAGCACAGGGCTATTATACTAGATATCACTGAGTTGCCACAAAACAGTATTTTGAATTAAAATGACTTCTAATGGGTTAAGTTTCTAAGAACTTATAAAAAAACTTTTTTAAAAAATCACAAACAGACATTACAAGTTCATATTTTAATTTAAATCTGCATTTATATTTTTTTTTGGCCACCTGAAGACAGACGTTATGAATATGACATTGCCATCATCTACCTTTAAGGTGACACGCAAACCTACACAACCAGCACAAACATTCGCATTTGAAGTCGTGTTTCTGGCCACCAGGAGACTATAAGTCCAATATTCACTCTCTTTTAGCTGCCGGCTCGACTGTGTCTGTCTGTCATTTGGTGCTGGACAGGAAGCGTACAGTACAGTCGTCTTTTTCTCTAAAAAAAAAACTGATGAGAGCCGTGAGAGTGAGGCAAAACAGTAAAGCTGTGGGACATAGAAACTAAAACAGTGATAAAAGATTTGGGTGATAATTAATTCGATACATTGTTTACATGAAAATGTATTTGTGTGTAAAGTTGGGTTATTCAAATGAAGCACTCTTTATTCTTGCTAACCCTTCTGTGCACTTTACTGTCCCCTGAAGAGGAATAAGCCAGTATGAAAAATGAATCTGAGATTAAAATAACCTGACTGAATTTATCTCAACTAAAATAAATAAATAAATGTATAAATAAAGCAATGCTCATGTGGATTTTGGTACACACTGAGCAGATGGGCTTTCTGTTTGATCGTGTCTGATATATAACTTGGGTGTTCAGGAATTTCAAAGAATGAAGTATGGAGAAAAAGAGATCACTGTAAAGTCAGAGATTTTGTCATCCATCACTTTGAGGTTAGAGACAAAGTATCATGCTTCTGAAAAGAATAAAACATGCTTATTAATTTTTTTAAAGAGACAAATTCAGATAAGATGTGAAACTACAGATACTGTATAAGATCCACACTTGAATCTGCGAGAATTCAAGGGCTAAATTTGGAATTATGCCCCGCTTGTTTTTTGTCCTTTGTTCATCATACGGGAAAAGTTGAAACAAAGTGTTTTCTATGCTCGCTATAGGGCCAAATTGTTG
Organism: Haemulon aurolineatum; assembly: GCA_038406115.1. Classification (NCBI taxonomy): domain Eukaryota; kingdom Metazoa; phylum Chordata; class Actinopteri; order Lutjaniformes; family Haemulidae; genus Haemulon; species Haemulon aurolineatum. Next base: position 25,160,734 of record JBCAUF010000036.1, read on the forward strand.
CTGCAGTCTTTTTGATCTTGGAAGGAGTGTGCGTCCTAGAAAGGATCTCCACTGGGAGCATCTTGAATGCATTGTGTTGGAATGTGATACCATGAATAGAAAACACGGCGCAGATGACTGACGGCTGCCTAAAGGTGAGAGAGGCTGCGCCGAGACTCAAAGGTTGTCTGTTCAAACCCTCAGAGTGGAGGGGCAAATGTGTGCGGGGTAAGTGAAGTGAGTCACAGTCTGCCCGCCCTCCATTCGTGGCAGTGATCGTCGAGAACGCATCCCATCACTGCTAAAAAATCCATTTCATTTCACACAGGCTCGTGTCATTGCTGTACTCCGTGGCAGCGTGCTCTTGCCCGTCAAGTGATGAAGCCTTTGAGCTGTTTTGAGGAAGTTAAGTGATGCAACCTTCTATCTCATATGCTGAAATGTGGCAAGTCATGTAGATGAAGTACACATATTCTCTCAGAAGTTCATGCAGAGGGGGAGGGAGGGTCTCTGCTGACATTATTGTTTCAACAACACAGGATAAAAGGGTGTGAATGTGTCTTGAATATTCACTGGATTCCACTGACCGGCATTGACACTGGCGCTCCTCATTTCAGCCTGACGTGCCTCAGACAGATGAGAGAGGGAAACATTTGCACATCTGTCACTCCCTCAGTCATAAAAAAAGGGCGAGCTAGCTGTTGTGCATCAAAGGCAGGGCGCAGCATCCGAAAGCTCTGGAAATAAGTTTATGTGGAAAAGTGGGAGATATTTGAGATTCAGGGGCAGAGATAGGGTCTGTGTGTCAAAACAAAAAGTGTGTGCGCGTGACTGGATCAAGTCTCCAAGTGCTGGAGGCACACACACGCAACACACACACACACACACACACACAAGTTTGATTGAATTTTGATAGATGATTTCTATTTCTACTGCATGCAACACACACATACACTCCAACAAGTACATGCTAGGCTACAAATAAAGTAAGGACTACCAAAAAGCTAGAAGTTAAAGTCTAAATTCAGCTTAACTGATCAAGCAAACACTGAAATGAAATTATCAAACCACAAAGCTATTGGAATTTAATCAACATTCATCAAAAGAAGATGTATCTATGAGTGCGATCTCACTTGGACAACCATTTCAGTGCCTTTATGTGTGAACTCTTTGTCAGGTGGATGGTTTCACAGTTTCTAAACTAACTGACAGATTCCTGTGAACTTTTTGTGGAAAGTTAGGACCATAATCAGTGAATTTAAAACTGACACATTGCAAATCTTTTTTTCTTTTACCTTTGAGGGATTCCTGGACCAGAAAGTCCAAAATGGAGCATAACAGCCACACGCAACGGAATCCAATTTAAACCGCTTCACAAAAGAGATGCTACACTGTTTGCATTCAACCATGAGACGGGATTGGATTATGAAGTTATGTTTCCTTGAATTGACTGTGTTAACGAACCATCTGGTTAGTGACTGAAAGCTATGCCACCATGCTTTCAGCACCACCTGTTTTGTGAGGATGTGCAAATGAATTTCACTGCGCTACTCTGGTCTGACCAGCAACTGGCTGAGGAAGAGGATGCTGCTACAGTTTTTAGTGCATGCGACATAAGTCCCCACACACTTACAGCGTCTGTGTATTCATCAATATAGCCATGTCCTTTTCAACCTACACAGATTTTGCTATGTTCTCATAATAACAATGGTAAAATGGCTTTAAGGTGAAAGGTGTCACTTGTTGGGATGAACCCACCGACTCTGCAGTTCTCCTCAGCTTTATGGAGCTTTTAAGCATCTTTCAGCTTGTTGTTTTTCCCGCAGCTTTAATGCTTCAGTTCTCCGACTCACAGATAAAAGGTCAAATATTTTCTTAAGGAGATGCTGGAGACTAAAAACAGAGAAAAAAGAACAGTGGATGGTCGATTTATGTCCATCAGGTTGCTCCATATCTGTTTGATAAACATACAACTGTTTGCTATATTTGTTTGCCATATTAACAGAAGGTGATTATACGTCAACATTGTGTTCACAGACTGTTTCCGCTGCCCCCAAATTGCTATGACAATAATATTGCAAATGTTTTTTTGTTGTTGTTGTTTGTTTTTTTGCACCACGTGTGGTCTGTGTGATATTATTTGGCCTAAGTCTCAAACTGAACCCATATAAATTGCAAAAAAAAGCCCAACATTTCACCTGTTTCACCATTTCACCAATATAGGCAACATAGTACAGTTAAACGACCAAAACTCAGGTGATAACTCACTTATCATTTTAGACATTTCATTCTTGTACAGGCTTTTAATGTGTGATAAAGATTTAGATATTTATTAAAATAAGCACGATTCATTAAAAATGCACTTTTGAGTTCAGCGGTTCTTCGACTTTCCTCCCAAACTGATGATTACATGAAACGCACAATAAATGAACAATGATTTGATCAATCTGGTGGCACCTATGATCCTCAAGGCGCCCACTTTGGAAACCACTGCTCTATTTAACCTTGATTTAAATATGCTCAGCAGCATTTGAAATAGGTCCCAACACTATCAAAGAATGAGGCGGCCTCTTGAGTCTGTCTTTGTACAGTATAATGTACCACGGGACACCAGATGGCCACAAAAAAAACCCTCTCTTTCATTGCCTTTTCCTTTTATCTGCGCTCGTTAAAAAAGACCCTTTCGAGGGGTAAAGTCTAGAATACAACCTCAGCCGGCCATACGCTAAACTGCCATATCTGCGTGTAACAAATCCTGATATAGAGGTTTATTGAATGAACATTTTTACCCACCTTACAGACCAATTACGTGACTGTGTCGTCCAGGTATGAATCACTGACCCTGAAAACTTGAACAATAATGACCCACAGTCCCTAAAATGGTAAGTATTGAGTGGCCTAGAGAGTCATTGGCCTCTAATGTTGAGAGGGATACGAGATGGAGGGGAAAGAGAAGAGGAAAAGAAAGCTCTCTGGGCTGCAGCTGCCATCCCATCACCTCTCATGGAATAAAAATGCACCTCTTATCTCTGATTCTGTGGCCTCGGCTTGATCCACACTGATCTAAAATGACTTTGTAGTTCCAGAACATTATCCTGCCTCTCCGCAGCCATCAGTGGCATCGGCCAACACACAAGCATTAATTATAAATCCATTAAAAGGGCTAGTTCGTCCGCACTGCAGCCATTATCAGATGGCATGTCATTATTTTCCCTCTTCACTGCGGCAGGGAGCGGTGGCGGCTCCTGGCGGGTTCACAGGAACAAACATCTCATCTGTTTAAAGGGGCTGCTTTGGAAACAGATAATGCATGGTGAGCGGGTGAGGGGTCTCTGGGGGTAATGCAGCTTCCAGACAGACAGTGTGATGACAGTGGTGGGGTTATTAATTAGTTTGTCAGGCCTAAAATATTATGTACGGCGGCCAAGAGAGTTCAAGGCACTGCAGCTCGAGAAAGCAACTAAGTAGATGAAAACAATTGAGTGGCCTGAAAACTCTCCACCACTTTGACAACATAGACACATTTAGAGGGAATGCTAACAGAAAGACAAGCAAATTAAAACTGCCATTATCAATAATAAGCAGTGCATCAAAATGACATTGATGGAGTGCATTTGAAAGTGGTCGCTTGCAGAATAAATGTTGACAGTGTGCGTTTGTGTAAACGATGGATATGTTGAAATTTAATTTTTGGCTCAAAAAGTACTTGGGTCCGGTTTGGCCTTAAGTTTTAGCTTAAAATACCTGGTCTGTCACTATAAAGAAGGCTGGAAAATGTGCAACATCTCGTCAACAAAGGTGTTTTTTATTAACAGAAGAAAAAAAGTGGATGTTTCTTTTTTTTTTTGGTTTCAGTTGAAGCAAAAGCAAACAGTACTCTCAGACATCCACTTCTCTTCCTAAAGAGAAAATCAGTACAAATACATGTCATCTGAACTAGTTCTCTAATGTATGATACGTACTGACGTATTATTATGACGAGGACGAAAAGTACAAATTCAACAAACCTGCAGTTTGCAGAAATGTATAATTCCAATATTTTATTCTGGCAGCAGGCCTGAACAAATTATCACCATCTCTGCAGTTCCCCTCATCTCTTCAGCTCTTTCAGCTACTGTTTTGGCAATATGGCAAACAACCATATTGTTTTGGTTCATTTTCGCTGCTCTCAGGGGTGTTGTTTTTGTTTTCAGACACGGCTGGCAGCTGCTGCTGTCCAAAAAAGAAAAGTTTTTTAAAAAATCTATAAAAACCCACTGCATCGGCATTAGTATTTGCTAGTAACTAGCTGTTGGATATGTGTTCACTTTTACTAAAGCTTTATTTCTCCCAGGTAATGGTGGAGACCAAAAACAGAGTGAAGCTGAAAGTGAGTACTGGACTTAACAACTTAATGAATGCCAAGGTTGCTCTGCATCTGCTGGAAAAAGGCAAATTCTTACCACTTATAAACTGATAATAAGTCTGTTTTGTGTTGTTTTTGTGCTGCCCCTAAATGGAGGAAACACACTGCAAACAGGAAAACCGAGGCTAATACAGAAATGCTGTCAGTCGCACACAGCACAACAGAGCTGAGTTACAACACTAATGAAAAACTTAGTGATTAGTAAAACACTGGGTGAAGTGCCAGCATGTCCAGTAATATCATATAAATGTGTTCAGTTTAAAAACACTCAACAGACAATCAGGACTTGCTCCATATACATGGAATCAACTTCAAAAGAAAATCAAACTTGAAAGTTTCCCATTGGATGAAATTAAATTTTTAATTTTCAGCATTTTTAGAGAAGTGTTTGATGTTTGTAATGCTGTTTGTATTTGCTTACGTGTGTCTGGCTGTGTTTTCTCTGGTGTTACCGCTGGTGTGTTTGTGCTCAGTCAGGTCTCTCTTGCAAAAGAGATTTTGATCTCAGTAAATTAAGTGAAAAAAACAAAAACCTTTCCAACAGTATTACCAAACTTTGAAAAAATCCAAACTGAACATCTTTCTTTTTTTTTTCCAGAGCTTTAACCTGAATCACATGATTTACCGTGGATGAAGTTTGCTCAGTTATCATGATGATGGGTTTATGGATGAAATCATAACAGCTCCTGATGATGATGATGATGATGATGATGAGGACCATGCGATATGGCTGAAAGCTCTGGAGTTGGGATTGTTTTATCAAGATCTATTCTCAAAGACAAGAATGAACTTTCACTTTGAACATCGTGTTGTCTGTATGTACATTGAGTTTCTTATTCTCTGTGCTTCTTAATGTTGCATGAGTGTCGCCGACGTTTTGCAGAAATTTCTTTTATTTGCACCTGTTTCATCTATTTGGACGTGTTTTCCTGAGTTTGAATGTGTTCGAGCTCCGTCAGCCACATGATGTCACAGCAAGTAAATCTGAACCCAAGGAGGAAACACAGAAATGCTGTATGGTAAAATAAGTTCAACATTTTCCATAATTTTTTTTCCCCACTTTGTTGGAGAAACTTCAGAACAGAGATGAGTCTGCTCTTCCCTGAAGTCGGAGCTGCTCAAACACAAGGACTCAGATGTTCACTCAATCAACTGGGAAAAGGATCACATGTCTGTGCCAAATCATACTGTAGTTTGTTTGTGTAGCAGGTGGACTGTGTGCAAACAATAAAACCCAATCCAGTCAAATTTTTGCTATGTTGTGCCGGGTAGATAATAGATAATAGATAATCAAATGGCACAGAGCAGCTGTATAACAGGAAAATCATGTCTTGGGAAATTACATGCAGAAGGCTTTTCTGTAGATGGATTCTTTACAATGTTGTCTTCTGTAGGGTAAGCAGCATTCTGTTGTTTATACTTGAAGGCACTGAATGGCATATTCACAAGCATAAGAATATATAAAAAGCCATTTTGACCCAAGATGAGTCAATTGGCGTCTTCCTTCAACAAGATAAATTGAAAGGACTAATTAGCGGCGCGCAGATGGCCACCTAAAATTAAGTCCTGCCTGATAATAAAAATGAACAGCCATTGAGTGGAATTCAAATCCCACTATCTTCAGCACACAATTTCTCCCATTCTATAAAAACCACAGTATAAAACCACAATGAAAGAGGGAAAAATCTGCATGTACAAAATTAGCCCCGGGCTTATCATAATTTGCCCTGATTCAGACTCAACCATCTGAGCCTCAGGGCCGGATGCAGGTGAAGGCACAGAGAGAGCGAGAGAGAGAGAGCTGAGTGCACCTGAACCTTAACCTTTCTCTATTTATAGACTTTTGCTCTGTCAATAGTTCTCACAGATCTCAGATGAGTAGATGCCATTTTCTACTTTGTTTTACATGTTTTCATTTCCCTGGTGGTGCTTTTAGAAAGACTAATGATACCGCCAATGCGTGTTGGTTTCTACTCTGTTTTCCACACTCCCTCTGTATAAGATGTCCTCATTATCTCCAACCGCGCTCTCATAGGCAGAACACCTGAGCAGTAATTCATATCCTTGTTAACTGCTGCAGACGGGAGCTGCGTTGATCATGTTTACTTCAGCGGCGTGCTGTTTTTAAATGGTGCGAACACAGCTGGAATGAAATATTGCTGACAATCTACCTAAGATTTTATTGTGTCTCTCTGTATCGAATCTCTGGGACTGTAAACAACCGTTTCTCCTTCCTCACGACTGTCGCTGTGGTTATTCAAGCTTCTGGCATACTACATGTTGAACATTTTAGTTTAGTCCCACACGGATACTCTGACACAGAGTGGCTCCTTCTGTGCCCCTAAGATACTTTTGAAACATGATGAATCCCCTGGGCCAAAAATAGAAAATACAGTAAAAGAGTAATGAGGGAGCAGAGGGAGTTAGAAACAAACAGTGTAATTTTTTTATATAAATGACTGAGTTTAATTCAATAATTACACAGGAACAGTAACCACTATAATGGTTGACAATCTAGAAAAATAAGGAAAGTGTTGAAATTGAAATGACATTTATAGTATGATTTATTTTTATATTATTAGTACTGATGAAATATTTTCTTCAGGAAACCAATTTTAGTTGTAGATCTAATAGTTTAAATGTGGAATACATTTTTATTGTCAATGTATCATATATTATTATTATGTAGAACAAAATATTCAATATTCATAAAGGAACTGTTCAACACCTGTTTGCTTTGTTGATGCCACTCACATGTAGCTGTTAGTAAAGACAGGAAACAGGGTAAAACAATGACATTTTTACACTGACATTTTAGTCAGTGGGCTTATGGGGCGTTGATTCCTGGATTGTCAAAGCTTTGGAGAAAACCTGTTGAGGTACTCCCTCCGGGGAACAGTCCTGGAGTTTTGGGATCCAATTTAGAAGCCATCTGATTATCAAAACTGCTGTTTGAGACGAACCAAGAACAGCTTTTATGTCCTGTCATCAGATCACAAACCGTTACAGAACCAAATGTCTATACTTTCACTCATCCATACCAACACATTCTCAAACCTAAACAGTCAAATTAGTTGTTTGCGAATGACCCCATAAAGTGCAATATAGTTAATAGCTGTTAACAGTTGCAGTTTGGTCAGGTTTAGGCACAGAAACCACTTGGTCAGGTTTAGAAAAGCATCATGGTCTGGGTTAAAATAAGCACATTACTTTCATATTGAATCTGATGAAAAACATGTATCTCCACTTTTGGCGATTTTTTCTTTTTTCAATACTGTACTGTACATGGACTGTCCATAATCTCTCCTAGCAACCCTTAACTTTGGGCATCCAAATGACCAATAGAAAGACGTTTTATTACATCATCTTTTAAACACGTATGGGCGTCAGAAGTGTCCATTAAAGCATTCATCCCCCGCCCCTGTTGTTGGGGAATAGCATCTGTGGAAACTAGAGGCAAGCTGTCAGTTTTGTTCGCCGTCAAAGTAAAGTATTAACATGGCTGACGCAGAATATCAGATGAGTTTTCATGTCTGCAAACAGACTTTATGCCATTGCAGTAATACCTGGCAAGCTTTGATTGAAAAGCTTTGCTTGAGATAATGTGGAGTTGTAGGATAGCCTGCCATCAATAGTTTACCAACGTAGTAAAACAGGCCACTCGAGGCTCAGAAATAACCAAACGTCATTGGAGCGCATTATTAAAAAAAGCACATAGCCTTTGTCCACTATCGCTCACAACGCAAAGTACACAAGTCTGTTTAAAATATGAAATTGGTCACTGCTGACTGTGTAAATATGGATTTTTATTTTGGGTCCCAATTGTATAATTATAGTGTTTTGTGTTTATTTTGTGAGGTAGTTTATGAGAAAAACAGCTTTTTCATGCTCCTGAAAAATACGAATTTTGGAGATGCGTGTTTTTCACTGGACAGCGACGATAAGCTAAGTCACATTAAGTCAACACGGACTTTTAGTTTCAAACGGGACATGTGCAGCGGTCTCCTGAATTTATATGGTGTCACCTTAT
>JBCAUF010000036.1:25229916-25240927 GCA_038406115.1 Haemulon aurolineatum
CCCTGCTCGGCGCACCGCAGGTGTACACCAACACGGTGGTGGTGCAGACCCACTCTTGGGAAATCCACAAATTCTCTTTCTTGTGAGGAGCTCAATGAGAAAATTGACCACACTTATGTCTGTGTACCAAATATGAAATCAAAGCGACTGTAGTGAGCGAGCTTTACGGTGGCGCTGTGGGTTTTTCCCCCAGATATCTTCTGGCTTTTTGTAGCGGGACCAAATTTTCAGAACCCCCCCCAAAAACGGGGCCCTTAAGTGTCCTCCAAGTTCATGCATATGTACAGTTTTCCCACCGCTCAGGATGCATCACAGTTTTAGGGCCACGGTAACGATACGATTTCATTAAAAGTAGCTCTAGCATCTGGTAAGTTCTTTGCCTTTACTGATTTTAACAGGGTAAAACTATTCAAACTAGAAAATGCAATATTGCATGTAAAAATAATCAGAATGCATCAGAAATAATCCTAGAGTATCCAGTGGTTGCTGTCTTTCTCTCGTTGTCATTGTGGTCTAAACTAAAGCCAAAGTGTTCCCACACCGCTTACTTGTAGGAAGACGGTGCCTCCTCATATTTTCTTTTCTCTGAGTCCCGGTCACTCGCCATCGTTTCTGTTCTCCACTCCTGTTATCTGGCATTTGCTTGCAGAGCATCTGATTGGCTCATGAGAACTTCAGGGACATTCTGATTGGCTCTGGAGGGAAACATGACCAATGCATTGCACAGGGCCTGACAGTGCAGGAGAGAAAAAAAACCAAACACTGCTGTCTCTATTGCCTCTGCTCCCGAGTGTCTCTAATCGCACAGCACGCACTAGTCGGACCAAGTTTTAAGAGCTAATGTTTTATGACAGGAAACACCGCTGTTTGCCGTTGTGTATTGAACCAAACACGGCGTAATGAGCGGTTCAATAAAATATTGAATATCATTGCATCCCTAATACGCACATATATGCACTTATGCATGCATCATAGTTATTTCATAAGGTCTGAGGAAAATTATTTCCAAGCTTAGCTCAACCAGAGACATTCTGGCTCAACTTTCAACACCGTGGACGGCATGAATGCGGCATTTATGTTTTCAGGTAGCTCATGAAGGAGGGAGAAGCCTCCTGGAGCTCCTTAGAAAAGAGCATGACAGCATGACAGCGAACCGTTAACATACTGACAGGCTCTGTGAGAGAGAGCCAGCTAACAACAACCTGACAGCGTGATGGATTATCACAAAACAGTGCTGCTGAATTCAGACACATGGCCCAAGTGTTTTTATTATGGGTTAGATAATAATGTGAGGGACATAACGTGGTAAACATTTTACAGATATTTGTCTGGACTCTGGACACCCATCTTGAAACCAGGACGATGTAAACAGCTTAATTTAATAGGATTTTTATATTGTGCTTGTTTGTTTTAGGCTGCCTGACCTCTCTTATCTATGCCTAACAAGAACACAGAGCCACATGGGGCCCGCTAAACTTTAATTTCTCTCTCCTTTTGTTGTAGATGAAGTGCTTCATTTTACTTCCATTTGTTAGCTCAGACGAGCCGCGTGACCTTTTGAACATCATATTTCACCACTTTCCTTGAAAGCAAATGTGACAAATGTACTTTCCCAGCATGCAATTTTGAAAATTCTCTTTGCGAAGTCAGGGAAATAAACAAACATACCCACAGGACTATTCCTTTAGAGAGCAGCGAAGAGCCAGCAAACGGCTAACAAGAACAATGGCCAGAATGCAAAGTGTTACAAATAACTGAGACGATAACGAGAAAATCTTTAGGTTAAATTTAAATCTGATTAGAACAATAAAGGGGCTTTGCTCTGTTTTTTGTCTTACTAATCGCTGTGTAATAAACTGCTTCTGGTGTTTACCACGAGTGTGCTGTTTGTGCTCATGCAGGCGCTGACTTGATGTTTTTCACAGTCCGGGGAAACAGGAAGCTCCACTGCACTGACTTGCACGGGCCCCGATCCTGTTAAAGCGTCCTGTCTGTTAGTTCTGCTGATTTGGTCCATCGCACTGATGTTTTGATTTGGCTTTGCCCAGAGCTGCTTAGCTTACCCCGGGGTGACTTTTTCTATTTGATGCTTTAGAATAGTTTTTTATGTGCTTGACCTCAACGCTTTTGAGGAACTTAAGAAGTGTGATGCTACACTGATGCTATTGACTTCAAACTCCACTTGACCTGCAGAGAATTAAGCATCAAAGACAGCAATCCTCTCGGAGCCGATAAATCTGAATATATGTTCCGATAATATGTTAAACTGCATAACAAAACATTTTTTTACAACGACTCCTTCTTCATTAGGAAACTTCTATTTTCATCCAAGCTGAAAATTTTCAGTTGCTCCTCCGTTGGTAGATTCTTGGTCGAATCATCAACATTTCAGACCAAACAAACCAAAAACCCGCCAGGCAAGGGAGAGGCTTCAGGGATAGAGAAAAGGTACACATGCTTCAAGAGGTTTTGTCTCAGGGCAGAGCAGGAGTATTAATGCATGCGAGCAGCTATGCACAAACAAACACACATATATATATATATATATATATATATATATATATATGTACACACACACACACACACACACACGGGGCAGAGGCTGAGTGATAAGCAGGAGCTTTGTGTTGGCAGGCTCGTGGGCCTCAGAGGAAACATGAGTTAGACTAATGTGTGTGTCTGTTTAACAAGCATGCTGGTGATGGGAGGCAGGGGCTCAGTGAAGGGGAAGAGTTTATGGAGAGGACGACCCCATGGGAGGCATCAGGAATAATAGCTGACGATACGTCAGAACAGCCCAGACAGCTTGCTTTAAAAGCCACGAGGGAGGCCTTCCTTGAAAACTAACCGCAGAGCCTCGCTTCTCTTTAGACCTTTGTACGGTGAAACGAGCACACAAAGGAGCAGGGAGCAGGTTATTGATCACTGTATTTCATTTTTATTTTAAAAGGTCACTTTGTTTGGCTTTACATTTTACATTACTCTGGCTGTTTAGTGACTGTTTGCTTGCTTTGTGTCCTAATTGGACATCCGCAGGTGCCGTCAGCGCTCAAATAAGAAAACATTTTGTCTGCAGAAGATACGAGCGGGCAACGGCAGAATTCATATAGCTTTTCTCTCTTTCGCTCTAAATGGTGTCTACTGGGAGCTATTAAAACCCCATTCAATTAGCATAAGGGCATGTTAATTTAGAAAATTAAGAGTGGGGCTGTGTTCTGCTAGCAGTAATAAGAGGTCTAATGTAGACTGGAATAATGATAAGACGTCAAATAATGTGACGGCAATCTAGCAATGCAGTGCGACACTTGCAAACCAAATGAGATCTGACACCCCATTGTTTGAATACGGCGCCTACCACGGCTTGTGAAGATACAGTATTCACACGAGCCGGACCTCATGATCGGCTTAGTTGTGCAGCTTGACTGATGGCTTCCCAGCGCAGCGCTGACATTCCTTCATTGAAGTCATGCTGTCAGTAATTCATCTATAAGATCTGGGCATTTGAATGTCAAAAGTATCAAACATTAAGTGTTTCTCGGAGGATTTTGTTTTTGACAGGGTGGAAAATCCTCTCAATCAGCATGAACTGGAGACCATTTTCTGACACTAAAAATAGCACGAAATAACCCAGACTGATGAAATGACAACCCCCCGACATCCAATGTTCGCTGAGACTGCAAGATGCGTGCGGCATAAGCAAAGCATTTAAATACATCAAGGAGCAAATGACAAAAATCGCAACTGACATTTTCTGAAAAAAATAAATAAATCATGTCAGGTTTTAGGGAAATTCGAATGGGACCTCGGAAGGAACTCAACAGTAAAAGAGCACAATGTCAATGATGGCTATAAAAGTGTTTGAAAATGGAAAGTGTTCACCCGCTACATCTGCAAACCAATATATTGGTTTGTTTTGCTAGTCCCGAAGATTGTCCATTGTGTGATAAAACAAAATGAAGTTACTGATTAGATGCTTCAGAATAATTCAGACCTGGCTATTTGCTCCGTGCTATCAGCCATAATCAAGATCATCATCTTATTTCATTTTGAGAGCCGTGCGCTGAACAATAAAATGTTGAGGATCGCTTCTTCACCGAGATTAACAACAACAGAGGCTTTTGGATTTACATAAAGTCTTTCTGTAATGAGCAGCGCCGGTGCATCCTCCCCCCACCACACACACACACACACACACACACACGTGCACACATACACCGTACAGAAGCAATGCAACCAGAAGGTTGCAATTCTTCACCCCACGCTCTCATTATTGCCGCAGCACTAATGACGCAGTGAGGATCAAGGTGCTGTACGGAGATGAAAGAGGAGATGCAAAGGATTTACAATGCTTCCCAGATCACTGATAAAGCACAGCGTAAACAAAACTTTGCCTGGGGTTTGCACCACCAGGGAGATGGGATTTAGTCTCCAGATTCGGCGTCATCCTCTTTAAACTCGCGGCATTAGGGAGGCAGAGAGGCAGAAATCCTGATGAAGCCCATGAGCTCCAGACTGCAACATTTGAACAAAAGGTTTTTGGATTTCCAGGACTCATACACAAGCGCCGTTACACTCTCTGTACTCATTATCCCGCCGCCTGTGGAAAACCTGATGCCTTCTCTAAGTGGCTCTAGAGCAGAACATACTGCATAATAGTCCATTAATCAGCGGCTCGGGAATACTTGTCAGCATGGAACTTGAGGATCCTTGAAGTGCAATCATACTTAATGATAACTGTCAAGGCCACTTTCATTTGCATCCAAGGTCCCCGTGGCTGCGCGACTGCAACCGTGATAGTGTTTCTTTGTTTTTTCCGCCGTGAATGACACACAGTAAAGTGAGGCAGATGTGCAACGTGCGGTAAGTTGTTGGAGAATATTTCATCACCTCATTAACAAGAAGCCACTATCTTCGCTGTCATCTCCAGCAGTTTCCCCTTCAAATGTTTACCCCCCAAAACCTCCGAAAAAAAACATTATGTGAGCTACTTTAATTATAAACAGACACAGTTTCTTTTTTCTTGAGGGACTAATGTAATTATATCAAAGTCCAACTTATGTAGCCTCAACAATTATGAAATGAGTTGTGTCCTAATGCCACAGCGGCCCGCACTGTTTACGGTTATGTGAAGCTACACCAGCCACAGTGCATATTTGTCCCAAATGGTGATTTCAACTGACGACCTCATATATGCAACGTTATTAATATTTCAAATCATAAACAAACAATTAGTTCTGTTCATTTATTCAGCAGTGTTGGGTGACACCTCTGAGCCTGGCAGCACTTTCGCCGCTCCCCGATCACATTAATCAAGCCGGGGCTGACTCGCGCGAAAAAAACGGCATCTGGAGACCGTTTTGCGATTAAGAGGGAGTAGGTTCTCTTATAAAAGCACTCAGAATCAGCACTTTCGGCCCTGTGGGGACCGGCGGGAAGCAGAAGCTGCCATAACTGGACAAACAGCAATCTCACAGCCGGGAATCCTGCGGGCCAATTATTGAGAGGAAACTGGCATATCCAAGGACAGCTCCGAAAACCTCAGCTGGATGTGGTAATTATGTCTCGAAATCACAAGCCATTCATCTCCCAGAACACCATTCACCAGCAGAATAAATAAGCAGATCAAGATGTGGACTGTCGATTGCCTGGACGAGATTTATTTGTCTGCCATTGTATTAATGGCTGCTGTTGTAATCCCAGTCTACAGCTCGGCGTTCCCGAGGCAGAGGGGGAAGAAGTCACGTTACTGATGACTAAGCCGGTGACTAAACTCACCTCGAGTGCAAATATACTACCTACCTAAATGCCCTTTGAAAGTTGTTGTGTCTTCCCTGGCTAAGCTGTCTCTTCAATTAAGGAGGAATTTAGTAAAGCAAAGCCAGGTTGTCTGTGCGGCAGCAGCGGCAGCCGAGGATTCAGCTTAAAATGGGTCACAGCAAATCCAGTCAGATGGTCCGGGCACATCACGTCTTCGGCTTGTGGGCCGAGTAAGGCCACTGAGCTTTAGTTCAGCGGCACACACTGACTCACAATCACACGCGCGCGCACACACACATGCACGCACAGACATAGTGACAAGCCAGGTTCGGGTCACCTGAGGAAGGGCAGAGAGAGATGAGAAGGCAGGCTTTTTAAACATCCAACAAGACCACAAAGTCTGCAGCCTCCTGCAGTCGTGCTCGTTGCACTGCGGGGCTGTGTGCTCGCTCGCTTTGAGCTAAATGTTAAAATCAGTTGTGTTTATTTACCACGGGCTCAAGGAACGCAACTGGAATTTTTGATGTGGCACGATTACGTGTGAAATCAATGCGAAGACGTGAGCAGGCATGAAGAGACACAACTTTGCCCAGGGCGTCACAAGCCAAGACAAGTCTTATTTATACGAGTTGAAAATGTTTTAATTTGAGCGAAAAATAGCATTTGTCCCGAGACCTTACGAATCTACTTCATAAATGTAAAAAGACAGAGAGAGTCTGAAGAAAAATAGCAGAAATAAATTTCAGAGTGTGGTGAGTTACAGTAAACACAAACACTGACTGAAAGACACAGCACCGCACTCGCAGAGTCTGTGCCATGGACGTATGAGAAGAACTGGATACAGCATCGGCGGTGGAGCCGCGTTCATTGCTCTGAAAGCTGCTCAGTGGCGCATGAAGCCAACAAACGAGTGTAAAAATACCCGGTTGTTCAGCCTATAGCTTCTGCATCGTGCCGCCCAAAGAGCAAACGACTTCGTTGGTCCAACTGCCGTTAAAATCCAAAGAAGAAGAAGGCTTCCGCCGACTAACTTCAGATTTATCTCAAGGAAATTCAATCGAATGCAACTGGACTTGGTTATGTGTCTCTGAAGACGAGGCTCGGCGGGAACTAGTCCGGACTGGTCTTGAGCATGAACTGATGATGACGAAGCCTCTTGGATGAGAGATGAAGCTTCTTCAAAGACATATAACCAAGTCCAGTTACGTTCGATTGAATTTCCTTGAGATAACTATGACCTGAATGAATGAGAATATTCACAGGCTTAAATTCAGATTTAGCGCTCCACTCACTTGTATGAGGATAAAATTCTTTAATGATACTCCTCTACTGTAGACTTTTCAAACGTAATTGGATCAAACGGATCAAATTCTGATAGTGAAACAAGTCATTTTGCTGGGGTCGTGATGCTGAAAAAATGTCTTTAACAATGTAAGCTAATGGGGAAAAAGTCTTTTTGGGCCCCAGTTCATCACATTTGGTGTCTATTTCTAATTGGCCTCAAGGCGGGGTGCGCTTCCTGGGGGCTTGCTTGCATGTAAAGGGTTAATTTGCAAAAACAGATATCTCCGTTTTATTTAGCCTATTTTCAAAATTCCTGTTTTTTGTGCACTCAAGGGAATATCAGTCAAACTGATGTTGGTTTATTCATTTTAAGAGTGGTGTTTATCTGGTGTTTATCAAATCAGCCCTAAACACGGAGTACAGTGAGGCTGAGGGGGATGTCATTAGTTTTCCAGGTGTTTGATCATAAGCATTTTCACTAAATCTGACCTCACGGTGGCACTCGATGAAGTCAGTGGATCATACAGTTCAGGAAGAAATCTCTGTGCCAGTTAAAGATATTTCACTTGATAGATGAAAGGTGACACCTGTGAGGGGCTCTAGATGACAAGCCGGGGGAGAATCAAAGTGGTTGGATTCATCCTCTGGGGACCATAAATTTATTAACAATTCCACGACCATCCATCAAACCGCTGCTGAGACGTTTCAGTCCGGACGTTCCAGACGCTCACGGATCCACCGTCAGCCCGACATTTCTATCCCCAGAACCGCGGCGGTAATAAAAGTACAAACACAGCCGACTTGATGTGACTTGACTTGAACTCCGCCAACAGACAGACCAAAAGAAATCAAATGAAACTCCCTTCCCCTCGAATTCTCTCAGCTTTCAAGACGCACGAGAAACCGCGGCTCCTCGCGCTGCCTTCTGTCGCCCCGATGAGCGACTCTCGAGGCACTCCCCGTGCTCTTGTTATGCAGCATTGTGAGCCTGCCGTTGGAGGCTTTCACTCTTAATTTCCACGTACATTCATCAGACACAATAACAAGGCTAATTTCAGGGTAAATAATTGTCACCTGCCCGTGCACCTCGCGGTTCGGTGCGTGCCGTGTCTTTAATTACTCCGCTACCCTGCTCCCAAACACTGCAGGACCCAAAAAAAGCAATAACAAGAGGGGAAGTGGGAGAGTGTCTTCTTTGAACGTGCAACGCGTCTTTCCTCCCCGCAGGTAAACGTGTCGGCGCTATGAGCATGCACATTTTTCAGATGATGATGATGAAAGAGCGGTTCAAGTCTGCTTGAAGATGAAAGAGATGTCTGTGTTCCTCTCCGGATTCATTACTCTCAATTCAGGTGTCTTCTGCACAACTCCTCTCCTCAGTTATACCTCCCTTGCAACCTTTCTGTCTTCGCCCAATCGCAATTCAAATCCACACACACACACACACACACACACACACTCAGATGTCAGGTCCCAGCCCTCCGTGGCTCAATGGAGTCGTCTTCATCCAGAGACGTCCACTAATAGGATCACAATGACGCTCAAAGGACTTTGATGGGCAAATTGAGACAAATCGGCCTGATTTCGCGGAGGGTGTTGCACGGGGTGCCACCTCGCACCGAATGATTTCCTCGCCGCAAATCGCATTACAGACAACCGAATGCTTTGCGAAATGCGTTTTCACACTCACGCACTTTAATAAACTGAAGGTCAAAGCTGTTTGAATGATTATATTTTGGTTTATTTCACACCTGCAGGATACGGGGGAAACAGGGTTTTTCATCGTGTGTTTTGCTTCTCGCCATCGCCGAAGTTTTAAAGGTGGTCATGCTGGGTAAATCGGGCGAGGTTAGATCGGTCGGGGCTGCATGTTGTGCTATTTTTCTCAGTGCTTTGTTGTTTTGTTTCCTTGAGTTTTATTTTGTTTGGGGGGGTTTTCTTTTTTTATTTACTATTCTTTCATTACACTTTCTGACTGACTCCTCATCAGATCTGGGTTGGCTCGTCTCTGTAGAGTCCTCTCACGCAGGCTTTTGTGATGAAGGGCCACGCTGTATGAATAAATCTGACTTCTAACAACCGTCGAAACGAGCTGAACGCCTGGTCCGCGAGCTCATACGGCGTAATTGTGTTGAACATGAAATATTTAGCCGGGCTTGTCTTGTGCGGAGAGGAGACTTTTATAAAGACGTATGTTGTAACAGAGCAGGTACTGATGGTGAAAGGATGGTGAAACTGCACGACGGACGGAAAGCCTTTTGAAATAATAGAGTGAAGGTATTGAAGTATTTACTTCAGTCTCTGTCTGTGGCGCATGTTGTTGCAGTTGTGACGGTCTGACAGATAGCGAAAAGAAATTACAGGGAACAAGGCTCAGGAGTGAGAGTCTACCTTACGGTCTAACCTGACGTTGTTACACCGTTAGTCATCCTGACTGACTGCCTGACAGAGTTGATAACCTTGTCTCTTCTCTATCTGTCACCGGCCATCCTCCTCCTATGTGGCCCTCTCGTTTTCGTGGCAGGGAAAGGGAAAGGGAAATGAGGGAGGGAGAAACTGGAGAGAAGGCAGCGCCGGCTCCGAAAACACCAACATCTGCGGGGTCTATTTCACGGATCGTAAAGCATCAAAGGCGCGCCGGGTGACGGCGACAGGTCTGACCAGCGACGGCGTCCTCATAAATCCTCCGGAAGATGACTGAGTGATTTAGGGACGACATCTTGAATCCTCTCACCTGTGTATCCCACTTCAAATAGTGACGGAGATGAATGAGAGTCGAGGGAGTTATGTGCTTTGATGGACTGTGTGAATTTCCAGACTGCACCGCACAGAACGTACAGTACCGTGGAAAAAGAATAACACCTCTCATTGGCTGGTCTGAATTTCGCTTTTTTTCCTCTTTATTTTGACTGAATATAATGCACATGGACCTGCACAACCAGCGTCTACGGTATAGTAGTCAGATAATCAGACCAAATTACCTTTCCATTTCACTCCAGGAAGGAAAATGTGGCCAGCAATTCGGGGCTTGCTCGAGTGCAGAAATGCTTTCTCTTGGAGCCACTAATACTGTGTATAAAACACAAAAAAATAAGAGTCCCCCCCCAACCATGACTAACGAGAC
Source organism: Haemulon aurolineatum (assembly GCA_038406115.1). Classification (NCBI taxonomy): domain Eukaryota; kingdom Metazoa; phylum Chordata; class Actinopteri; order Lutjaniformes; family Haemulidae; genus Haemulon; species Haemulon aurolineatum. The sequence goes on from JBCAUF010000036.1 coordinate 25,240,082, forward strand.
AACACGAAGCAGATAAGGACTTTTTAGTCGTGAATTCTTAATGATTTGATTAATATTTCATACATTTCTGTGTTCAGTAAGAGCTGTAAAGATTATGGAAGCATTTATTGATTTATTAATTGAAAAAGAACAATTCAACTCTGGCTCACTTCCTTAATTAAATCCTTTTTTTCAACGCTAGTGTCCTGATTTGTAACACGATCTTTGTCACGTTTCCTTTCATCTCCTCTCTCGTCCATGCAACCGGTTTGATTGCCGCCGATAAATTGCTGGAGAGGCGGGCGGTTCGTGACCCAACGCGCAAACTCGCGGAGCAGACCGTTGACGCTGAGCTCTAATTGGGCGGATGTGTTTTAAGGATCATGAAATGCCATTTTTATGTGTAGAAAATGACCAAGAATCACCACGCACTCTCTCCCCGTGGTCTTTACGAACTGTGCGTTCTTCGCAGAGGAGGGGGAACTGAGAGAACTACTTTCAGCTGCGGGGAGAGTCGCATGAACGCTCACTAATGCACATTATTTTAATCGAAGGCAATGAACGTCTGGCTTTTATGATTAACCCGCGTGTCACCTTTACACACCGCATCAGGAAACAGCCTCTTGTCTTTGTAGGCATTATAAAAGTGACCCCCAGTCTCTTTACACGTGTTTCCCCCATCAGAGCGACAGCACACCCGTGGACGGCGTTCACCAGTGATTCTTAATTAAACACGATCTGCACAGGCTAAGTCTCCATTTCTGTCTTGATAAGCTATAAGAGCTCTCCTGGGTAAAGTGGGAGCGTGTGTGTGTGTGTGTGTGTGTGTGTGAGGCAGGGGGGGGGGGGGGGGGGGGGGGTTCCCCC
>JBCAUF010000036.1:25243754-25267745 GCA_038406115.1 Haemulon aurolineatum
CCCCCCCCCCCCCCCCCCCCCCCCCCCCCCCCCCCCTCCCACCCCACTTTGAACCCTGCTTCCTTCCCTCTACCCTTGTTCGTCCTCAGCAGTCTGTCCTTAGCAAGCAGAGACGCCCCGGTGAGTTGCGGGAACACGCATTTATATCGGCGGTGCGGTCGTTAAAACTCTCCAGAGTTTTCATCTCACTCCAGCCCCCAGAAACTGACGTTTTTTTTAAGCCGCGTCGCAATTAACTGGCTCACATTTGGGCTGGGCCTCCAAGAGGACCGTTACCATATGTTAATTTGGCAACTGAAGGCTTTGTGAATTACTTAAGGGGGGGGGACTATATGTAAGTTTTATTACTGCTATGGCAGATGTTTAATGACCCTCAACAATGATAAAATATTTTATAATGATCAAACTCTAAGAACTCCAGGCAGGGGGGGGGTGGGAGGCAAGATTGGTGGAAGGAGACAAATAATTTAGCAGCAGCCTGTCTGTATCGAGTGCAGAAACATTTTAGATACATCATAAAGACAAAATCCTATAGGGGCCCTCGTGTTACGTGTTTTACTGCGGCCTAAAGGACCCATCAGCGCTCCTGACTGACAGCCTCGGACAGAAGGAGCATTTTAATATTGAAAGCAGCGTCCGTGTTGCTGATGTAAAATATTCAGTGTTTCTAATTAAAACCGTCCATTACGTATGCTGTAAACATACAAGGCTCCCAGAACAGTCGCACGGTCCTGCATATGATACCTGCTCCCACACTGAATTGAAAATCTTTATGGTCCACTGTTGTGGAAATTCGTCTTTGGCCCCGAGCAAGACACAAAACCACACAGCACAACATACAAAGACAGCTTTATATCTGTTAAGAAGTATAAATTAATAGTGCAAGTAAATCAATAAGTAACTCCCAAATTTCCATGGTTCAATGGAGGAGGGGGTTAAAAATGCATAGTGTAAAATCACCATTGCTGCTTCTGGCTCGCATTAGTTTTACGTGAGCAGCGAAAGATAAAAGCCTTTTTGGTCGCGTTGCATTCCTTAACAAATTGATATCTCTCTCATAAAAACATTGTGATCTATAATCATTTTGTCATGCTTAGTGGTGCACTTTAAGCACAAATTCATTCATTATTGCAACGTAAATATGATAAGATTAGTGATATTCTTTGTGTGGCCTGCTGAAAAAAGACTTCTTTGTTAAAGCTAATGGTCCTATATGAGCACAGTGCTCCAAATAGCTCCCTCTTACTGAAAAGACTCTCAAAATCTCTTTGGGAGGTAGACAAATCACTTCAATGGCCTTCATCTCCATTTATGAAATTACCCTTTTAGCTTAAGTGCTCTGATGAATTTGCTCAAAACTGAACGTACTGAAGATGTATTTTCTCTCTTTTTCTCTCTTCTCCAGTTTTACTGTAATTCTCCTCCAACATCCCCCGAACATTTACATGGGCAGCACTGTGAGCGTACTGTGAACTTGGAGGTCGCAGGGCAATGTTTCTGTCCTCCTCTGAGCATCATTACTGTAGTATAGTGCTGGACAACTTAAAAAGAGGGCACTTGCATTTATTTATTTATTTATTTATTTGCATTTTACATATTTGAATGATGACACGTGGTCGGCCCAGCACTGTGGGACAGACTGAAATATCACCGTCATCATTTCATTTCCATTTGTCCACTGGCTTCTGTTCGTGACTTGCAAAACAATCCCATCAGCCTCCGCCGTAATTTGGCTCTAGTGCTGAATTTCAAACGTTTGCATGCTAAATTATAATGGTGTATATTGCGAGAAAAAAAAATCACACTTGACAGCCTCTGCACTCAAGCATTGTCATTGGGTGTGTGGTAGTGTCTATGATGTTCGCAGCCTCGCAGGGCTGCCAGCATGACTGTGGAGCCTTAATCTAGCTAGCATAACCCTCACCCCGACGCTGTGTGTGCATAAAGCGCCGGGTCCGATATAATAGTTCGAAAAGTGCCCCTTTTTTCAAACTGTAAATGCAAAGTATCACCTCAGAAGTTCTCAAATATGCTCCGCTTCCACTGCCTCAGAATCACAATCTTCGGTAATGAGTGTGCCAAGATAATGTGATTCCAAAAGATTTATAACAATCAAACAGTGGAGCGGCCGGGGAGATTGAGCCATTTCACAGACCAGGGGATAGACATCACTATTGCCTTAACTGCAGCCCCTATTTCCACTTCTCATTGCAAGAGAGAATACTGATTTAAGCTATCATCTTCAGACAGGTGCTCTTATGGCCATCATCCATTCCCATTAGGCTTCAATCACACCCACTGATCCCGCTAGACAAAATAGGTCCAGAGGGAGGCTACCTTATAGTAAAGACGTATTAAACGTACCTCACTAAAATGTATTCATACGAGAAAATTGCTCACGGTGGTGTACTTCGGTACCCACCTTGGCTTTTTGTTCAAGTGCATTCAGAAGGGAAGAGAAACGGCGGAGGCACAGCTGAGACGATTTCATTTATTTAAAGCCGAACACGGGCATACATGATAAAATATGCTTACACGTGCCCATCTGCACCCAGCGGATAAGACATGAAAGCATTTTACACGTTTCTTCTGTTGTCTGCTATGGAAATATGCAAGATAATGTGGCCCTTTGGGGGGGGGGGGGAGATGCAAGACAAACACGGTACAAAGTATCCAGGGGTTTCTGCAGGGTAAGAAAATTGATCAGGGAAACAAAAACAGCATTTGTTCGTCTGTGTCTATTCATCTCTCGTATCTGCAGAAAATGTTTTGTGCACTGAAATAATGCATAACTTCTATTCACAGTGTTTAAGACGTATTCAGTAGCTTGCAGGCATGCATATTCGCACAGCCCTATTATATATGGCACAAAGCATCTTGAATCTAATTGCTGCATTTGTGCCCGGTGCCCAATGCCTTTTAACAATGTGTAGTTCAAAGCAGTGCTCTGTTAGGGTTGAATGCAATTTCCCTTTTAAGTCCTCATATATCAGTGACAATCGTTAGCCTGAACAGAAAATTAAAGCTTTGTTTCTTTTCTTCGGCGGTCGGTTTTTATTCCTTCCCTCAGCCTCGGAGGACTGAATGCAGCCGACAGATTGTTGTAGCGTATAGAGGGAAGGTGAAGGTGAGGAGTAGCGGTTTAATGAGGGCTGCTGCCGGATTGTCGGGATGTGACACTGGTGACAGGCGACACGGCAGACATGTGACTCTGCTGCCATCTGCTGGACATACACTGAACCACACGGCTAAAACTGACATTTTGGACTTTTACTCCCACCCACTTGGGAATAAGCATGGTTTATCACTTTATGAGCAGTCTTGGTCAGTGTAGCTCAGGGTTTCCCAACATACTTTTGCGTAAAAGGAAGCAGAGATTAGTGGTTTTTCCCTCTCACATCGTTTAATTGAACTTTTACAGTAAAGGCTTGACAGGCTAAAGTTATCCAGTATTCCACGATAAAAAAGATAAGGATTATTAGAGAAAAGTCTGACAAAAATTACCAGAATTTTGCGGCAAATAAATAATAAATGTTTTTGATTCACTCCCAGAATGGATGAACATCACTGTGCTCGCTGAAGCGATGCATATTTTTTTAGCATTGTTTTTGGCCATTATTTGCATTTTAATTGAATATTTGATGGAATGCTATTTGATTCTTCTTCTTGATTTTTCTCTTTCTTCTTCATCTATCAGGCGTTCAGACAGCAAAAACAAAGCTTACACTGATTAATTTTTCACCCTCTCTATGGGGCAAAGTCTTGTCTCTCATCGGCTCTCTTAACCATGTGATAGATAGATGGATAGATTGTTCTCATGGAAACAATTTAAGGCTTCGTGCAGCTTTGTCACTGGTCTCCAGGGCAAACACAAGAGTCAGCAGAGTGACCACGAGTTGACTTCTGCTGCTCGGCCCTTTTGTCGTCACCGCTGCGAGAGTATCTCCAACATTTTGAACGAAAGGATCGTGCCTCGCGTGAGAAATGGCGTCCAATGCTCCCGAGGTGAGACCAGGAGAGGCACGTGTTCCAAAAACCTAAAGAGCATCATCAGAGACACTGTCGAATGGGCGGCGGAGAGCGGTCTCGTGTCGGTCAGCCCAGCCTCTCTTTGATGTTTCAGAGACAGAGGGCGGTTTTTGATTTGCCGTTATGTTTTGTCGGGTCGCTTGCAGAGGACGACAGTCTGTCTGGGCGGTCGTCTTTTGTTGCATCTCCACTTAGTGATTAATGTGGATAGGTCAGGTGCATCTGTGACTTTTAGATCATTTCCAGTATGCTGTTTGCTCACAGATCAGCTCAGTCATCAGGAATATATTTTGGTCCATGGAAATAAAGCCGTCGGCGCGTAGCCAAGAATGCTCTTGCCTCAGCGGGGAAATCAGAGTTCGCCGCTGATAAAAAGCCGGATGTGATTTCCGCAATGCTTTATCTGTTAAAGGGACAGAAAATATTACAAACCATGTGACCAATGTTGTGTCTCATCAAATGATGCATGGTACCCCCGCCCCCCCACCACCACCACCACCACCCTCCTCTGCCCATGGGGAGTACAGCATTCCCACACATGACTGTGGCTTGCAGTGGGACACGAGGGGATCCACTGAGCCTGAAATGTGGCAACACGGGGAAGTTTGTTGACCACCGCTGTCACATTCGCTCACGGTCAGATGACTAAAGGCAGCAAGCCAGCATTACTGTCAGCCCCTGAGAGCTTTAATACGATTAGCGTGGAATTTATGACGACTACAAGTAGCTAAAAATCCCGAAATATATTTTAAAAAAGAATAATTGTGCGTCCTCCTGTTCCATCGTTGGTGTTTTGAGAGAGTTGAGGTCAAATTAAGTACCGCATAAACCCTTTAATGGTCTCTTTTTTTATTCCCTTTGTGCACTTACTGTGGCACGGTGGTTCACCACAGCAAGAACTGGGAGGTTTGTGACTGAGTTCACATGCTCATGCTCCCCTCCTCGTGTCTCGGGGTGCTCCGGCTTCATCCCACGCCCCAAACACAATGCGGGTGTGGTCGTTTGTCTCTACTGTGTGTGTGTGTGTGTGTGTGTGTGTGTCACCCCCGTGATGAACCGCAGACCTGTGCAGGGTGTACCCCATCTGTCGCCCAGTGGCAGCTGGGATAGGCTCCAGAGTTACGAATTAAGCAATTATGCATAAAGAATGAATGACAGAGACTGGTTATACTACTGTATGTGTCACGACGATGACTTTCTAGGTGTATTTATCTTTCGCATAGTCACCGCTGAGCTGGCATCCTTTCACCTGGTCGTGTTGCATCTGTCTTTTTCCATGAATTAAGTCAGTTCTGATTATTGAAAAAAAAATTTTTTGGTTGTTTTTTTTTTTTTTATTAAAAACAGAAAGTTTCTTTGTGAGTCACTGCAGCTTTCAGCAGACTCTTGCAGTAAAGTAAGCGGAGTGCCGGTTGCTACGTGGGTGGATGTTTCATGCTGGCATTCAGCAGCCTTGAGCGGGTTTTTAAAGCATTTAAACAGAGAGCGGTGCAGTATGCGCCGTGCCTTTCCTACCACTCCAATCGAAGATGGCGTACTGTGAAACCGTCATTATGCCCACTTAGTAAGCTACCTTTTCCGCCACCTCCGCTCTTAATGTGAAACACTTTGTCTTGTTTCAAAGATTTGGACGGGCTGCTCGACGAGCGCAGCCGTGGAAGGATTACTTTAGGTTAAACCCTCCGATGTAAGTGGGAGGATTTCAGAGAATCAGGTGCATTTATCATTTTAATTACATTCATAAGACTATGTACATCGAGAATCTATGATAATTAAAGGAGCATTACGTTATCCATGCCCTTTATCAATCTTTGTAACTGTCTCATCCTCCTTAAGCCCCTGGCACGGCCCCCTCTGCCTCTGTGGCCTACATTAAGACGAGTAGCGCTGCAACAGAGAGGTCGAGAGGGGAGCCAGAAATGTCACGCTGTAGTGATGCCGCCACTTTGTCAAGGCTATTGTTGTTACAATAGAGAGCAGGGACACACAAATGTGCACAGGTGGAGACTTTAACAGTCTTGAAATTCAGGTTGGTGAGCATTTCTACAAGCGTGCATCACTGTGCATCATCTCCGTTAGATCACGCAATGCCCTTTACTTTGGCTCTGGAGGAGAAGCTGCAGAGGCTGAAAGGAAAACATCTCTGGTCAGTGCACACGAAGGCCTGCTGGGCTCTCGGCTGTCAGATGTCTGATAAAACGGAGGAGGCTGAAGGATCTCTCTTAAATCTCTTGAATAAAATGATTCTTTTTAAATCACTCACAGTACAAGTGCATTACAAGATTATTTCACTGCTAAAACAAAAGATATGTTTAACCTATTTTTTTTTTAAATATTTATGACAGTGCACACACTCTACAACACACTAGCATGTGCTGTCAGCAGCCTTCCTGACTGAACACACTCTAGAAAAAAAAGCCAACAAATTTTTCATATCTTACGAGGTCCCGTGTAGAATATAATTATTTCTTTTTTGATGTATTGTTTATAAACATCTAGTCTCTGAAAACGGTAAACAGAAATCAGGAGGATACTAGCATTACAGTGGTAGTCGCAGTACAGTGCAGCAGAAAAGAGTCAACATTTTCCACCGAACACAGATTGATGAGTTCCACTCGCGGTACAATGCATTGTGTAAGTGGCTGCTTCCTCATGCCTTGACCTTGATGTGCCTCCGTTATTGTTTCGCTTGTGCCTTCGGAACAGCTGATTACAGTTAACAGATCCGCTGAGGTCTCTTGGAAACCTTAAGATCAGCCGGGCGGGCGGTGAAATGCTGCAACTTCAGCTTTGATTCGCAGCCAGTCCATGAAGGAGCATCTAAAGGTCAGGTTTTATTACCTTTGCTGTCAGTGCAGCTTGAATTCCTTGGATATGTGCAGACAAATACCGATAAGCCCCTGCTGTATGCTGAAGGAGGTGCCTATCTTTACTTATTCTCTTTGTTTTGGACATTTTGGAGATAGTCATGTCTAAAATAGAATAAATAAGCAAGGATGGAGAAGAAACTCTGGAAGCCTTCTTCCCTCTTTTGGAATAGCTTATCTTCCTCTCATCCATTTTAATATTCTACACTATTTCCATCCATTTTGTTACTTTAGGTTGCTATAATGCTAATTAGATATCAGCTTGTTGTTGTCCATCTCTGCTCTGCATAACAATGAGGAAGATCTAACGTACTCTTTTTGCCCTCTTGAGTTCTTGCCTGAGCTAAGAGCAACGCTCACAGCTCCGCTTTGTGAAGGAGCTGGAGACACAATCATCCCGCGCATTAATTCTCTCTGAACTTCTCCTGGACTCACAGCGGGCCCGAAGCAAGCTGTTGTAGATGCAGTCTGACTGAGAGGCTCCGGCATGCACAAGCTGCCAAATGGCCAATCCCACTTCGACTCGGTTTGTGCGAAGAGTGAGCTGTTTTCTGTGCGATGCATGCGGAGATCACTTACGGGGGCAACGCTCGCATGTCAAATTTATAGATCCCGCCGGGATTATGCACAGAAGCCTTGTGATTAAACAGAATGAAAATAAATCACTGCTTTCAACAAATGTGCTGTAAATTATTTCATATGTGTCCATATTAAAACCACCTAACGCAACCTAATATCAGTAGGTAGCTTTCAAGCATTCATAACTCATTACGCACTTGATCAAGCAGGTACCTCTAACCCTAACCCTGGAGAGCAGATCCCGTGTTGAGGTTGAACTCTTGGCAGCTAATTCATAACATCAGACAGTGCATCACATGAAATGATATCCTTGAGCTCATGGGATTGGAAGGAGACATCTGATAATTTGCAGTTGAAAAGAAATGCATTTGTAAGTCGAGCTGTGGCTGGGGAGTCTCTCCAAACACCCACAGACAAATGCAGCGAAGTTCACAAATGTCAAGTCGAATCAAATCCATTTTTTTTAATGTCGCACCAGATCACAACAAAAGTTATCACATGATACATTTCACATACTTTCTCACTTAATGTTGGGTCTCTCTTTAATTTACGGCCGACAACAATTCCCCCATGAGAGCGAAGCGCAGAAAAAACGATAATAACAATCGCAACTAAAGTGGATCTAGTGGTAAATTATGGCAGAGAGGGAATCAAACATCTATGGGATAATGTTGTGTTCGGAGGTTGTTATGGAGAAATAAACCCCAACAGGATGTATGGAAGCATACATCATGAAGGGGTTCATTTCTCCATAATAACCGACTAACTCTACATTATCCAGCTTTTTACACGGTTTATGAGTTAAATGATTAATTTGAGACATAATATTGATTAAAATACAACTGTTATCGATTTATAAATTGCATCATTCAGCGCATCTCCAAATCCGGTCACTTATCTGCTGTATTTCTAACCCTCCTCCTGGTCGTGTGCATTTGTTTCCACGAAGCTAATCATACTGTATGCATGTTATGATGTGTATATTTGACTCATCTTATTGATCAAAACAAGAGATTACGGTTTACGGGTCACATTTGTCACATTTGTCACATTTGCGGTGCCGCCAGACGAGAGCTGTGACGCCGAGTGAGAGGCTCTGATCCTGCAGGTTTGTTTTTCAGCCACGATGTGGAAACGAGCCTCCACTCTCCCTGTAACAAGTTACACGTCATTTATTTAACATCACAATTAGTCCGAAGCTGTTCAATGAAGATAAAAAATGAAACATAAGGTAAATATCCTGCATAGCTCCTCTCCTCTATGCTCCTCTGATCAGAGTGGCGTCCCTAGCAACAGTCTGTTATACTTGACGACGGTACTTTATACAGAAATAACAGAACGCAGCGATTGACCAATCAGAGTGCAGTATTCAATAGATCCGTGTAATAATTCTAAGTATGTTTTTATTAATGTAGAATCACCTGAAAATAAGATTTGTTCTTTATCATTACCTTACAATGAGAGTGCGTCATCTCACCTCGAGTCGGCCATGTTGCATGCATACGCAACTAAAAATGCCTTGTGTGCATTGAAATCTGTTTTTGCTGAGTTTTTATGGTTAATGTCGAGAGCCATCTGATTCCATACAGCGCCTCTGGCGTGTCTGCGGGCTCTCGGTCCTCTCCTAACGATCCTCGTTCACGGTTCACTTCTGAGAAGAGCTCAGCGAAGATTTCCCCTCTCCAGTGTTGCCGAGCAGACAGGTCTCCCAGCAGATGTGCTCACCAGAATATTCTTCACCTTTCCTCCAGAAAGGCTGGGGTGTTTAAAGGTGGACAAATATTTACTCACTTTGTTGCAACGGAAAGAGAAAAAAAACCCACCGGCTGCTTGAAGTTTAATACAAAGCATCTTTTTGCATTACTTACGCATTGCAACTCATGAATCAAGCTGATTTTTTTCCCCATGGCATCATGTTAGACTAACTACCAACATTAACGTTACATCTATGCTCTGTGGTTTGTTACACTTCATGCTTTTTTAGTCCTATTTGTTCCTTGAAAAGAACTTTGTGACATTGTCAAACCTGTTGGCCTGTGTGACGACATTTAATGAATGATATAACGTAAAGTAGATGGAAGAGACACCAGTGCCCTCGTAATACTGATGTGACATTTCTGTCTTGTTTACTGGAACCTCATTAACCTCCCGCTCCCACTCGCCCTATTGTCTCACAGGGAAGCCATATTACAGAATGAGAGGACACGCATTAGTGGCGTGTAGTGTCCCTGATTATTTCCCATAAAACAGATTCTTTCTCACCTGCTGCCCAATTTCTGGCAATGTACCCAATTAGCCGTGTCTCCACCAACGTCCTGCTGGTGCATTGCGAGGCTTGCTGCGGGCATATTTGTTTCGGTGCAAGCGGGTGCAAAAGGGTGCAAACTGGTGCAAACGGGTGCAAACTTATTAGCCTCCTACGGTGTATTCTTCTGAGAAATTAAACCAGCTTTTTTCTGGCTGTCCTCTGTAATGGTTCCAAGAAGCTCCAATTTGTCTTACCAAACGTGTTCGCGGTGTGATAAAAAAAATCAAAGTGCTGCGTGTAATCATGGGAGTTACAACTGAGCTAAGCTACAGCAGCTGATTGAAGTAAGGATCTGACATGTTATTATTTTTCTTGCAGATTTCAAGAGAGAACTTGTGCAGCTTGATACCAGATGGGCGAAAAACAACTTTTGCATGTATTTATGAACGCCAGTGTGTGTCAGAATTAAAAATACATTCAGCTTTAGCTGGCAGGTACAGCAAGCTACTGAGACAGATGGATATTCCTCTGAAGCTGAGGCTAGTTAACATTGATTTGTCGTCCTTGCCGCTGCATCTCCAGATGTTCGACGGCCAGTTGACATTTGATAATGCACAGATAGGATCATGTGCACCACTGGTGACCGTTGGCAGGGCTTCGTAGTTAGGATGCATTAGCTAAGCCTCCACCTGCTCCGTCAGATAGGTAGCCGAGTGAATATGCAGGTCGTGGCTTCTCTGTCCACTGCCAGATGGTGCCACTCGAACTGTGTCTGCAGCCTGAATGCAGTGCAATGCTGAGAAGATGCTGTCCAAAGACACACATGAGCCAATAAATGCCCTGTGTTTTTGCTCTTCTATAATACTGCTTTGAAGTGTGCTGCCTACAAGCTCGAAAAAAAAAATTAGTTGAGAGAGAAAAAAAAACACACGAGATGCAGTGGAGGAAGTGAGGGAGGAGGAAACAGTTGTTTCTGGAAGTCCTCCAGAGAGAGGCCGGGGTCACTTCATCTGGGAAATGAACTATCGACTAGCTGGGAATTCCATGCATCTGTTTACTTCCCGCATTCGAAAACCCGACTCTGGATGAAAATCATCGCAGCCAGAGTGGGGCAGGAAGCGGTGTCGGCAATCAGTGCGTAAGGATAATCGTAAAATAAACGAAGAAATATTAAAAAGAATGACGCATCATTAATTATCTTGAATTCAAAGGCCTTTCTTTGCTTCTTACCATCAGCGAACATCTTGATTTAATGAGGTTTAATAGCCCTTAAACTGACTGAATCAAGACAGATTTACAGTAATATGTTCAGACTGGCTCAAGTAGATGAGCAACTCCTTAATGATGGAGCTAAATTTGCTCTCACTGAAAGCTCTCAGCTGCCGTGTTCCCGGACAAAGTTCAGTAAACACAGTGCTCTTTGCGCCGATGCGTCAAAACAGCTTGCTTCATTCTGTCTCTGTGCAGCATTCAAGTGTGCAGGGCCGAAGGTGTGCTAGGGTTCAGCAGCAATTACCAAATGAGCCTCTGGAGCATGAGCAAGAGGGTACCTCCAGCAACGTTTTACTTTGAGTGTGAATGAATAAGTATAAAATTATATTAAACAATTTTAAGATGCTGGTAATGCACAAGGTTTCTGAAGTAATAACTTTTTTAATATCAGTTTTCAGCCAAACAAAGAAACTGAAACTTCTGTTAAAACTTAAAAGTTGTTTTTCTAATATTAAGACCAGACATTTGTACATTGTGTTTATATTATATTATTGTTCTCTACTCACATTATCACTATACCTATATTACTAGCTCTTCTTTTTTCCTACACTTGTGTAAATTATTGATGCCTACCTCTGTTTTTCACTATCCACTTTGCTGCTGTAACAATGTGAATTTCCCCGCTGTGGGACAATAATAATATCTTATCTAATACGGAGGCTACCTCTTTTGTATATATAAGGATTGTGCCTTCCGGTTTCTGGGATTTAATTACACTCCTTCTGTGTTGCAACACCCCGGGCTGGCACTTACCGGGAACTAATTCATCGTGATTATGCAAGTAAAAACACGATGCCATTCAAATCTTGTTCAGCTGTGTTATATAATGAAATATAGTAATTTAATGGATGTATTAATGACAATGGATGTATTAAAGTGGGACTGAGGCACTTTGAGGCTGCAAGTGCACAGGGAACAGATGTTTGTGCCACGCTTTTTTACTGTGTTTGTGTTCAAATACTGTTGTTGTCTGAAAGGTGCAGAAACCAGCAAAAAGTATGATCAGCAGATAACCTTATGTAATACGATTAATTAATGTGATGAATGTAGGAATCTCATCCCAAGACAGAGGAGTCGCTCAAAGTGACGACTTCCTGCAGCCTCTGAGCGAAGAGTGTTTTAACTGTTTAATCACTGAAGTCGTAAACACAATGCTGACATATTGTCACCTCATGAAGAGGATCGCCAAGTCACGTTTGTGTCCACCTGATGAACTTAAGTCCAACATTCATCCTTCTTTGAGCTTTCTTTTCGGCCTCCACCAACCCTTGAAGTGCATATCTACTATATCTGGCTCTCCAGCTGACAAAAGTTGCACTATTTCTCCGAGTTACTTTGCTTCTGTGCAGTTTGTTGCCAGGCAGCGAGCACCTGGACGTCTTTTTACAGAGTTTTTCACTGAAAAATCACAAGTAATAGTCAATGTAACCTCTTGTTAATACAGAAATATTGCTTTAACAGTCTGGAGCATCTTTCTCTCCAATTAATAGAGTTGTGATCCACTTAGTTTGTTTAAAAATGTAGGCTATTCAGTGGAGAATTAATTAAAGAAAATGTTAAATTTAGATCTCAATTTGAAAACATCAAACAACCAATGCAGCCTGTTATTTTTGTCCGTCTTCAAACTAAAACATGTCACGCTGAGACACAGTTTTCCTCATCCCAACTTCCCTCCTGCTTTATTCTGTTTGTCAGGGATGAAAAAGCCATGAAAAAAAAAATATTGCCCAAATCTGTTCGATCACACACCTTTTTTTACTCTTTGTTTAAAAAAATACTTTTCTGCTGACTGTAAGAGATGAATGATGGATGGAACAGGAGAATGAAAAGTCAGCTTTATTTTGTTCAATGGCACAGTTCTTCTTGACCTAAATGTTGACAATGTGAACGCCATCAATACAATGTGGGTTTAAGAAGTTCATATAATATCTGGATATGTGCGTGTGTGTGTGTGTATGTGTGTCATTACAGCAGCTTTGTAGGTTTCATGATAATGTCTTTGTTGACTAACCCAGATTGAAACTGAATCAATACAGACAACAATGGCTGGCTGTCAGTGTATCTGTGTCAGTGGACCAAATGAAGTGGGAGTACACATAAGGATCCTATTATGCTGTTAGGTAACATCAATTCTCTGGTGATATAACATCGATTATGTTTTTCTTGTGTCATTGAGAGAGAGAGAGAGTCATACACGGGCAGGAGTTGTGTCAGTATGTTAAAGCAAAATGTGTCATGTTCAAGGTAAGGTTCAAAAGGCACATGTGTCAGCAGCTGGAGGACATGTACACACTATTTCACTTTTCAATCAGGAGCTAAGTGTCAAATCGGACAATGTTATCCAATAGTTGCAGTGACCAAATGCTGCCTCCGTAAATGGAAAGTACATGACTGTGATATGAATGAGAATAACATGTTTTGATTGTACGAAATGCTTCGAGATTATGTTTTTTTGACTGTATAAAATTTGAGCGACTGCCAATGAAAACATGTTTACAACATGTGAAGTGTCTTCAAGAAGGAAGGCTCGACTGGCTCAGGACTGGAACATGTTCGAGTCACGATGTCCTGAAAAACCCTGACCCAAGATTGAAAATAGACTGTGCGCTCTTCAGACTCTGAACTTCACCCTGCTCATGGACGACACTGTGCATGTGACAGAGCACAAAGCCACCGAAGGTTGACTTTTCAGTGCAGTTTTCAGCCATTTATACCGCAAGGTTAGATCTTCAGCTTCCATTTGGGTTTTTGAAATAGTGAAAATTATGAGTTCTTGGTTTTTTGTTTAGTTTTTATACTAGACCTCTCACATAAAATACATATTTCTTTTATGTCAAGCACAACACAATATTGAGAGGCTGTCAGCTACGATAAAAATGATAAATAATAATATCACAAAAAATGATTAAATTACATGATTTTGCATACTGTTTAGTTTGGAGTATACTGTTTAATTTTCCATTGTTTGTCATTTCATCTCTGGTTTGGGGTTTTGTTTTTGTCTTTTTTCAACTTTGTTGATAATTGAACAGAACTGCATCATCTCAGCAGCATGTCCTTCACTAAGTCTTCATGTTTAGCTTCACTTCAACCAAGTAAACCAAGTCCAAACAAGCAAAATAATACCAGTAACTACCCCTTTGGTTGGTGGAAAATTCACCCAAATGAACTCCTTAAGTCCATAAATTTTCAACTATTATATCCTGTGTGAAAGAAAGTGAAAAAAAAAATGCAATCTTTACAGATTTTTACGGGATAATCACATCCAGCACACAAACATATAACATGTCTTGTGTGGTAAGGTTGTAGCATTTACTGTTAAGTAAAGTTAGACTGTGGATTAAACCGTCTGTGCAACATAATCAGTAAATAAAATTAAACTCATTCTTAAATACTGCCTTCTGAACAAAGTGCACATTTTTCTATGCAGCTGTTTTGTTGATCTTGAGGGAACGGTCATTTCAGACTCTGTTATAATGATAATTCATTACTGTTTGACAGCAACAAAGTGCAGAGGTGCTGTCTTCAGCTGCCCTCCTCTGTATGAAACAAAACAGGGAGGCGGTAGATGAAAGTGAAATGTTGTGTGACAGCTGCAGAAAATGCATGACCAAGTTTAGTGTTATTGTACTGATGGATTGTGGTGTGTGAGGATGGATGAGGGGACTGAGGGTGGGGGCTGTTCATTCCGCTAGAATCCCTTTTCTGCTCTATCCGAACCATCAGACTGGCCCACAGCCTCCACCTTCAGATAGTGAGACTAGCCAGTAGAAAAGGGAGGCAAAGAAAGACATTTTAAAAAATCCATTACCAACAAATCATCAGTTAGTGCATCATTGGTTATCATGAAAAACATGTTTCATAATTTTAGAATTGCCATATTTAAAGACTTAATCAAGTGATCTTTAATAATGTAAGTATAATCTAATTACAATTTTTAATGTAATCTGGATTGAGCTGGCTGTACTTATTTTATGTAATCCACATAAACCTGATTACATGTCATTCCTTAATGCAAGGAAAAATGCAAACAAATGCTGTGTTTGGTGCCTGATTTAACAGAGATATGCACATTTTGTGTAAGCTTTGTAAGTCTGTTGTCAACATTCAGCCAAAAGCAATTTGATAAACTGTATCCCCAGTCAGTTTATTGATTCATGCTCAAAGACCATGTTCTGTTTCTCAAAAGCACTTAATTGTGGTCTTGTACAGCAGTGGTGTAAATGCAACTGTTTCCCCCATAATGACAGCTATAGGTTGTATTTTCTCCATACAGTATATTTCCTTATAAATCTTCCTCTCCTCCATGACCAAAAAAGGTCCAAAATCCACTGAACCCACACGGCTGCATACATAATTTTTGAGCATTTTCCTTGGAGGAACTTGATTTCTTCCAGTTAGGCCTGTAAGACTGTGTTTCAGTAGAAGGAGCAGGGAATTGGCTCATTATTTCAGGCTGAAGTGACCCGACGCTGACACTCAGAGCTGTTAGTCGGACAAAGCAGCCAGTTGGAGGGAAAGTAGCCTATTGTTCGGGGCTGCTGGCAGAGGAAGCTAACTCAGACACTATCAATGAGCTCGCTACCTTTTCATCCGGCGGCCTGATTTTCCTTTTCCTGAGCGCTTTCCTGTGAACTCAGTGAGGAATAACACATTAGCAGAGTTTACTGTTAGCTAGCTCTCTATCCAGACTAAATATAGGTCTTTTTTTATTCAATAAACAATAGGTTTCTCGAACCCTGCAGCTATATATAGGCACAATTATCTCTGCTGGGTCATGTCTGGACAGAAAAAGACAGACAAGAATGAGAGTCCAGACAGGGTCTTATGACACATAGCACTATAAATGCATTTTTGTGGTACAGTTCCTGTGAGGAGCTTCATTAAATGGACCACAAATGCTTCCTTTATTTTCTCCACTGAGGAACATTTTGATGATAATGAGTTGAATAAAGAAGAAAATATGAGGCTTTTGGGAGACAGAATAATTGTTTGGCAATAAAAGTTATAGTACGGTGTGAGCTGTTCTGGGAAATCTAATGAATACTCATTTTTATTTTTATTTTTTTTATTTTGTATAACTATAACCATTGCCTACTGTGCTTTATTTTCATTTTTAATGCTGTGCGTCTGTTTGTTTTATGCTGTTTTCAGTTTTCTTTAATGCTGCTTTTTTTCACCCTGAAAACTTTTTAAATTTTAAGTATTTCTGTAGAGCAAAGTAATCATGTCTAAATGAGCGACAATAAAAGGTTGAATTCAAAGAGGAAGAAGGTTGCTGTTTATTAAGATTAACACTCAAGCTGATTGAGGAATTCATATTGTATTTTTGAAGTTGTACAAAACACAGACTACAGAAGCAAGTTAAGTAACTCGAATCAGCAGGGGATTAATCTGCTGCCTCTGCCGACTGTCTGCAGCTTATCATCCGCTCTGCTGAGATGGTGGCACGCTGCAATCTGCCCACTTTCCAGGACCTGTGTGCCTCCAAGGATCCCGCGATGAGCAGGTGGAAAGGTTTCACTTGACCCGTTTCACTCGAGACACAAACATTTTCGAACCCACTGCTCGCCCCCCGGCAAGAGGCTGCAGTCCACGCAGACCAAAGCCTCACACGACACCAACAGCTTCTGCCCGACTGCAGCTGGTCTCATCAACAAAGCCCCATGGACTATACAGTATGTTGCATTGATGTGACATATTTGCATACGGACCTCTTCAAATCTATACTGTATGTTGCATCAATGTAAATATTTGGATTATAATTTTTTCCATGTTGCACATTTTCTTTTCACTGTGAATATTTGCCTATTTTTATGCAAAAAGTGTGCACCGTGCAGCTCTTTTCAACTTAAATAAATATATTTGATCTATTTGTTATTGTAAATTTCTTGATTCTTGGTTTTTTCTCTTGCTTTTTTCACTGTTTTTGACCGTTTTGCACCACAACATTTGGACTTTTCTACTCTGTCTCATAAACCAGTCAACCGTTACTTTGCAGGTAATTATTTAACGTACAATTACATGATTAGCTCATGTACAGTATGTCACTGTATAGAATAAACTAGAAGTATAGAAATATAGCCCTGCTTTAACCACTTGCAGCATTAAAACATTGCTTCATGCATCAATAATAGCAATTCAGTAATATAACAATAGAAGATTCTGAAAGGGGTTATTCTTTTGCATTTCTCTGGAAAAATAGAGAAATCTTTCTTTGCGAGTAAAAAGTAGAATTATGAAAACTACTAATGAAAAGATGTATTATCAGAAAGTTGAAAACAAGGCTGTTTCTTCAAAGATGCATAATTTTCACTAGACAGCGACAACTGTAGAGAACAAAACTATTTTTACACTGAGATTTTGTCACTTTGACTTAAATAACAGACCTGGTCACGGTCCTTATTTGGGTCATTTTGGAATTCACCCACAAACAACCTGTTTAGTCATTTAGACCAAACTTCTATTAAAGGAAAGGATTATCAAACTGTTCTCACTTTTGGGGATTTTTTGTCCTTGATGAGAACGTCTGCTTCTCCTCACAAGTGAGATACAAGACACACAGACACAAACACTTCGTGACACCACACACACACACACACACATTCACACGCCCTGACTGAGCACAAAGACCATGAAGAGTTGTGAAGTAATTCAGTCACCGCAACCATCACACACGCTGCCCAGCAGTGAGGAAGTAGTCTGGGGGGAAAATCATTGTCGAGGAGTCTCCTCATCCTCCCACACGTCTTGTGCCATTGGCTGAGAGGCGTGATGTCACAGAGCGGACTGCCCTATAAGAGCTCACTCTGCCACACAGACAGCAGACCAGCTGAGACTCACTTACAGCGAGGAGGAGGACAGCCCTGAGAGACGCTACATACTTCACACACAACTGTGAAAACCTTTGGAAATATCTCACCATGTGCAGAGGACTCGACTCACTCCCTATCACCTGCCTGGAGAGGTGAGATCCGTGAGAGTTTCTCACATTTTTTTCTTTTTCGGAGAAACAAAAATTAGTCTTGAACTTTTAGAGTGCGACAGCTGGATTTAATTGCCTTTAAGTACTTATCTTTTAACTTTCTCTTTCTTCCTTCTCAGGGCAAAGGAGCTGAAGGCTTTGTTTGGAAGTTTACTACAAAAGTCCGATCACAGCATCATTGGCCAGTCAAAGAAAAATGAGAAACTGAGGTAAGACACACGTGAAAACCCTCTCTTTAAGCAGGCCAGTCAAATTAAAGTAGATCACAGTGGTTTGTAGAACTTTTCCTAACGGTCTTTCTTCTCTGTTTTCCTGCAGGTTGAACGTCGACGAGCCTCTGAAATGGAAAGAGTCATTTGACAAGCTGTTGTCCAGTCAAAGTAAGTCCATCGGATCACACCTGATGGAAATGTTCCCATCGGTCCACATGTTTCGAGATGCCTTGCAGATGCTGACTCTCTTCTCTCTCTCTCCTGTTTGCAGATGGACTGTGCCTGTTCAGGGCGTTCCTGGTGTCTGAGTTCAGTGAGGAGAACATCGCCTTCTACTTGGCTTGCGAGGACTACCAGGCGACTAAACCCTCAAAGCTGGCCACCAAAGCCAAGAAGATTTACGACGAGTTCATCGGCTCCGATGCACCACGAGAGGTAAATATCGAGCGCACGGTTTAGGATGCTCTGTCACTCTGCCGGCTCCTCTTACCTGGCTGTGGAGCGCTGATAATCACCTCTCTGTCTCTTCTGTCCCCCCCTTTCAGGTGAACCTTGACCACTTGACCAAAGCCATCACAAAGGAGAACATAGAGCATCCCAGGCCTTGCTGTTTCGAGCTGGCCCAGGCCAAAATCTACACCCTGATGGAGAAAGACTGCTACCCTCGCTTCCTCAAGTCCTCGACATACCTGGAGGTCTGCAGGAAAGCCAAGACGGGCTAACGAACTCGGGTTGAAAAAAAAACAAAAGAAAACAAACTGTCGCTTCTCGAAAAGGGGCACAAGCTCACTGACGCACAGCGGAGACTGGAAAGGTTCACACGGAACAAATACCTCAGTCCATGGAGTTTGGTGCCAGGTCGTGGAGTTATTTTCGGAGACCGGGGTCTTGCACAAAGACACGGGGGGTCCTGGCTGGAAGCTAAAGGACGCATGAAGCTGTGAGAAGAAGAGACCGGCACAGACTGAGCTGCAGGCGACGTCCGCCTCTGAAAGAGACACCTGTACTGTACATACAGGGCTGCGTGCACGGCAGCCACAGTGGCATCTATTATAAAGTGATATTATTATAGACGAGTTGCTTTCACACAACAAAACTACCACTCCTTAGCACTATAGAGTCTATTTATTTATTATTTATTTAAAGTTATTCTATTTAAACTTTTATTATGTGAAATGTGAACCTGGTTTGTATTCTTTTCTTTTTCTTTATTTTATTTTTTTTGCTATCTGAAGTACTGTATGTAAAAACTAAGTGCATTGAATAAAAGATTACCAGAGAGAAAAAATCTGCTGTTTTGTTCCATGGAAACATCACATGTGGATGTGGTTAGTGAGGGGAGGAAAAATGCAGGAGGAAGGAAGAGGATTTACTCATGTGCGCCGTTATAGCTGCGAACTAACTGGCAGCCTCAGTGGTTCCTCTTCACATGTAGGTGATAAGTCCGTTTGTCAGGCGTTACACTGACTGGAAGATATGAAGCAAGTGTGTGAGTGTGTGTGTGTCAGTTCTCCTGCTTTTATTAGTACAAGAGTCTGTTTCTGACCCACAGAGCTTAAGGGGTGAGGTCATTGCGGCTGTCGTTCTCTGCCACTGGATGACAGTGTGGCTCTTGAATTTAGATGACAGCTGACAACTTTGATCCTCACCAGAGGTGGAAAATTTGGTCACCCGTCCAGAGTGACAAACAGGAGACACGAGTCAGACGGGCCACAACAGTCAGCACATAAATGCCCTACAATAAATTGGGTGTAGCTCAAAAACCTGCCTGGCCGTTGAACTAAAACACATAAACGCATGGAAAAGTTTGGCACCTTTATTCACTTTCATGCTAAGTGTTAGCGAGATGAATCTACAGTCTCCAGCTCCATCATTTTTGCCGGGATGCATCTGAGTGTAATCTGTGATGGACTGTCGCCATGGAGACAGCAGCGGCACCACTGAGCACCTCCACAGAGCAGGTTTGTTTACTACCGCGCGGCCACCGCCGCCGCCGCCGCCGCCGCCTGTGAGTCACCGCGGCCTCCCTTCCTTTGTGCAAATCCGCCTCTTGCCTCCACTCTCCTGCCGCCCATCATCGCCGCCTCCCCGCCGCTCTACCCCTCCCACGCCGCCCCCCGACTCCCGCTCAGACACTAAAGAGGCGCGGGCGAGGCCATTAGCGCCGCTGTCGCACGCAGAGGCTATCGCTCCGCTCCAATCCCCTCTTTATTTCGCCGTCATCTTCACCCACAAGTGACGCGTAATGAGGCTCCTTCTGAGCGTGGACATACAGTAATTGAGACTAACTGAAGAAACATTGATTTGCTTTTTGGCTCAGCTAACGCCAACTTGACTTTCAGTTGCTCTTTGCAGTATAGCAGCTGATGTTACACATATACACACAATAGGAGCGTTGTTTTTTTGAGACTGAGGGCCTCCCAAGATCTAATTCAAGCCAGAAAAAGTCAGAACATCCTTTGACAAAAGGAAGAAGCGTGTAGAGACCTGACCAGGCGGGGCCGTCTGTGGGCGGACAGAACCCGTTCAAACTTTTCTGGTTTTATGTCGCTGGTGATATTGTGTGATCAGGAGGGTGTAGCCTGGGTTTTTTTTTTTTATTCTGGAGCTTCTGAGATAAATGAAAAAAGAAATAACATATATAATCACAACGAAGCAGGAACAGAGACAAAAAGAGAAAGAGAGAAAAAAGAGAAAAAGCTGACAGGTTTGTGATAAATGATTTATTTGATGCCTGGAGGAAAATAGTGTCACCGCAGCAACAGCAGCTTGGATCTGCGAAAGAAATTCACAAGTGGAGCTCGTGCTCTAACAAAACACAGCGAGGGAAATGAGTCCATTGTGACGCCAAGCTGTGCATTTTTCTGTGACGCGTCTAACTGTATACAGATGTGTGGAGAAAATAAAATAAGTAAACTACAGATGAATCATATCGAGTTTAATGTCAGACAGCATGTGAGTGGACTTTTAGCTCATTTCCTGCTGTTATTCATCGTTTTTTTTTTAGTTTGTTGTAGCAAGTTGCATGTTGAGACACTGACAAGTTATTTCCCGTTTGTTTTAGCTGTCATATATTTCAAATATACGAAACATGGTCGCCGTCCTCCCACTTGTCGACGTAGCGCAATGCAAATCAGGAGGACAGAAGACTCTGAACTGCCCCAGAGGCATGGCTGTGCGCTTGTGGCGTGATGTGAGGTGATGTGACTCAAACTCATAGTTCTTCAAAATTAACACACAACGCTCAAAAAGGAGACACCCACTGAACGTATGGAAAACAGTAATACCACAGTGACAATAAGAAGAAATATTCAACAAAGTTAAAGTTTAGAAGCATCAGCATAAGAAAAAAACACATAAAGCACCACTGAGAGCACTCGATCTGCAGACGGCCTGAAATGTGACGGCTATGTGTTGAATTACTGGTTTATAATTAGTGATACATTAATATGATAAGTGTGTTCCAGGACATAGAGTGGAGAATAAAATGAAATGTTCAGGTTTTGGAGGTGGATTTATGCTGTTATTAACAGGCTACATACAGTAATAACATTTGATATCACATTATTCAAATTTCAAATAATGTTATCTAAATGCCTTTATAATAGTCCAAACACTATCGACAGACATGAGGAGCAGATACACTAGAAATAGAAACTGCTGCTCAAAACATTATGAAGATATAAATAGAGAGAAAGATCATTACTCTGTCAGTGGAGAAAAAAAATACCCCATGAAGGGAAATTTGGGGGATATTTCTGCTATATTGAGCTAAACTGATAAAAATGAATGTGTGTTTAATAGAGCAGCATAACATTACAGTACTTTGCAACTGAATGTGTCCACTTCTGTGCTCCATTAACCAAACAAATGTTGGTTGTCTTCTGCGTTTCCCCACTGTCGACTCTCGACAGTAAGGAAAATGGCCTTTTAAAGGTGAATTAGCATAATGGAAAACTACACGACTTTACTGGCTTATTTTTAACTGCCGGGGTTTTCTCTGGCAAAAGAACAAGCAGCCGGCTGCCAAACCAAACTATAAACCAGAAAATCTGCCGGAGGCTTTTGACAGCGTCTTACAGTAACACAGAGAAAATCCTCCAGGATAAAGCTGACGGGACTTAAACAGGACCAGGTTTACGGTCGGCGTCTTTGCTGCAACTTATTGTTGAGACCTGATAATGATTCAAATGTGACAGTGACGTGATGTGAATCTGTGTCTGTAAATGCAGCAATTCTGTATTTAGGCTCCGGTTCCCCAAAATTGAACACATAAATCTTTCCTTTTTCCAGAAACACGAATCACAGAGTCAAGACGTTCATTGTCTTTGTATTAGTCACCCTCGCTTCCTTTCTCATGTCCTGTCATTTCCACACTATCCACTATTAGAATTAAAGTAAAAACGGCCTGCTGCACAGCCACAGACGCTGCAGTGTCGCCTTTAAATAAAGCCTCCCTCGCAGTCATTACACAGAAAAACACATCTGAATAAATACGCTCACGGAGAGGCAAAACAAGGCTCAAATTGCAGCCATTGCCCATCCAGTTTCTGTGAGACTGATCGTTCATTTGACTGTAATGTCTTTTTTTATGTGTTTGAACACTGAGGTGTAATCTCCACTTTCGGCTTTATAATTGTTATTCTGCGCTGGCCGGCCAGAAATAACCATAATGGGTTTACACAAAAGGAAAAACAAGAGAATCAAGTCTTATTTTCACCGTTGTCCTTACATTCAGGTTCATTAAGTTTTACAGCCCAGCGCCGTAAACACAGACGAGCCCCACACCTGGATGAGCTGGCATGGGAGAGGCCGAGCCCACGAGTGTGTCTACAGCATGGCTCGGCGTAAGCGCACCGCTTCGAAATGTCAGCAAGCTGGAAACACACCGTGGCTCGGGAGAGGTGGAGCATCCGTGTACAACAGCGGATCTGGCTCAACTGGGCGCCCACTCCACCGGTAGAAGTGAGTCAGCGTGTTCATTTAAAAGCGTATTTGCTGTGCGAGGGGTGATTAATAAGCTCGAACTCGGGCGAGCGGCGTAAAAAAACAAAGAGCTGCAGTCATGGTTACCACCAGCTCGCAGAGGGAACGAACCCTGCACAGCTGAGTGGTCCCGTCCTACCTCTCACTATAAAACACTCAATTATGCCACAAGAGCTTCAGTTCGTTTTCATTTCATTTGGCCTCCAAAATGAAAACGAAATAATAAGCTGCTACCACAAATAAACTCCTCTGTGTCCTCTTGTTGAAAATAGCCTCTTGTGAGGTACCACAAACACTTAATGTGATTATGGGTGGTATTAAAACACTGGTGTGAAACGTAACACCCCGGACAGGTTATGTCAACATCTGGCCTGCATTATTTTATTAGAGGACGCCTTGTGAAGCCAGCGAGGAGTCAAGCTATACACAGCTAATAGTGATGACTCACCTCAGTGAGGTGAAGCCGCACGCTGCATGTGTGCTGTGAGTTTAAATTTCCAGGAAGTGATGTAAAGGCCTGAAGAAATGTAGTTTGACTTTTCTCAGTGCAGCCACCTGCAGTTTACAGAGGTGCATGTGTGGAAAACTGCAAAAGGACCGGAGACTCGGAACTGCCCAAAGGCTTGACTGTGACAGTCCATGTGTTGAGGCCTGTTCAGGGGGCATCTGACGTGTTTTCCAACTAATTTTAACAAGCCACGCCCACTTCCATATGATGAAAGCTGACTCAAACTGCTAACTCATACAGTAGTAGAGTATATTATCCATTGCTCAACAACTGACACCCACCCATAAACATTTTCCCCTGGTGTT
>JBCAUF010000036.1:25352317-25363153 GCA_038406115.1 Haemulon aurolineatum
TTCAATCAAAATTCTTTGAAACCTCTTAAAGACAAAATGCCCATATGGGGATGCATATCTTGGCAAGTTAGCAAAAACCAAGGCAAATACTTGATCATTCTTCATACAAATCATTACCACAAAGTAATCTTACTTAATGATTTGTCTAATTTTCCTCAATAGCCTTATGTCTCTAGAGATATTAACTGATTCCAGGGTACAAAATACTACAGAAAACTCTTGAGACATTAGACAACTTTTTGTTAACAATATATTTTAATCTTACTGCCTAACCCAAGCCCAAACTGCAGACATTATCACATAGTGGGTTTTATTTGTAGTCACAAAATAAATCTTTAGATTTTAACATAACTATCAATAAAAACAGACATTTTTGCACATGACTGGGGTATAGCATCAGAAAATATTTAACATAAATAATTAAGTACTATTAATTATTATGGTTGTTGTTACTACCACTCAACTCTACTATTTGATATAATAGAGGTCTTCAAGTATGAGACTACAACATGTATCTGGGTTCAAATTTCCATAAATGGGGTCAATACCACATCAGAAAATATTTAAAATAAATAAGTTCTATTATTTATGATGGTTGTTATCATTACCAACATAACAATCAATATTAGTGTGTGACGTAATACAAGTCTTTAAGTGTAAGACTATCAGTCAATGCAAGAGTGCCAGTTTTGTGATTTGATGGAGGTGCTTCCTTTTTTAACATTTAGGCCAAAATTGTTCTTTTTAAGCAACATGAAACACAAGTTTTGACTTTCGATTTTAAACCTGTAACCGGTAACATTACACCCAATACAACAACAACAAAAGAGCAACTTCATGTACCTGGGCTCGAGTTCCCGAGGGAGGGCTGCAAAAACCAGAAAAAAAGAGGAACATAAACAAAAGTTAAAAAAACAAGCTTTGGAGCGGCAAACATGTCACTACATGTACAACCAGACACATTACGTGTACAATACATAAGATGACATAACAAGTTGATTGTGCAGGAGGACATAAAAAGGGGAGTTGAAAAAAAGCGCGCCCGACCCTGTGCCCCTGGAGCTGCCTGCAGTTTAACAAAGAAAGACTGTCACCACTTCCTGTAGAAACATCTAAAGACTACGAACAACACAGGTACACTGAGGGTGCCCTGGCTTTTACCGCCTGCCTTCACCCCGAGTGAGCTACGACAGGCGCGTGCTCACTAGGGTTAATTCACCCCACTGGAGCTAACTTACTTGACAAATTACAGGCTAATTCCCCTTTAATACATTTAGCTAGCTAAGTTTTAACTTGACATCAACCGCCTGCGCGTAGTAACCAAAAACAACCAAACTCACAAAATATCTCTCAGCGTGAAACTAAATGTGCACATCTGCTTGAAAAACGAACAAAAAACGGATAGTTAAGTATTCTGAAACAAACCCGCCAAGTAAACATCGCTAACCGCCGCAGCTACCTTCCCGTCAGGAGCTAGCTAGCTAAAGCCGAAGTTTACTAAACATGCTTCTGTCAGGATAACGATCTTATCCAGCAACGCAAACGGCCGATTATCAATTACGTGTGTTAAAGCTACAACACGTGAAACGATGTGCGCATTCGGCCGGACCAACTATCTTGCGGTATGAAATTATTTTTTTCCTAATATTTATTTCACTTTTCTTACCTCCGCCATGTTTGCAATCCTGCAGGGTCACGTCAGGGGTCAGCGGCAGTTCCCGGATGTAGAGCCCCGCCCACCTGCAGTATAAAGAGCATGACGCTTCCAAAGGCATGGATTTTGTTGTGAGTGTATTGTTGTTGTATGTATTTTTATGCGTATTATGTAATATTATATTCTCAAACAAGATTATAGCATATACATACATGTTTAAACACAGTGTTAAAAGGCTGTATTTTAGTTTTTGGGTTTTTTTCTCATCCTTCAGTGACAGATTCCTTCACCCAAAGTGTGTAGAGCAGATAGGTCCTTCCTTCCCGCAGGCACGCACACACAAGGACTTACTTAATCACTATGAAACACTTCTGTGCAATATTTTCAATGTGCAATGATTACTATTCAACTGTGTAATTTCAATACCTCATGTGCAACTGCCATTGTCTGTGGTTGTGTGTTTTGTTCTTGAACACGGTGTTTATGTATACTACATTGTTTATATCTATATTGCTAGTTTTTTTTTCTACCACTGTATATTATGTAAATTATTGTTTTATACCTCTGCGCTTTCACTATGCAACACTGTGAATTTCCCCATTGTTACATCAGTAAAATCAATGTATTGATGTGCATTAGTAAGGAATGGGTATATGTCAAATGTTTCTGACAACATCTAACATGTTATGAAACTTTTGGACTTAACACATAAAATAAAGTTGGAGTAAATCCATGAAATAAGGCAGTCATGTATGGACAAAAACTATGAAATAATACTTAGATCCCACTTCTTTAAAAAACGTACTTGTCATTGGCGGATATGTCTCTGAACTCTGAGCAATCTGCTGCTGCACCATTTGTAGCACCTCTTCACAAGAATCCTAAATAAAGTACTGTACAATGTAAAATAAGTAACAAATGCTTTTGTTCACCAGATACCACAGAGAATAAGCTAATTTCAAGTGTATTAACTGTTCATTGAGAGCTGACTGTCTCAAGCTCAAAAATAAAATGTCCATTATAACTGTCATTAGTTTGAGCAGTACACACTCTTCCTGATAAAAGATACATTTTGTACGTGTTTTCTATTTTGATTCTGCTTAACCCCCACAGCCGGTAATGACTATTTCGATTTCAACTCTGTTCCATGACACACTTCAGTTTGACAACAAGTGTACCGGTTAATGCAACTGTCTCTTCTCGGAATCACTGATTTATGCTCATGATAAGTGGGCACGCACTCCACTATGTTGCTATGTAGAGAGCCATCACCTTCGTTTGTTGTAGGAGAGATATCTCAAGCAATCCATTAGGCAACGATTTGCTAAATCCTTGGCAATAAAAAACCCTGCAATTCGGACATAAAAGAGCAATTCTTTCTCTTTAACATTTACGAAAATGTAGTCAATCAGGGATCATAACAATGGCCTAGATTCCCACACATATCCCGAATGGCCTGAGTGACATCCGTTGTTAAAAGCACATAATGATTACCAAAGATAATACACGTCGTTTACACGGGAATCACCTGAGGAAGACTTTGTAAGGTGGGTGACATCACTGGAGACTCTGCATAAAAAGGCCTCATCGGGGTAGACGGTCTCTGAGAATGAACAACATGAGATCCCTACTCCTTCTTGCGATGCTGCTGTGCATGTTATGTGTAGCACAGGTCCGGACACAGGATAACACGAAACCACTGAAGCTGTGCGGCCGGGCGTTTCTGCGGGCAGTGGTGTACACCTGCGGAGGATCCAGGTGGAGAAGACTGATGGTAGAAGAGGAGACTTTGCCAGACGGTGAGTGCCCGGCTGATTGAGTTCATCTTTGGGATTCAGTTCTCAACTGTAAACCAAATTATAAAACAAAAGCCTTGGCTGACGAAAGGCTGATATCTCTCGGCAGGTAGCAGAGAGGCAAACCTGAAGACGACAGGTGTGACAGCGATGGACCGTCACTGGCGAGACCAAAACCAGGCACTAATATCAGTGTGCTGTGAACTAGGCTGTCGAAGGAGTGATCTCTCCATGCTCTGCTAGAGGGAATCATCATTCAGCTGCCCCAGTCATTCATTAGTTTGAAATATATATCTTCAAAACATTGTCAAGATAATGTGATTGATGTCATTTTCCATGCTAGCAAAAATAAAAAAAATAAAACACCATGAAGTTGGTTACGAATGCTTTATGTTTTTATACATTACAAAATATACAACAAAGGCGAAGAACTTTTGTATTTTTGTATTTTTCCTAATAGGGAGAAATGCTCAACAAAAGTGAGTCTTGTGCTCTCATCAGAGTCTCTTCAATAACATAACTCACTCAAAGTAAACAGCGTAGACCGTTGCCACACCATACAGAGAGCTGTTCTTGAAGGAGTAAGAGGCGAACGTGTCATTATATGCATCCCACAGGCAGCGGCTGCTGATCTGCATGCTCTGCCCGGTGAGCTGTCCGATGTGGACCAGGACGACAATCTTATATCGGGGAATCATGAGGTCCTTCACGCGGGCTCTGATCACCTGCAAGGGGTAACACAAAGGATGACACTGGTAGAAATTCCAAGGCACTGTATTCATGTAGTTGTTGCATGAATGAGCTTTTCAGATTGATTCACCTCAGATAGTGTTTTTGTCATTTTCTGAGACCACTCTACTTCATATTTCTCCTCTTGGAGGTAGCTGGTGAGTACATCCTTCAGTATGTCTGTGACAGCAGGAACGGGGAAGCGTTTGTAAGGTCCTGTGGTAAAAAAAAAAAAAAAAAAAGGTAAATGAGTTGGACTTCTAATGCAAAGTGCATCAATCTAAAAGCTTTGATGCATTAAAATCACATTTGCTGCTACCAAGCTTTTGCAGTACGAAACATTTACCTAAAATCAGTGTCTGACACTAAACAAATCAAAATAAATGAAACTGGATCACTGCCCAAATATTCTGTTGAACCAAATATCTTACAGAACCAAAATGACTGTTGTATTAAACTGCTATGGTACACTTGCAGTTGGTGATGATGACACTGTGGTGCAACATGTTTGCTATTGCCATACAGGTGAATGTAATCTCACCCATCTGGTAGGTGTTCTCCATTGTCACGGCCACCCGAGCGTTGTCATCATGGTGTCCCAGTTCATCGATGCACGACACAGTACTTATAGAGCTGAAAGAGAAAAGAGGCAGTAAGAGGCCCGTGGAACAGTATGTGCACATTGTAGCTGACAGACCTCCACAAGACAAAACTAAACATGCTGTATAAGGAGTGCTTTCTGAATATCAGTCATAACTAATACCAGTTAGTATAAAGATCCAGGGAGCGGGACTCATAAGTACCTGGGGGAACAGTGAACTGGACTGAACTGATGACAGCAAGGCACTAAACAAGAAAGGCCTAGAGAAGACTGTATCTGCTAAGGAGACTCGGGTCCTTTGGGGTGCAGGGGGCTCTCCAGAAGTGACACAGCAGCATCTCAACCTCTGACAGGAACAGACTTGATAAACTAATCAAGAAGGCTAGCACTCGACCCCTGTGACTCAGTGCAGCTATCATCACTGATGGAGAAAGACTCCCACCCTCATACAGAACTCCTTAACTCAAGTGAGTGAAAGTGAAATGTCATAGGTCCTCCTTCCTCCTTTTGTATACAATGTGCATGTGTTTGTTTGTGTGGATGAAGAATGATAAACTTGGATATTATTTGTACTCACTCTTTAGTCCTGCCAGTTGTTTCTTTGCCCCTGACGCCATGGCTCCCCTCTGAGGGCGCCTTGCCTGTCTTCTTCTCCCTTCTCTGGGCTTTGTCTTTGAGCAGATCGGACATGACGGCCTCCCCTTTCCTTAAAGCTTCACAGGATGATAATACAAACAGAATGGTGTTAGCTTAACCAATATATTGGATATAACGTATCAAACACATTGTTAAAATGATTGTTAAAAGTGTGTAGTGTCACATAGGTCACGAAGAGACTGTTATTGAGGGGAATTTAATATGTTTTTACCGATTTCAGGACCTCTTCAGTTTAATAGCACGATAGCCCCGTTGAGCTTGGTGTTGTCATGGCAACTGTGAGCCGACAGTCAGTGGGAGGGGCTTCCGTACGTTCCATGCACGAGCGCTTCCTGCTATGACGTAATGAACAACCGTCTTTGCTAGGACCATGGCTAGTGCATTTTGGCTTTCCTTGCACAGCCAGTGCAATGACAATAAAAAGCATTTGATGTGATTTTCGTTGAACGTACTGGTTATTTTCACCATTATTATCATGTCATAGTTGTAGGTGCACTGCTCACGCTTACTTTTTTACGAGATCTTCAAGGACTTCTTGTCGAGAATGAACATCGAACCTTATGTGAGTGCTCTGGTTAAATGGTCCTTGTGGTGAGATTGTTTTAGCCAAATACCCTCTCCTCTCCTATGGCCCATGTGACCCTGTTGAGGCTTTTTGGAACAAAATCATAATAAGTAGGCTAATAATAAAATATTCTCAGTGAAACAGTGGAAATCAGGTTGAGTGAATCACTTTTACAGGAGCACATGTTACAATCCCAATATCTATAGTATACTAAGTATACTTTTATACGTTATCTTTGTACAAATGAGAGGCAGATAAAAGTCTCATATTTCCTCTTCTTTATTACCAAGTAAAACAGGTATTACATTATATTGATTTTTTCATATATTTACTTTCAAAATCTTTGGATGGGAAATTTACATGAAATGTTTGCATATTCTGTGTCTAATGCAGTGAAAGAAATACAGCCAAAAAGTTGTAGAAAAAATAAACTTACAAAAACCCCCCGATACTGGAGGATTTAGTGTGTGCTCAAAAATAAGGCAAAGAAAAGCATAAGCATTATCAACAAAAACACTGCAAACTGTTGTTTTTGATTAACTGGAACAAAAAAAAACCAAAAAACAAAGAAACAACAAAAAAATACTTTTTTTCTTTTTCTAAGAACTAAATGAAATATTACACTCAGGCCCAGACTGTGAGGTCAACACATTAAAACATTCTATAAAATGCGATGTTCAAACACATATCAGCATGTGCACGTGTGACATGAAGCCATGGATAGTTTTATTAATGAAATTTAAGGGTGTGTTTTGTGTGCAAGTCAAACACAGGAGAATGTCAAACACCTATATCAGATGCATGGAATGGGAATATTAATGAATACATGCCAAATTTATTGACAATGGGTTTCTGAAGGTGCAACAACAGCAAAACAGAGATTGGAGGTTTAAGTGAAGGCAAAAAGTCTCCTGTCATAGCACGATTATACAATAACACACGAGTCATGACCTTATTGAAATGGATAAATTGGTATTGCATTGATAAGACTGGTGATGGACAAATGCAGATTTCATGCGGCACCGTTTGTTTGTTATTCATCAACAGTAACACTTTTTTTTTTTTGCACAAGAAACCCACATGTAAAACAATAGATGAAGAGTGGTGTTACACAGAACCTAATTCATTATGAGTGCTGACATCAATAAACCAAGAGACAATCACAGACACATCCATATGCCCAGAGAAATATTTGAAACATAGCTTTTTATGTACACTTTTTACACTTAAGTTTTTAAATATTGCTATTAGAAAATGATAAAACATTTATTCAACATGGTGGAAAAGGAAGAAAATAAAACAGGACACAAGAAATAGTGCTATCTTCTCGACAGACGTTTCTTTTCGTGACTCTGTGACATCCCCGATAATACTCATCAAGACCTCTAACAAAGATCATGGTCAAAGGAATTGGCCAAGTTTTTAAGCAGCATCAAAGGCAATGCCTACAATCTTCACCCAAGGTCCGACATTACTCCTGAAACTTAAAGCTCCTCCTTACCATCGTATGGCACTCACATCTGGCTCTGTATGCATCTACATCTTAAGGCCCTTTCGCACATAATTTCCGTCACAAGAACAGAATAAATGAACCAAACTGTTCCAGTGAAAGTAGCAGCTTCAGTTAGTCACACAAGTATCGCCTCATCGTTACAAAAGTTGACCATTCACACACCACAAATGCCGCCAAAGTCCTGTGAGGTGCGGGAATTCGATGTATCTCAGCATTGCACACGCCCCGTAGTGGCGATGTGATGATTTTGTCCTGCAGCAGGTCAAGCTGCTGTAACTGACACACTGACGCTTTCAACTCTCTGTTCACATGACCCGTTAACGGTAAAATGCCATCAAAGTAACTGTAAAGGCTGCACGTGTAAAAATATAGCATTACATATAAGTGCTTCAGTCCTGATCGTGGGATTTTGGGACATTTGGAGCACCGAAAAAGTTATTTTGCAAACACATAAATTATATTCAGTAGAGAAGTTTTTCACACTGAAAATTACAGACACACAATAGCTGGTTTGAAAGTTACTCTGCACTTGGTCGGTAGCTTGCTCACGTCTGCCAGTAATACAGTAGCCAACTAAGTTAGCTGGTTAGCTTTATAATTGTCAGTTACTCTTTTTTTGGCCTCCTGCTGTGAGAGAGTGACTCAAAATTGCAGGCCGGAAAACAAAAAGAGAGGCCTAACAACACTATTCGAGTGATGATTCTCTGTGGGTTTGTCACGATGAGCAATCTTTTCCACATTAAAGTAATTATGTGAGCCATTGTTAATATAAAAACTTTGATTACATCCACTTTAAATGTAAATTAAAAAACTTATATTTAAATCGGAGATGAGGCAAATGAGTGAATGAGGTTATTATTGAGATAATTGCAAACCGACGCATAAAATTTGTTTTTTGTAGCTCAAATTAGAGCATGCTTTGCCTGACGATAATTTCCTTACAAAAATACAATTAATGCGCTTGCAAACAAAGCTTCACTGCACCCCACGTCCTCATTGTGCGATCTGGACTGAGGCACAAATATAATTCCATATAAAAAGCACCTTCAGATTAAGAGTGCTGATGTTAGCTGTGGGTCATTCTGAACTGTGAACTGACCGGTCACCTTTAATCACAAGACTGACAGAATGGGCTGTGACGTTTCAAAGGCTGTCTACACAGAAACACGAATTCTGCTTAGACAACGATAGTGATCGGTCACATATGATTTGAGGAGGCAGTGTAAATCAGACATTACCATGTAACCTATAACTTATTGGAATACGACTGCAAAGCAACCCTATACTACACCTTTTTTTTTTGTTTTACATTTTCCATTCTTTTCCACCTTGTTTAAGATTGTTTTAATATTATATAATCTATTCACATTATCTTTTACAGTGCATTTGCAATGACAACCAGTTAGACAAAAGAAATGGCAATGAATAAGGCTGGATCACTTCATGAATCCACAATTATGTTAACAAGAACAAAGAATCAGGGTTTTCCTATATTTTACTCCATGTAAGCCCATAAGTGTTCCAAGTGCACAAAACTAATGATTTGTATTTACTTGCATAAACTCAGCAGCGATCAGTCTACTGAATATGGTGTTATGAAGTCAAATATCATCTGTGTGTGTGTGTGTGTGTGTGTGTGTGTGTGTGTGTGTGTGTGTTCTGTTACTCTGTTAAATCTCAAACCATTTTTCCCCAATGGTTGCTAAAGATAAGGTTTCAAATGCACTAAACATGGGATGGATCCATAGTCTTCACAGTCAGAAAGCCATTGATTCTTTTGGTTCCGTTCACAAACAGGTCCACTAATTATCCGCCAAATATTTCCCTGTGAAGGAACAACAAAACACGTCAGAGAGCAGAGAGGCTGAGCCTAACTTAAGACCAACTTCTTGTAACAAACGCAACAACTGACCTGCAGCGAATCTCTTCTTGATCAGCGATAGCCGGTAGCCGGTCCCGACCAGTTGGATGTCGCACCCTGACAGAGTGCTCCCCTCACTGGTGAACTGGACTGACAGCTGTGAGGGTCTGCAGGGACCTTCTGTGATCTGGAACCGGCCCAGAAGAGCCCCGACTCCTGTGGGAAACGGACACAGTACAGATAGTTTTGTTTTTTCTTTATGTTTGTGTGTGTGTGTTTCTGCTACAGTATGTTCCTTTGTGTAGTGAAATAATACAGTTAGATTAAGATGAATGCAAACTTCCAGCCTCAAGGCAAACAGTTGCATACTGCTACAGAGACTTCAGTGGTAAAGTCCACTGGCGTGAAGGGGAATATAATGAGACTGTTTGTTTTGAAACAAGATTATGTAAGAACGCTTACCTCCATTTTCAGATCTATGAGAGAGGCTGGGGATTTTCCACTGTATCGTCTGCTGCTCTGGATTCCTTTGTAAGAAAATAATCCTACATTATAGAGGACATGCTGCTGTTCGATCGGAAGCCATAGGACATGAATTAGACCAGAAATGTCCACGCTAATATAGAAAAACTTGATTATCAAATGTTCTTTGTGTACAGTGAAGCTCAAAAACAACATGAAAGTGCTCATATCTCTATTATTACAGTAGACATCCACTGGTAGCTGTATGAACCTTCCACCATATATACTCAGCTCCAACACAGAGATAGATGCTAAAAACTACACCAGCACGAGATAATACAGCTCCTAAAATCGAAACATCCCATCATTTCGACGCTAGGTTGGCTTTCGCCCCTCTGCCCGACTTGCAAGGAGGCCTTACCAGGTGGCGGGCGGGATCATGGCCTGGACTTTGGCCATGCCTCCGTCCACCGGAACCAGGAACTGGATGTTGTGCAGGGGCATGGGGGCGGCCATGGCCTCCGTGTTGTATTTGTAGTCTATCCGAAGGTCCGTGTTGTTGGCGTCGCCTCGCCAACTCACCGCCAGGTTCAGAGGAGTGGACTGGATCCCCGCCGCCGACACCTGAGACACACGGGAGTACAGGGTGGTGAGGTATCTGTGGTTGGATGCATACTATAGTTGGACTGACACATGCAGGAATAGATAATTTGACAAATAGACTGGATACCTGATACTTGATCATGTCCACGTTGTAGTACGTCGCCTGAGGCTTCTGCTCAGCCACTTTTTTCAGGTGGCTCATCAAGTTTGGCATGTTCACCCAGAACTCCTTGGTGTCGACACCGTCCGTCGTGGGATCACTGAGGGACAATTCAGACAAGCTCACTCCATACACTGCAAAAACTGAAATCTAAGTAGGCTGAAATATCTTAGATCAAGGGGATATATGCTTATTTTTTGTCCGATAAGGTAGTTCTTCTCAGTAAGCAGTTCTT
>JBCAUF010000036.1:25401192-25413439 GCA_038406115.1 Haemulon aurolineatum
CTTAACTTTGCTGAGCTTCCAGCCGTGAATCCTTCGCTCGCTGACACACGACTCCGCTCTGTGCGAGGACTCATAGCTAGCTGACTCATAGTCGAAGATGCACCGCACAAGTTGTGCTGATTTCAATGTGCAGGTGGGCAGAGTGAATCAGAAATAACAGCCTTTGTTTTTCGGGAACAATCAGAGATTTCAGGAGTCGCTCAAGACTCGTCCTGAGACGATAAATTGAGTTTTGACACTTATACTAATTGTTTAAGGCATTTATTGAGAAAAAATACATGTTTTTTTCTGTTTCCCATCATTACAATTTGAGTATGATTTGGTTTAGTTCTGTTGGTCAAAGACAAAACAAGTAAGTTAAGTTTATTTTATTTGTGTCTGTGTGCACATGTGCTTTTCTTTTTTATGATTAATATTTCTATTGATTTTTAGTATCACAGAGACAAAACAACAAAAGATAAACAAAACAAGAACAGTCTATCACATGATAAGACCGGACAACACAACGACAGCACAATCAAATAGATCAAAAAGTATAAAAACAATAATAATAATACTAATAATAGCAAGAAGAAACAAAACAAAACAAAAAAACGAAAAAATAATAATGTGTGCTCACCGTGCTCACATGTGCTTTTCTGAATGTGTGTGTATGTGCTGTAGTGGGGCAGGGCAGGGCGGGGGTGGGAGCTGCTTTTGAACATGTACAGCAATCTGTGCTATGTTGAAAAATGCTTTATAAATAAAGTTTGATTCGATTTGATGTAAAGATGCCACTTTTGGCTCTGGGAATGTCATTTCTGGCATTTCAAACAAAACACTTGTCCCAAAAGATCATTCGACTGTGAAAATAATCCTTAGTTACAGCCCTGTAACCCGCCGTGACCCACACCTACTGATACGAGGCCTCAAAGACTGTCAGCATCCCGTGAATATATTCCGCTTACACCCGTCATGGTCAGGACTTTATTTGGCGCACCACTTAGGCCGGGAGGGTGTGGGGGGGGGGGGGAGGCCTCTGGAGAGACAGAGGCCACTGATACCGCAGGATCATCATCGTCGGCATAACTCAGACACTCAGCTGGTAAACGTTACGCGGTGGCATGCCACGAGTACCTCAGTTGTCACCTCCGTTAGTAAGATTAGGCTCTGGCAGAACGGAGTGACAGATGATGAGTGGTGGGTATGACCACCGGGTGCTAACGCAGAGGACAGGGAGAGAGAGAGAAAGAGGGAGAGGGCTGGACTTGACAGACAGAGAGGCAGACAGACACTGGAGCGTTTGGAAAAACGGTATGTCAGTTTTGCTGATGTCTATAGTAACAGTAGCCTCCAATTTGACATTCCCTCCACCAAACATTGGTTTTCTGTTTTTTTTTCCTCTTTTTGGCTTCTCTTTGACCTCCTTAAAAGAACAAGCTATGTTTCCCAGGGCCCAGCTATTTGAAGCTCATAGTTTTGGTCATCCAAAGTTTTCTGTTCCAACTCAAGCCGTTCAGACACTGTCCCCACTTACATTTCCACAATGGCAGGGTCCTGGGGGCCAGACCATAGCCGCCCTACACTCTGCCCACAGTTGAGTTGCCTCTGGCAGGACTACTGCGTGCTTTGTGTGCTGGTTCTGGCCGCCGATCAGGGAAACCCCACAGTCTCTCCATGGTGAATGTCGAACGCCCTGCCAAGACCATTATGCATCCCTTCAATGGCCGTGAATAGCAGCACACTACAGTACAGAAGATTTGAGAGATGTGCAATTCACCCAGGGCTACAATGCGAGACCATGACACAGATACCGACATTGGTGAACTGAACTAATCCCTGACATGGTTTCTCCGTGTTGTGTCTCTTTCTGACGGACAACAAACACAACAATATCCTGATAAAATGTGGCCTACATAGCACCGCGCAGGAAATATGAAAACAGTCGCCGAATAATATTCCTTGACACAGTTAATGAACTGAGTCTAAACAAGCATTACTCTAAAAAAGCCAGGGGGGGGGATTACTCCACTGATTCTACAAATACGGGCTGTTGTGACTTTTTGTGGCTGAGCGAGTGACAGCAGGAGGCCTATCATGCACTCATTTAACACTCTTAAAATATGGGGATTAAAGCTCTCTCCATAATTTCACCGCCGGGTTCATGTAAAACACACTTAACCGCACTGACCCAATAACCTCTAGGACACAAAAACCAATCCTGTCTGCCACTCTCCCGAGCTCTTAAATATTTGTGCTTCTCTTCCCGACGCCGACCCACCTATGACGTCTCTAACGCCTCCTCTCCTCCGACATCTGCGGCCCTACGAGGGTCCCTCCGCGGCCGTTCAAAGTTGTTTGTCAGATCAGTGTCAAAAAATGTAGATCTGACAGAATTAGAGTTTGGCTGTTATCTACATTTAGCACAGAGGAACATCTGTCTATTAATTTGAAACTCCAGCAGCGTCTTTTCCAGCACTCCCACCAGTCCAGTGGCATATTGCGGTAGTGGATATCAAGATGAGTCACATCAGCTAGCAGGCAGCTGGCAGGCTTGCGGTATCAGCCTATCCCGTAATCTTACGATTAGCCTTCACTGATCCCATCAGGACTGCCTGGATCTGGGGTGCAAAGCCTAAAGGTTTATCCCCGCAAGTCAGCCCCTCCCTCGCCCCTGACCACGACACGACACGACACACATAGGCTGCCCACACACACAAACGCAAAGCACATCTCAAATATTTCAGTTTTTTTTTCTAACACGGGCGACAATATCCCGAACACAGAGCCCAAAATCTGGGGGCTCATGTCTGACTGTCCCCCCCACTGTTGCGTCTCCAGAGTGGTGGTGGTGGTGAAAAGTGTCACGGGGGTCAGACCCAGAAGTTAAAGGGGCAAATTTTGTGGTCCTCTGACACCGGGGGGAAGGGAGGACTGCAGGGAGGGGAGGGAGGGAGGGCCTGGGCAGCAGCCAAGTGACATGCCGTGACAGGCCTCCAGGCTTCTTAAAGTAGGTACGCATGGAGAGC
Source organism: Haemulon aurolineatum (assembly GCA_038406115.1). Lineage (NCBI taxonomy): Eukaryota > Metazoa > Chordata > Actinopteri > Lutjaniformes > Haemulidae > Haemulon > Haemulon aurolineatum. Next base: position 25,404,201 of record JBCAUF010000036.1, read on the forward strand.
ACACGCGACGACGCTCCTGCATTGCATCCCGCGAATACACACGTGAGCACATTCACACATACACACACACCCATGCAATTACATACCAGTCAAATGGGGGCTCTAATGTTAGAAAAGAAAGCTGCCAACATCCCAAGAGTCCCATTTGACAAGTTAAACAGCTTTTCCATGCAAACAGTACACCAAAAAAATGCGAATATACTCATAGCTAATAAACTTGCCTAGTGCGCACCAACATGGCAGCTAGTTTAGGATGTTTCATGGTCAATGACTGGACACAGGAAAGACTCGTCTTACTGATGGGAAAAAAAAGGAATGCTGGAGGCATTTACCTCCCTGACTTTCTGTCTTTGGGTCAAAAGGGGACCGGCAATAAACGCCTGGACACCAACAGAGACGGACCTCTGACCATGCAGGCCTTGTTTCACTCTCTTCGCAGCCGCTAACGTCAGCTGGCGAGAGAGGCCCCGGGTTGTTTAAATTTATAGCACAATGTCATCGTGTGTCATGAATGACCAACAATGCGTGTATTCATCCGACACGAACGCACGAGGAGATAGTAATTCTGGTGGAAAAGCCTGAAAACGGCATGAACGCCCTCGTCACAAAACAATCGTCTCTCTCTGCCCTGCGTTCGTTTCCGAGGCGGTAATGTGTACAGGTGTCGGCATACACCTGTCGTTTCTGCAGCAAGATGATCTCAGAGCGGCGGTAATTGCGAGCGGCGACAGTCAAGATGCCATTTTTGCTGCCGAACGTGTTTGACAAGCTCAACGAGAATATAATACACCCTTGCCAACTAGACAGGCTACTCTGTCACCTCTCAGACAAAAGGGGCTGACGCCGGGCGCTCTCTGGATGCCAAACAACTGAGGACACTTCAATTTATCATGAAGACCTATAGCATGATGTCATTACATTGCAACCCATTTGCTCACCAGAAAATTAGGGCAAAACCTAAAGTGGCATATAATGCTTTAATTCCTATTTAAGAATTAATTCATGAGATATAATGTAAACATTTGGTCATATTCTTATTTAATCATTCAAAGCTAATAGACTTTTTTTCTAATAGAGTTTTTTTTCTTTTCCATTCATGCCCTGAAAGGCATTTTTCAGCTGTTAGAGCGCAGCTAGAGGAGAGTTGAATGAAACGGTCTGGACTGCACCATTATATTTTAGAGGAGGGGTTTATGTGGCGTTCACGGCGCATCCGCGATTCAAATCCTCAAATTGAAATCCTCTTTTTCATAATATTACTTTCAAGACGTGTCTTTTAATTAGACTATGTGATAGAAAGGTGAATGGGTGTGTTTGACGCGACAGTGAAACCTTTAAGAAACAGAAACCCCTTCGGCGAGCGGGAGGGTTGGACTGCGCCAAGATGATGTTACGAACAGCCCTTTAAAGTCGCTCCACTTCCGAGATGAAGTAAAGTAGAGCTCCACCACACGGAGAGAAGACGTGAACTGACAATCTGCACACTTCTCGGAGGAGAGAGAGAAAAAAAAAAAAACGAAAAATCCTCCAGTTAGACAGGCTATGTTGAGAAAAGACATCTGGACTTTGGGCTGTTTTATGGCTGCGAAATCTAAGGAGTTTCCTTTTTGTCTGCATCTATGTAGGACGTGGCGTCTGCGACTGCACTGAAGTCACCTAAATTAGGCAAAGGAAACGTGCATTTTTAAATTTAAAAAAATCAAATAACGCGCAAAGACAGCTGCAAACCTGGACTACTCGTTTTGAAACAGGAATGGTTTATCCTCCCGAAGGTTTATTCTACATCGAAATGGATCAAGCACCACCAGGTAAGTTATAGGGTTAAAAGCAGCCATTGTCTGATCTGCAGGGGGGGCCGGAAAACGTTTTATTCGTTTTTTTCATGCTCTCTGCTCATGTCGTCATCCTGTGCAATGTGTAATAATTTAACAGGCGTCTAAATATCGCTGTGCAGGTGTTGGTAAAAGCGTTATAATGGGCCAGGTCCTGTGTGCGCTGCGCTCCCCCAGTGGCATTGCCCAGGCATGCATAGCGCAATTCACTTGCCAATTACGTAATACCTTTCGGCGGACCAGGCGCAGTGGCTTTGCCTCTTCGTTTCTTTTGTCCCAGCGCGTATGACTTAACTTGAGGGGGGGGGGGGGCAGAGATGCACCACGGCGGCTTTTCGCACCTCGTACAGCAGTCAGGGGCTGCCCAAGGTGCGTGACAGTGCGTTAAAGAGTGCCTTTTTTTTTTTTGCCTTTTTTTTTTCTCCTGGTGGAGGAGAGGAGCGTAGTTGTGGAGTGTGCGTTAATGAGCGCCGCATGAAACGAGCGCTTTGTTCTCCTCTGCAGCCAGCCGTGGTTAATTTGTGTGCCTGGGCTCCGGGAGAGTTAAGACTTGAGGCGAGCTGACTAGACAGCTCGTCTCATGACCAAAACTCCGGCAACTCCCGAACACTTCATTTTTTATTTACATTTGTCATCTGACCTCCGCGCTATTGTATTTGCCTTGGTGTGTATTTTTAGTCCTCGAGCTCCGCTGCCGCTTTACTTAATTAAATCTGCACCACTACGTTAGGACTGCATGCATGCATTACTTTGTAATTATCGCAAATAATATCAGAGTATGAGCTTAGAATTAAGGTGACTGACAGGCCATAAAAACAATAAGGATGCCCTGTATTGTCCCCTAGAAGGTCTGCACTGACACTCCAGTGTTTGGTGATTAAGATTGAGCTCTGTGTGTGTGTGTGTTTTCTGGGGTTGGACACAGTGCCAGACCAGGCTACAGCGTGACTGAATTTATATATTTTATTATTCCACACTTAAATTACGTGGCTCTTGTCTGTACTGGTATGCGCATGTGGGTTTTGGACGCCAGTAGAGTTTCTTGGCAGGAGACAGACGTGGAGGGGAGGGTGGTTGAGGAAGGTGGAGGGAGGTAGGGAGGGAGGGAGGGAGGAAGGTGTGCAGATTTAATTTTGCTGAGTTCAGGAGCTTCGGCTTTTCGTTTTTTTTTTTGTGCCTGCCACTGTGCTGCTGCACCTGCCTTTTGTTTATTTTAAGGTCAGAAAAAGAGGAGAGCGGATGGTGGGAGAAAACCCACATTTTCTGCCTCTCTGAGGGTGCTCTTGTATTCTCCCCAACTGCCTCATGAAAGGCACTTTTGTCCTGCAGTGAAATATATCGCCCTTCACCTCCTCTTGATGCGGTTTGCCCTCCTTTTTCATTTTTTCTTTTCGTTTTTTTTTTTTCAGGAAAACGCTTAATCTCTCGGCCAGACTCGCAAGATTTTTTATTCCTTAAAGGTTGACGGAAAACTTAAGAGGATCTGCAAGCGTGCAATCATTATTAAATGGGAGGGGTGGTCTAAAGAGGCTCAAAATATAACTCATGCAATTCAGGACGGTGCCAAAAGCTGTTGCAAACTTTTTGAAGCCAGAGTTTTAATCTACTTTGCAAGAGTTGCAGGCAATTAAACGGATAAATGTGAGAATGTTTGGGGTAAAATCAACCTAAATGTTTCCTACTTGGTGACTGACAGCACTCGGCAATGAGGACAAACTGCCATATTTAAGTTTTTTGGTTTTCCAAGGGCTGACCATACTTAAGATCTGGGTAATGATCTGGCAAGTGATATCTCTTGGAAACATGCCTGGGCTTGTCCACAGATCTCGACAGGCTCCATCAAGCACGGGTGTGACAGAGTTGTACCGTGTGTTTGCATTGAGGTGGGGGGCGGGGGGAGGTTAGAGGGGTGGTATACATTGAAAACACTGTATTTCCATAACAAACACACACACATCCTTGATTGCATTATATCAAAGGGGTCGTGTTTATGGCACTTTCACTTTGCTCTCACAACAGGTCGATGTTGGACAGATCTCTTTCTAAGAAACTGTCTTTGCATTTCATTTCCTTATCTCTCTTTTTTTTTTCTTCTTTTTTTTTTGCTTTCTAGCTCTCCCTCCCAGGTCATCAAAGCCCGTGCCTGCCACCATGAACAACAACTGCCCTTCACCACCTGTGTACTCGCTGCAGGACGCTGAATGGTACTGGGGAGACATAACCAGGTGAGGCATTTTAACTTTTTAACAGTCCCGTGTCGCCGTAACAGACTGGTTTCTTACATCCGTTAACCGTTCACTGACTTATTCCCTCAGGGACGAGGTGAACGAGAAGCTCCGAGACACCCCCGATGGCTCCTTCATGGTGCGCGACGCGTCCACGAAGCTGCAAGGAGACTTCACGCTGACGTTGAGGTGAGCAGAGGAATAGAAAATACCATAAATGACAAACCAGGTTTTATTTTACATCCACAGGTCTGATTTTGTGCTTTGCCTCATTGCATTTTCTCAGGAAGGACGGGCACAACAAGCTGATCAAAATTTACCACCGCGACGGAAAGTACGGCTTCTCGGACCCCCTCACGTTCACGTCGGTGGTGGAGCTCATTTGGCACTACCAGCACCATCCGCTGGTGGAGTACAACGCCACACTGGACCTGATGCTCACCCATCCGGTGTCCCGCTTCCAGCAGGTTTGTGAACGCCATTAATTTTATGCCTCCGGATAAAAAACGACGATATTTGTGCATTATTACTGAGGTGTGATTTATTTATTTATTTTTTGACTCCAGGTGAAAGAGGACAGCGTGGATGTGGCTGGCAGGAAGCTCAAGGAGGTTCACTGTCAGTATCAAGAGAAGACGAAGGAGTTTGATCGTCTCTATGAGGCTTTCACAAAGACTTCACAGGTAAAAAACAAAAAAAAAAACAACTCTGATGGTGTCCAATGTCTGAGCAAAATATCAATACTTGACATTAGTCAGTCTCCTGAGTCTTTTCTTATTGGATTTCTTCTTTGTGACGCAGGAGATCCAAATGAAGCGAACGGCAATTGAGGCCTTTAACGAGACGATGCTCATCTTCGAGGAGCAGTGTCGCGAGCAGGAGCGCTACGGCGAGGAGTTCGAGAGGAACAATCAGTCCGAGGGAGCCGACACGGACCTGGAGAGGTACTACATCACGTTGCGTCACGGCCCAAAAATAAATGTCATCATCAAAATGCAGTTCGACGTCGGCGTGTGCTGAACTCCACTCAGACCTGTGACCTTTTGCTCCCTCTCCTCTTCTCCCTTGTTAGCTTTCTGATAAATTATGAGAAGCTGAAGTGTCGTCTCGGGGAGATCTACGACAGCAAAATCCATCTGGAGGAGGACTTGAGGACGCAGGTGGAGGACTACAGAGAGACGGACAGGAAGATGAACAGCTTGCGGCCTGACCTCATCCAGCTACGCAACATCCGAGACCAGTACCTCAAGTAAGCGGCGTCGCAATATTGCTCATGGTATCTGTGGGAGATCACCGTAATCCCATAAAGGAAAGAACATTATTCTATTTGATTATTTTATGTTAATATCGAACCTCTCTTTTTACCTCTCTTGCAGCTGGCTCAATCACAAAGGCGTGCGGCAGAAACGCATAAGTGACTGGCTGGGCACGCAGAGCGACAGCCTCGACGAGTACGTTTCTCTCTCAAAACATTCCCGAAGAACGCCACTTGGAACTTCTAAATGAAATGCGTTGATTGTTGCAGAGGTGTTACAATATGTCCCTTCTTTTTTTTTTTTTCTTTTTCAGCACGTACGTGTTGAAGGGCGACGAGAAGAACTTGCCACATCAGGATGAGACGAATTGGTTTGTCGGCGAGCTGAGCCGGACGCAGGCCGAGGAGATGCTCCAGGGCAAAGCTCCCGGAACGTTCCTGATCCGAGAGAGCAGCAAACAGGGATGCTACGCCTGCTCTGTTGTGTGAGTATAAGAGCGGATCAATTGTTGAAAGAATATTTCGCATGGTGTAATCGTGTGACACTCATTTTTTTTCTTCTTCTTCTTTTCTTACAGCGTGAATGAAGAGGTGAAGCATTGTATGATCTACAGCACACCGCACGGATACGGCTTCGCCGAGCCCTACGACGTCCACTGCTCCCTGAAAGACCTCGTCCTGCACTACCGCCTGCACTCCTTAGCGCAACACAATGACGCCCTGGATGTTCGGCTGTCGCATCCAGTACACGCCAAAGCCGCAGCCACGCCTTCTCAACACGCAGAGGAACACAAACTCTTACAGACTCCAAAACACACGGCGGGGCTCCCGCCTGCCGCCCCCGAGATGTAATCCGACGGACAGACAGAGACAGAAGGACATGTTTACTGTATCCTGCAAGAATGACTGCATCGAGGTGCAATGTGTAAAGTTTTGCACTACAGTGATTCCATCGGCTTTTGTGAATGGGATTTCACAGATTGAAGTGGGACCGGAACTTGAATGTCAGCTTGAACTTTTGTTTTCAAAGAGACTGTTTAAGCTTTTTACATTTTTTTTTTTTTGTACTTCATTTATTGCCATTTGTTTAATGGACGCGTTTTCAGTAGGGATGTTGACAACCGAAAAATTGCTCACTGACATCAGGTGCTGCACGTTTGTTTGACCTCTACAACCAGAGTTGATGTTGCTGAAGATGTTCACTTCCCTAGTTAAAATTTATTCAGTTCTTAAAAATTTGACCAATGGGTTAGAAATATATTTGGTTACTATGGAGTTCTTCATTCTTGAGCAAGGGACGGCACACTTTCAGTAGAGAAAAATATTTGTTGCAAGCATTCAAATTATATTTTGCAGAGAATTTATTTATCATACAAAGAACTTTTTTTTAATTTGTCCTCAACAAATTAATTTAACAATTTGCAAATCTCAACAGTGGACACCTTGATTAGATTTTGTCGGACAGAGGGGTGCTCGCTATAGGGTGGTTTATTTTAATGAGGCAATTAAGTCAACAAGATACATTACCTATTAGCTCTACACTTTAACAGGCACTTGAGTTCCTGAGTTAAAAAATGATTTTAACGCCTCTGTGGTGTAGCTAAGGCTGTTAACTATTGTTTTTTTTTATTGCTAGGAACCTCTATTACTAATGGCAATCAGACTGGAGACAAAAGAGCCAATCAGAAATTCCCTACTCCAGTTTTCTGTGCAGAAGTGCACAGGGCAGAGAGAAACAGTGGGCTAGTGTTCATGTTTCTGCAAGTATAGAGTGTAGACATTTGGGAAGAAAAGGAGTGAAATCATTGTAAGGAAATAATAAATAATTTCTCAACAATTATAATTTATGTGCTTGCAAAAAATATTTTTCAGGGCTCAAACTGTCCCGCTCTGTGCTCAGCAATGGGGGCATAAACATAACTCTATAGGTTACTACTGCGTAGTGTATTTGTGGAGGGGAAACTGGTTCTGTAAACGGGCTGTTTTCGTCACATCGGTTTGGTGGACCAAACCATTTTTTGGGTAAATGCCACGTGTGAATATGTGAAAAGTCGTGGTGCATCTTAACAATTTGCCCCTTTCTTATCAGACATTCATGTACAGTGGATAATTATGTAGCATTAACATCCTGTAGAATACCATTGTACGAGCATACTCAATGTTAAACCCATTGACCAAAGCACTTAATAGTGAGCAAAACTACATCCCTGTTAAGTCCGGTAATTGCATTTGGGCAAGGGTAGGGCAATTTATGTACACCTGCTGATGTGCTGATCAAAACATAATCTGAAGTACTGTATGTTATATTCTGTTACTCAAAGAAGTATAAGCTTTTTGTATTCTATATATATTTTTTCTATAAACACGCCACAAGATGAAAGCTTGAAGAAAGTGCAATCCAACAGTATTTCTATTGTTGCAATGTATGACGATGATGATGGTGGTGAAGGTAATGCTGTTATGAGAGGTTGACATTTGCCACAAAAATGCACTCTCTTTGGTGGTGTTGGTATGATGTGGCCTCCGATGTTTGTGTGAACTGCCAGAGGTCCGGAAGTATCCTGCCTCCATTACTTGAACTGTGGCATTGCTCGAGCTATGAATGTTTTTCATGACATGCCGCCTACATAGCTTAAGAGGAAAGGAATCCATGTTGAACTTGGCACATTTTTCAAGTTTGAGGACAATAGATACTCTGTACAGAGAAAACTGTAAAATGTATTTCTGAGGTTGGTCTATGGAATGAGGGTGATTAAGCCTCTTATAAAAATATAACTCCACTGGGGGATTGAGGAAACTCCTCGGGTGAAGCTAAGCAATGTGAGATCCTGACCTTTTTCTTGCTGAAAGACAATAAACTGATGAGGGTTTTGTCAACTTACACGATCTATTGCTTTTTTTTTCCTCCGCGGCCTATTGCTTTTACAGTCTGCAGTCTTTCTAACGTTTAACATACTCATGTAAAAAAAATCTTATTCGATTTTTTTTCCCCAAGCGATGTTACAATTTCTATGACATAGACGAATGGCCAGATACGAAGCCTAGAAAGTGAGGTAACTAATCATCGAAAATATACCGTCTGTCTCTGGTGGGGCCATAGTCATCCGATGAGCTTATCCTCGGGTCAGCAGAGATAGGAGGCGGTGAGGGCACTGGAGGACAAACTGTGGACAGATGGAAGAGAAAGGAAGCGATAAAGACAATAGCAGGATATGTGCAGGCCCTTTCCCTATCCAGTCTGGCCGACGTTGAGTCACTAGAAAACAATCCATCAGACATACCTCACTGTGAACACGCTGTCATTGCACACTTTTTTTTTTCTAAGCTCCTGCGAAAGGAATGCAGCACGACTTTAAGCATTTGGAAGCAGCCAAGCTTTGAGTTCTGTCTCCCAGAACTTTTAGCAACACGATCAACACCGTTTCTATCACACAAAATTACTCAGACACAAGGTCTACAAAGAATCACGAGTGCAAACTTTGGCGTGCAGTGGCCACTGACGACGATGACGATGCTGACCCGAGGTAAGATCACCATCGGGCCTGCGTGACCAGAGCAACAGGTGGCCTGTTTCAACCATCACATAAGGTCTGTGCTAGGTAAGGGATTAATGAGGTGCACAGGGCGGGGATGTACTGGGAGAGAGCCTCAATTCCAGGCCACGGATTACTCCCTCTTACCTGTGTCAGCATAGAGAGCTGGCGGACAGGCGGCGTGCTTCACTCGGACCATTATTATTACGGACCAGATGCAGGGGAGATAGATAGATAGCTAGGACAGACTGTACCAGCGCTGAGTCACACTCAGGCTGCTGCGTGAGTGTCTGAAAGACGGGGAGAGGAGTGTGGGTAGTGCATGGAAATTAGTAAAACTGGGTGAAGTCATCGTACACTTGTGCGGATAGTAGGAGACACGGCAATAAAAGCA
>JBCAUF010000036.1:25445009-25479703 GCA_038406115.1 Haemulon aurolineatum
TCAACGCATGCGCGCGCTCTTGGTGTTGTTGTATGCCAGTGCTTCACAGTACCACCTAGCCACCTGGCATGCACACTGCATCAGATTTCACACACTTTTGCGTCACCGTGCGCATGCACATTTCCACCCAAAGACGCTCGTCTAAACGCGAAATAAAAAGTGGGAACGCAACGCTACTTTTGCGGATTGTGTTCAGATCGTTGTCGTGTAAAGCTAGCCTTTGACATCACGTCCCCCCCCCCCTCGAATCAAAGCGAGGAATCTCATTGTCCCTCTTTTTCTTTCCGAGCAGCTGAAGAGGAACGGCATGCAGAGGAATGGGGCTCTCCCGAGGGCGCGGGGTGTCACCCTCCACTTCACCCCCTGGAGGAGTGTGGCGGAGGCGAACGTCGAGGAGGGCTCCGAGTCCGAAACCAGTAGCAGCAGCCAGACCTCTGATGACGACGACTGCATCAAATCCTAACGTGGCTTTACGGAACAAAACAAAACAAAACAACAAAAAACAACAAAAAAAACAAACAAAAAAAACAACAACAACACAACAACAGCCAACACAACATCCCAGCAAGCAAATCCCCCTCTTCCTCTCATCTTTGTTTTTAGAGCACCATTTTGAATTTCTTTTTTTGTTTTGATTTTTTTTTTTTGTTGTTGTCATTCTTGCACAAGGGAAAAACCAATCATATCCCAGTGAAGGGGGAGATTCCTGCTCCGCCAGACGTCGTTTTCCCTGCGTTTCCTCCTTCACTGCAGTCCCTGCCCTCTTTGACCCTCCTCCCCTTCCCCTTCTACCTTTTTCTTCCTTGCTTTGTGGAACTGAAGTGTTCATCAAGAAAAAGAAGGGCAATGAATGCACACTTGATTCTGCTTTAAACAGACTAACTCATTTCATTGATGATGCTGATGACACATTATTAATGATATTAATAAAAATTGGTTCCTGACAAGCTGATATGTTTCAATATGAATCTGGCTACTGTGGTGTTTGAGTCCACACGTATTGACCTGTTTTCTGGATTCAGAGTGGCAAGATGATGAATCTGTCTGCATGCGGCTATACAGCAGTTATGTCTCACCCTGCCAAGAACAAATGCAGCACACAACATGCACAATAATGTTTTTTTAATCACAGTTGAATATAAAGTGGTGCCTATATATTGAATTGCTCCAAGGGGACATGGTTTTTGGTTTTTGAGTGACAGCAGATTAATTTTAAATGTTGTGCAGAGATTTATTTTCTGGTAGACCAGCGTTGAACAAAACCACATCTTTTTTTTCATGAAGATCTGAAATATTTCTGTTATGGAAAAAACAAAACAAAACACCTGCCAATTGGATGTTTTTAAAGAGAATTTAATCATGATGATTTCCAACCATTGCTTGGATTTAATTCAGACTGAAAAACAAGAAAACAAAGGCTTTAAACAACAAAAAAAAGCAATTTACTTGCACATAAATTTAATTTCACAGTCTTTGATTAAAGAAAACGCTTAGAAAATATTGAAACCTCTCTCTGGAAAATCCTACATGTTACACGTTTTCAACATTATAAAAGCCTTTTTAACAGGAGACATTTTGACTCGTAGCAATGATTCATTACATTTAGACGTCTGATCAAACAGGACCTTTTTATCATGGTGACTAACACTTGTGCCTTTAATTTAGAGACATGTTAAGATGTCTGCTGTCTTGTTTCTATTGAAAGTATTAATTAGGTGTTGTTTTTTTCAATTACACAACTGCTCAATCATGTTTTGCTTTGCCGAGGTCACCACACTTCACCATTATGGGCATACGTAATGTGTTTCAACACCATAAAAATCACATCACCACAAGTTAAACCATCTCAATAACAGAGCTCCTTCCATCACTGCTCTCTGAAGGGTTTGTGCTTGAATTGTTCACCGGCTTGTGTCCTGCCCTCATATCCTCAGAAAGCCTCAGAGTGTCAAATACGACTCAAGCTACAGTTTGATTTTTCTTTGAATGGATCTTTTTTTTTTTTTTCTTCCTCACAGCAGACATTCTGACCTGTCAGAGCATGAAAGGCCGAGGCGTGATCAATAATCTTAACCACTCGAGGCTGTTTTTCTTTAAAGTGTCACTAAGTTTCACCGAGACAGAAACTGAACAGTGCCACTGCTGTGCTTTCCCTCCTAGAACAAGTCAGGATGTCTGTTGTGAATGAAGCCTGTTAACTTGATTTAAACACATATACACGTTGAAAAGCATGAACAGTTTAACTCCATGTTATGTAGTCATCTTTAAATATCCAACCCCACATGACAAATACATTTCATTCATGCACAGTGAGGTTCTAGTTCAATGTTATTACTTAGAGATGGTTTGTTGTTTTGAATGCTAAAGAGCTGCACAGTGAAGCGAGGGGGCGCCATGTTGAACACAACCAGGATGATGGTAGAGATGAAAGAAAATGATGCATCTAATTTTTTTGGTTTTTGGCAGGAAACTGACCATCAGGGGCTGCAGAAATATTGAATGCAGAAGCAGAGAAACTGTTGTACCACCTGCATGTTGAAGGCCTTCAACTGTTTGTGACGCGCGTTTCTGACTGCAGTCATTTGTGTGACGACTCGTCCACCCAGTTCCAACAAACGAGATTTATCAAATAATATTCTTTATTGGGTTTTTTTTTATGTGAACACTAACATTACAACAGGCATAGAAAAAACAAAAGATACACATATTTACAACAGCAAACAAGTGTAGCAACAGTGAGCTCGGCTTGTTGGGGAATCTCTTCCTGGCAAAAAAACACGGAGGAGTCCAACCTCAACGACTGAAAGAAGAGAAGAGGAGAACAGTTTAGACATTAACGAACTCTTTATGCTGCTAACTACCATCTGTTAGGCTTGTTCTGAGTTATGAAGTGATTCAAGGAGCATTAAAACAGTACGGCTCAGGTGGGGGCATCTCTCACCTCTTAAGCGTCTCCGTTGGCCTTGTGAACACCGTTCGTCTCCTGCGCTCCGTTAGTCTCAGCGGCATCCTGCTTCACCTTCTTGACCACGCCCTCCTTCACCGGACTCTCCTCTGGTTTCCTCTGAAATGCACACACACGGTTTAGTTTAGCAAGTTTATTTCGGTCTTACAAAATAAATACAACAAACAACTTATACATTTGTTTTGAAAAACATAATATAAACAATAATCAACATTTAATTTCTCTTTTTTCAAAACAAAACAAAAGACAAAGTAATTTGACCAAAAAGGTATAGGCTGAAGCTTCAGCTTATTTTGCCTACCCTTCTTACATTTTTCTTTTTTTTTTTTTTTTTATTCCCTTATTTTAAGAGGAAAAAAACAAACAAAAAAACTAAAAAAACCCAGAACATTTTAGTAACATAAATCATGTCTTTTACTGCACACAGCAGTTTACGAGCACAGCAACTCTGTTTTGTATGTCTTGATAACATTATTTCTAAACAAGCTTTTAAATCTGTTGGGTAAATTGCATATTTTCATTTCTAAATCTACTCCACTCAAATGACGCTACAGTGCTGTGTAACCTCTTTTTTTTTTTTTTTTTTTAAATACAAAAAGACATCCGGCTCCCTCACCTTCTTCCTGACCAGGTGGGAGATGTCAGAGACCGGAGCTGTGGGGGCGTGTCCGTTGGTGGAGCCGACTCCGTTGGTTGATGAGCCGTTAATCTGGGTGCAGAGGGAACCGTGACTCATCAGCAAGATATTACAAAACACACACACACACACACAACTTCACTTATCATTTCCTTATCTTGTACGCGCTCTTACCTTTGAACTGGACGAGGAGTCGCCATTCTGTGCAGACGACCCGGGGAAAGCGGAGGAAGTGGAGCCGCCATCCTGAAGGTACATGACATGAAGTTAGGATCACACTTTTACACCGCTGACCTTTGACTCTTCGAGGTAAACAAACAATGAGGTATTGTGTTGATGCACTTCAGCATCCGCATGGTGCAACCTGAACGACCCAATATAAAAACCATTTATGAGTTTACAACCGTTACAGTTATCTGTCCACCCCCGACTCACCAGGACACCCCTCGCCGCCTCCGCAGCAGTGCTGACCGTCTTCAGGCCCTCCGTGGCGTCCTCCACCTTCTCCTGGATCTCCGGCAGCAGGGCCTTCAGCTCCTCCATCTCCTTCCTCTCCTCGGGCAGAGCCTCCGGGCCCTCGGCCTTGTCCAGCAGCTCCTGCAGTTTCTCTGCCCGACAAAAGTGGGGACGTGAGCGTGCGGACGACTTCAAAAAAGGACTGATGGGTGTCGTCGTTGGAAAACACACCTTTCTGTTCCTCATCCAGCACATTTTCAAAGCTTTCTATCCAGGTGGGAAAAAAATCAATGCAGCTTACCCAGGCGGCTCTTTATGACGGAGATGGAGCTCTTGAGCTCCTCGATGGCCTGGTTGTACTGGAGGTTCAGGCTGTAGGTCAGACCGAGCTGGTAGTGAGTCTCGGCGAGCAGGCGGCTGTCCGGGTCCAGGTGCTTCACCTGCAGCTTCAAGCACTCCTGGAAATCTTCCAGCGCCTGTGTGTAATTTCCTGGAAGATAGAAGCAGCAACTTCAGACCCGTATCTCGACAAAGACAATGCAGAGTTCCTGCCACTTAAACTTTTCAATGACTTTCCAGGCGCAATTCCCTCAAATTCAAGGACTCAACAGGGCGGTCTGAGACACGGACTAAGAATAATTACCGTTACAACACTAGGGATTTTTCCCCCCCTTTTTATGAGAAGCAGCAGGAAAATATTGCAAGTATTTTCAATAACCCATGTCTATTTTCAGAAACTTTCAAGGCCTTGATTTTTCCTCAGAAATCTCAAACTTTCAAGGACGTGGGTACCCTGACAATTTCAAGTGTATATCCGGTTAGGGTTTATTTGGGGGTTTTGTTAATGCATCTGTTTTAATCCAATTTCCTGCACAGTTTGAAGAGATCAAGGCTGAAACTAGTGAGCATTTTCACCAGCATTTGCTCATTCAACTAATCAGCTGTTCAGCCAATAGGATGTCAGGCAATGTTGAGCAATATCGTAACAGTGCCCATCAGTTTCCAAGCACCAAATCCTCACATTTGATGGCTGAAAACTGCAAATGTTTGGCTTTTTTTTACTTGATAAATGACTCAATAACTATTGTTGATTGTCTCTTGAACTAACAATTTCAGCCGTACATGAATGACCCGAATCCTCTCAATCTGCCTCCTCGGACGCTTGCAGGAGACGAAAATAAAGTGCAAAACTTCGTTCGTACCCGATTCAGCAGAAACTTCACCCAGTTTCAGGTGAGTCTGTGCTGCCATGAGCTGCTCCTCTTTAGTGTCTTTCCTGAGTACAAAAAAAGAAATAGAATCAGTTAATACGGAAAATGTGGTTCAGTGAATATCAAACTCAGATCCTCAAAATCATGCCGCAGCATTTGCTACCTTTTGTAGATGACTTTAGCAACTTCCAACATCTCCCAGGCCAGCTGCAGGTTCCCCACCTCCTCATCGTCGCTGTCCTGAAAAAGGAAAAAACACGCCGACGCGGGTTTTAAATCCCACGTTCAGGAGGTCATGCTCATGTGTACTCGAGGCGACTGGTCTGGTCAAGTACCTTCTCAGCGGCGTCTCCTTCGCCTTCTGCTTCCGCCTCCATTTCTGCGTCGTCATCGCCGTCTTCCTCCTCCTCCTCCCCGTCTGAAAACGCCAACATGTGTTTAGATTGATTGGCACCAGCCACCAGAAACCCACTTACAATCAAGGACTGTAGGAGAAGTCACCTTCTGCTTCCTCTTCCTTGTCTCCTGATTCTTCCTTCTCCTCCTCCTTCTTGTCGCTTTCTGTCTTGTCTTCGCTTTCAGATTTGCCTCCGTTAAGCTCGCTCTTATTTTCCTCGTCTTTCTCTTTCTCTTCTGTTTTCTTCTGCTCGTCGCCAGCCTCTGCCTTTTCTACGTCACCGCTCTCTTTTTTGACTTCGTCCTGCTTGTCTTTGAGCTTCTCTACATCCTTGGCGCCCTCGTCCTTCTTCTCCGCGACCTCGTCCTTTTTCTCGCCGCTCTCGCCCTCCTTCTGGGCAACCTCGTCCTTCTTCTCCGCCATGGCATCATAAACCTGAACCCTCAGCTCATCTCTGGTCTTCTCTGTTGAAGGTAGAGAAGAGCGGTTCAACACAACCTCCTGTAAGAAGACTTAACAATCAAACAGCACCATATATTACATCATCCACTTCACCATCAACATTTTCTGTGCTGTCAACGTTGGAGTCCTTGGGTTCTTCCTCCTCCTCCTCCTCTTCTTCCGGTACTCCTTCCAGAGCATTACCGAGGACCGAGTTCTCCATCCTGCAACAACAGTGTCAAATAAATGACCAAAAACCACCCAGCACATCCCTACAATGGCCTGAATCTAGACTACAATCACCTTACCGTGCCAAATCCAGCAGAGCTTTACCACACCAGAAGAAAGCTTCCCCACACTCGTCCGCTGTGTCTCCATACTTTTTAGCTCTGAAGTTTAAAAAAAAAAAAGTAATGTCAGATCATCAGTATGGAAGCACACATTGACAATACTTATTTGCTGCAAAAGACAACTGCATCTCACTTTTGTTGGTTCTTCAGCTCAGAAACATCAAAAACTATTTGAGATAAATTACATGTATGAGTGAGAATTGCATATTTATTCCCATGAGGTGGTTAATTTGTAAAACCAATTCCTTTGCTTCTTCATAATATTTTATCTCATTTGCATCCTCAAAGAGCTGCTCTACATTTTCCTTTATTAATAGTTTAGTGGGGTTTTTTTTAAAGCTCCAGCAGTTTCTTTTGTCTCTTGATTAACTCACAGCAGGCCGCACGCCTCCTGCAGGACGCCCACCGCCTCCACCACCTTCCCCATCACCAGGTGCTTCTTGCCCGAGCCGATGAGTTTGTTGGCCTCCTCCATGGTTGCAAACACTGAACAGAAAGAAAAACAATTTATCAACCCGACGTCACGAAACACATAAGTCGAAAACACTTTCCTTAACGGAGTCTTACGTGAACGAATTAACGTACCTTGACAGCGAAAACAAACGACTGAAACTTTTAAAAGTGGAGCCTGGTGGCCGGTGTCTCAGCTCTGACTGACTGACTGCTCCGTTGTTTCAATTTGGCGCGAAATATTCCTGCCCCTTCCGGTCCATTTCCGGATTCGTGAACCAGCGCGGGAGAATTCTTAAAGGCACAGAGCAGACACCGCTATTACTACTGTTACTATGGAGACCCACATTGTTAAAATTAAGTATCTTAAACATGACATTATCAAATAGTCTTAATGAGTAAATACAGAAAAGGGCACTATGATGCAACCAAAAATGTATATAATCAATAAAGGTTTAAAAACTATAGAAGCTGAGAACAGCCATACTTGCAAATATTTTTATCTCAAGATCATAAAGATTGTTTTTCTGTGATAATGGGGTAAGTTGTCTTGTTAACTTGGGAAAACAAAGCTGATTATTCAACCTGTTAGTGTAGCTGGTATGTAGACTGTAGCAACTGATTTAAGCTGAAAATGTCAGATCAAGGAGCACCAATGCTTGATGAAAGCATCAGACAGTACTTCATCTTACTTATTCATACATACATGTACATAAACCAAGAAAACATCCACATAGCTCACAGCTGGCACACAGTTGTGATTACTCTGGTCATTGAGTGTTATACAGAATTTATCCACAGGGTGGAGCAGCTGAAATAGTCACAACCGTATTAATGCAGTCAGTAGCTACATCTCCCTGTAAAAGCCACTGTATCCCTTAGAACAATTAGTCATAATGTAGCCTACATAGGCCTAACCTTTTTTTCTAGATAACAAGACATATTTACTCATTATCACATGGATGCAAGCTTTGTTATCTTGAGGTAATGCAGTAATTAAATTCTAATTTCAAAATGACTGCATTTAAAAACATAACTGCAAATATGGCCGCTCTCTGCTCCCATAGAAACCCCAGCCCATTATGAAGACATTTTGTTTAATTCTGCAATTTTAATGATAACAGTATTTATTCCGGGTCTTTATTTCATTCCAGTGTTTTGTTTTGGTTTTCAAAATGACTTTTATTTTCTTCTTTTGGCTTTTGACAGCCAAGACAAAGCCAATTAAATCAGCCATTGCTATAGCCTGAATGAGCAGCCCTGCAATAATCCCTGTTATTGTGGCTACACTCCATCTTTTGTTTGTATTTTGGCTATATATATATATAGTTATTAATTCCATAATGCTTAAATTAAGTAATGTTCATTTGGGGTATCCATAATTAATAACAACAGTTCTATCAAAGCTGTTCACATCTCACACACTGAGATGGTGGTGGAACTCTATTGTGTGTGTGTGTGTGTGAGAGAGAGAGAGAGACAGAGAGAGAGAGCGAGAGAGAAAGAGAGAGAGAGAGAGCACTGCTGTCATGTCCTGCTGTGAGGGATAGGGGTAGTCCCGCTCCCCTCTGAGCCTCTCCTGCTGACTCCACTGTGTCGCTGCCTCGTCAAGACAAGTCTGGACCTGGCATCCAATCAACCTCACACTGAGACAATCCTACTCAAACCCCCCTCACACTGTCATCATCAGAGACTATTGCTCCAACAACTATAATTTACCAGTAAACTCTATCAACAAGACACACCACAACTCAATCAGCAGCAATTGGCTTGAGTGGAGATTTATTCTTGGGGCACTTTATTTGAGGTAAAAGCCAATATTTTAGAGGACTTTTTTTTCATAGTTTAATGTTCGTACTGACTCTGCCATGAAACACTGTACCAGTCACTGATAGAGAGAACAGGAGTGTACTTGTATCTTTAAGAGAATAGTTTGACATTTATTCACCATCTTATCAAAACTGTCATCTGTCATCATGAATCATGTCTTAAAGGTGTACAACTTAAATAAAAGAGATATAATGTGTTTGAACCTTGGAGCTGCTGGCAGGCCTTAGGTAGCTGGTAGGATTTTGTTACCTCTAGACAGAAGCTGGCTGATTCCTCCTCTTTCTAGTCTTTATGCTAAGCTAAGACAATTGGCTTCAGGCTTCATGTTGAGCATATGAGTCTGGAGAGAGGTTTGAATCATCTCATCAAACTATCAAAAAAGCAAATATCAACTGTGACACAGAGACGACAGAATTACACTCAATGGGAAAACATTATGGGCTGGTTTGATTTTTCTGTTATTATAAAAATGAATGCATCCTCAAAATGTTTTGGACCGCCTTGGGACATAGAGATCTTTTGCCTCCATTTGTGGGCTTGTTATGGCACCAACAGGACCATGATGAAACCCCCACAGAGCCATGACGCACTATGCAGCCATTACACATGTTGTATACCCTCACATGAATGCTCTTGGGGAAGGAACTCAAAGAGAGCTCAGGACTGCATTAATTTGCCACTGTTGGATCAAGAGCACCATTACTTCACAGTGTTCAGTCCACAATTGCGTCCACTTAAAAGATCTGTTTTGATATTTTGCACGGGTGAACGCGACCAGGATGACGGACGCGCAAGTGCCCTTCAAACATCCAGTTGCTTTGGAACCAGCAGTGGAGCAGATGTGCTAATTATGTGCATATTGTGAGACAAAAGATGAACACAGGGTAACGTTTGATCACTAGCCCACTGTGGCACTTCTAACAGGAGGTTTTTGTGTGCCCCCCCTCCCCAACCCCTCTTATCTGGCCCTTGATGCGGTGCCCATGGCAACGACATGCAAAGACGTCGCTCTGTGACAGTGGCAAAAAGAGGCACAGCGGAGGGGCTGTTTGAGCAGATAACAGCCTCTGTCAGTCCAGGTTATAGACTCAGGTCAACTAATATTATATGGAAAAACAATGCAGGTTTCACTGATGGACAAAGGATGGCTTGAAAACATACAGTATAAAGGTTCATTTCCTGGAATAAAACTCTCAGCATCTGAGATTTGTTTGGAAGTCAAGAAAAACGGTGTATAAAAATTTTTTTTTGTAGTAGGAATTTGGCCTTCGGGTCAGAAAAAGTTGCAAAGCTGACAGTTGAAAAGAAATGTGAGATTCCCTGTGACTTGCCGTGTGTGGCACCGCGAAACCAGCTTCACTTCCCTTTGTCTCTTCTTGGAATAGAGTAACTGTCGCACACAAGGTTTGTGGCCACATGAACAGCATATTTACACTGAGGTGTCTACAGTCTCTGGTCAGTCAGTAAATTTGGTAAAACTCATGGTGAAAATGCACTTCTTTTTTTTTACAGTGTGAAAAAGCTATAAAACTGTGTCTTGTTTCATCACATCACTTGGAAATCACACACGAGGATAAAAATAAAAGAAGCTCCCACTCTCTCCTGAGTTTTAACCTGTGGAGTCATGAGATATGATAACACCTCTCATTGTGACATCAGGTCCATACAGCATACAGTCATTACAGATGAGGCGCTCATGTGACACAACCATTCAACAGGACACTATTCCAGGCCCAGGAAACCATTACTCACCCTATGTCAACAGAAGTTATACAACAGACAGACATTCAAACATACAAATTATACATCTTTTCTATCTATAACAGGATGGAAATTGCACTTTTGCTTTTGTAGAAACTGTCAGCCGTGTGAAAATGCAAAGACGAAAGGCTGCCGTTCCTAAGCCAAATCTTCAAGTAAATATAGAAGTGATGAGGAGGAAATGAGAGTGGAAAATGCCTTTGGCAGCCCGCAGTGTAAGTACAAGATGTTGCAACAATGCACCGCCCCATCCAGTTATGTCCCAGTGCAAATAAAAAGTAGTTTGGGAGTAGTTCACCGTCCAGGAAATATGAAGGAAATTGACCAGTATTTCCTTGTTGCAACAAGTCACATTTTAAACGCCCGATTGCGTCAGTCTGTAATCAATATAGATGATGGATATTAACTTTATTTTAGCTATATTTTGGCTATATTTAAAAATGTATGTGTGTGTTTGCTATGGATGTGGAAAATGAGTTCCCCTTTTTTTCCAATGACCATTCACCATTACAATGCAAACACTTGAATGTAGACTATGAGCTCGGGGGCAGTAGGCTGCACTTATTGAACCTGTTGAGTGAAGACAAAATACAAAACATGCTGTTTAGCAGCTGTTCATGGTGACAATGGATTTGCTCTGCATCCTGTAAGAATCAGACATGAAACATGATTCTGCACTGCAGGAGGGAATGACTGATGATGAAGATATATGAAATATAGAGGTCAAATATGTCCCACAGGTATTATAAAATCTAACAAGACGTCTTTTGAAAATGCAGTCTGAAGAGAATATTTTCTGGAAGACCATTTCTCCTCATCTTGTGTTTAATGTGGTTTCACAAGACCATTAAAAAAAGATTCCCAGAAAAGCGATGAGGAAAAAGTGCAAAGTCATGCTGTGTAGCGTGGAGTTGTAATTTGGAGGACTGGACCAGACTGATGTGGGCTGTACTCACGTTGTATCGCGAGAGGTGGGCCTTTGTATAAATTGCCCTATCGAGCCTGTCAGCCGCTGCACTCCTCCCTCTCCTGCTGTGTGTGTCGGTGCTGTGTGATCAAACCTAAGGTATGCGTTACAAAATATCTTTGAATGTGTTTCAATCTTTCTCTTTTTGCACTTAAAGTCTTTTCTTGTGGTCAGTTGTTCGGTTTATTGGAGTTTACTGTTAGTTGCGTCGCTTTGGCTGATTCCACAAGTGGTTTTTCACAACATGATGGTGTTTATTCTGCAAAAAAAACCGTCAAGGTTTTTCTAGTATTGGAGAAAATCTCGACTTTTTTGGTGCTTCGCTTGATTCAAACGCATTCGGGTGTCTTCTTTTTTTTTTTTTTTTACCTTAAGCGATGAACCGAGGTGGCCGTATTCCTAAAAATGGACCACGAATTTAGTTAAAGGGAAAAAAAAATAGAAAAAAGTAGTTGTAATGTCAATATGCGGAAACACCTGTGAGTTTAAACAGAGAAGTGGAAATAGGTTTCGGTTGTTACATCCTATAATTTAGGACATTATCAATCTATGGTAATGTTTAGTCTAACATAGGCTACATATATTTTTCTTAAATTCTTCTGGTTTCATCTTAACTTTTCTATTATTGTGTATCATACAATAGGACAAATGCTCAGGTAACTATTTGTACACTTTTATATGAATGTCTTCTTTTATGAGAACCGTGTTTGCGCACCTTCAGGGCTACAACTAATGATTAATTATCAATTGTTAGTAATTAAAGGACTGTTAGAGGTCTACAGATATTTTAGTCTGACCAACAGTCAAAAACCCGAAGTTAAAGTCAGTTTTCATATCATGTATGACAATCCTCACACTGGAGAACATGGAAGTGTGAAGATCAATCCATCATCAAAGTAGTTACCCATTAATTGGTCTTACCAGAACATGTGTACTGTGTTGTAGCACAGTGTGCTTGTACCAAAGATGATTAACGTATTTGGCAATAGCTGTGAAATGAAGTGGTTTTGATAATAAGCTGCAATGGCAAACATTTGCCGAAACATTTTTTTTTTAAATGTTGCTTTTCTACATATTATAAACTTAATATGTTTGTTTTTTGGAGGTCAAATAATAATAAGGAAACCCCACTAACACCATGGGTTCTGGGAAATAAGATTATTAAGAAAAAAGGGATTTTTCATTGTTTTTATACCCAATTATCCAGTTAATTGAGAGATCAAATGATAAAGAAAAGAGTCATAGGTTTCAGCCCTAAATAGTGCCTGGTACTTTCATAGATGGTGAAGAACTATTTGTCTTCTCCTATAAATGAAGGTCCACACACACCAAAGAAACAATGCAAACTGTGATCTTGATTGCATAATGTATCACCAGTTTCCTTCTCCTGTAACCCGGTCAGACTGAAGATGGCTGCAGGCAACGCACAAATTGGAAAGCTGGCTCCAGACTTCACAGCCAAAGCGGTGATGCCGGATGGACAGTTCGCGGACCTGAAGCTGTCAAACTACAGAGGTATACCTCAACCTGCGTCACATCCTCTGTTGAGTGGAGGATGCTTTGATGACACTCTCCTCTGGACTCTGATTCGCTGCTTGTATTGAATAGACACTCATTTACACCACTAAAGGACTGAATGAATTAGCATGCCATTTCCAGAGGTGCATTATTGTTGTTCTTTTCCTTTGGTTTCAGGGAAGTACGTCGTCTTTTTCTTCTATCCCCTGGACTTCACCTTTGTGTGTCCGACTGAGATCATCGCTTTCAGTGATGCCGCTGAAGATTTCCGGAAGATCGGCTGCGAGGTCATCGCCGCCTCTGTCGACTCGCACTTCTCCCATTTCGCATGGTAGGTAGAGGGCGTTGTATAACAAGGACCCACCCAGTGATTGTGTGCATTCACTCATGCTGGTGTATGCTCTCAAAGGACCAACACACCACGTAAGCAGGGCGGTCTGGGATCCATGAAGATCCCCCTGGTTTCTGACACGCGGCGCACCATTGCCACAGATTATGGCGTCCTGAAGGAAGACGAGGGCATCGCCTACAGGTGGGTTTAACAACGTGAAGTTCATTCACTTACTGCCCTTACTTGTGGCTCTGAAGTCTTCAAGAAGAGACCTCGCGAACTGTTCTTTCTCTCCGTTTCAGGGGTCTGTTCATCATCGACGGCAACGGCATCCTGAGGCAGATCACCATCAACGACCTCCCAGTCGGACGCTCCGTTGAGGAGACCCTGCGCCTGGTCCAGGCCTTTCAGTTCACCGACAAGCACGGAGAAGGTGAGTTCCTGCTCGTACTCAACATACAACATACTTCAGATGTTTGTATTACTCTCATCTAGCTCTTCATGACACATATGATTATATTGATCATTTAACTGTTGTACTTCAAACCACATTACAGTAATCAAATCCAAAGTCGCCCGTGGCTGTTTGAAAAGACCATCTTTAAATTCAAAGGCTCACATTCTTATCACTGCTTAGGGTCACTTGAACTTTGCAACAGGTTGAGAAATCATTGTGGACTCAAAGGAGGGCAATAAATTGAACGCAAATGCATTTTACAACCACAGCCTTTGAAGTATTTCTCTGCTTTAAATCTGTGGCAACTGAGGCAAAATACTGCATACATGCGTGTCATATTAGCACAAGCCTTAACTGTTTCATCTGCGGGGATCAGGACTCATTACAGGCTTATCTTTTTCAGTGTGCCCAGCCGGCTGGAAACCAGGAAGTGACACCATCAAACCCGACGTCCAGAAGAGCAAAGACTTCTTCTCCAAGCATTAATAAGCCCAGGGAGGCAATAGTCTGCTGTCTGCTGTAGGAGATTTCATTTAGAGATTACATTTCCAGAGAACAATATTTAAGTCAGCTGCTGTGCCTGTTTGAGGGGTGGTCAGGCGACGGTTTTTGTATCAGCACGCTGTGTGTGTTCTGTCGTCTGTAGAGTGAACAGTGGCACTTAACGACCAAAGTATATAATTGTGTAATTATGTGGCGGCAATGTGTGCTATTTTCACTGTTGAACTGAGATAAATGTCTGTCTGTTCTTCAATGTCACTCTCTATTATTGTTAGACACAAAAGACCATACAAGCGTTATTATTTCAAGCACCTCTTTATGTCATGATGTTTGTTGTTGTTTTTTTTGTTCTGTTTTTTTACAGTGAACAACACATGTTCTTTCATCAAAATAAAAAATACAATATTGTAAAGGAACACATTTGCCTCAAACATCACAGATGAGATTTTCGGGATACACATATCTTATTCTTTTTTGCTGGTCAGGTTGTGTGTGAGGTTCTACGATTCCCTGATAATCATCACATTTATAATGAACACTTGGAGCACGTAGTCAGGTAAATAAAAAGAACGATGGAAGATAATATAAAAAAAGGTTTACTCTGCATTATGATGTTCATATACAGACTTCGGATTTAAGTTTAGAAAGATAATAAACGTATGTTGTATAGCAGTTTTCAGAGAGCTACAAAGTGCTTTATAGGATAAAATAATTAAAATATACACAATGCAAAAAAAGCCTTTTCCTGACAGGTTATCCCACTATCAAACAGTGTGTAAACAGTTATGGCAGACGACTGTTATAATAACAGTTAGGAAGCCTTATTATCTTCAGTAACTGCAAACACCTGTGTGAGTTGTCAGGGCCTTTCATTTTTTCCTTCAAACGGCCTAAAACCTGATCAGATTTTGCAGTGTCAGGGCCCTGATATATTGTAATTGTCATATATAATTAGAACATGGCGATAATTACTGCTATTAAGTACAGCTGTCTTTTTGCTCCTATAACAATTAGTGTAAGGCTGGAAGCTGATAAGTACCTCTGGCTGGGCATGTCAATCAACATAAGTGTTTGAATTAACTTGAATTAACTGTAAGTCTATTCATAGCAAATTAATTATCCAGTGTCTTTTGATTTCACATTCGTGCCTATTCAGTAAATGTCATTCCACTTCTGTTTGGTTGCTATAGCGACACTGATGACACATTTTCGGCGGGAAATTTAAATTTTGAGCTTGTGGCTGCTAACATTTAATTCATTATTTGTGTCTTGACTCTCGACTAACTTACCAAAAACTTAACAGAGATAACCTCAGGTCTAGTAGCGTAAAGATATCGAGGTAATTCTGGAGGGAAGGGTGCTAATGACTCACTTTTATCATCTGAGATTAAATATCCACGCTTTTTCATCCCGTTAGCTTAGTTTAAGTAATCGTTAGCGTTATTAATAGCTAGCTGAGCTAACCCCTCAGCAAGAGAGGATAACAAAAAATGGCGGCCGGGAAAACGTGCATGAGGAAGAGCAAGGAAGAAACTGCTGAGGTTTGACCATTTAATTTGCTCAACGTGTATTTTTGAGTCAGTGTTAAACATATTTTTTTCCAAACCTGCTAGAGGACACTTCATGTAGTCAATGGCGCCATCTTGTGGCCTCCAAATTACCTTCAAGCCAATTGTCTCTTAAGTATTCTTATGTATTTGTCAAAGTGGACAGGGTTGTTTCTGAGTGACCTGAAGACCCAGCAAGAGTCACTTGTCTTCGTCAAGAGGATGATGGCAGTGGCAGTCTCCTCCATCACCTACCTCAGAGGGATTTTCCCAGAGGATGCCTACAGATCCAGATACCTGGAAGGTGAACACAAAAAGGCCTCTGAATTTAGGAAAGTCATGCATGAGCCACTACATATGACCTGTCTAGTGATACATATTCATTGCAAAAGGCAGCTTTTTGAAACTGTTTTACTGTATGGTAAATGGTAATAACATGACAAGAACAGAAGACTTACTCTAATGGCACAAAAATGTACTAGATATTTATGAAAAACAAATAAATGTTGGGTTTTTTTTTGCATTTTTGTTTGCCATTCCACCAGATTTGAGCATCAAAGTTTTGCGTGAAGACCGCAACACCCCTGGAGCCAGTAAAGTTGTGAAATGGTAATTATTATAGTTCTTATTTAATATCCCAGACAGCACAGAAGAACTTGTAGTGGCCTTCACAGCAACTAAGTTAGCGAATAAAGTAATTACCAGTCCGAGTTGATGTTTTCACCCTGATCATTCTTGTTTGTTTTCAGGATGATGGGCTGCTTTGATGCATTGGAGAAGCAGTATGTAAGTTGATGCATCCATGAATACTTTCAATTTCAATTTCATTTGGTCTGCGATTTTGATCAGTGCGGTCACTACTTTTACTATTGTTCACTCTTATCTCAACAGCTCCAGATTGTATTCATTGGGGTAGGTAAATTAAGTCAGTATAGCGACATGAATAGCAACACACTGTTTACATAGAGAGATAAAGTTGCCCACAGTAATTCTGTGCAATATGTATTTGCAATCTAGGTGTACACCAACCCAGATGAACCTAATGTAAGTTTGCTTACAATGCTGAACATTTGTTTAAGATTAACTGCAGAAACACTCTTTTGTCAACTGTCAATTTTTTCTGTTTCAGTGCATTATTGAGTCATACCAGTTCAAGTTCAAATACACTGAGAAGGGACCAGAGATGGACATACTCAGGTTTGGAGGGGCACCAAATGTTTGCAGCAATATTCTGGACAGAGCCTGCGAGTGTGATTGCAATGATGGCGTTGTGACCGACATAAACCCACAGGAACAACGATGTCGAGATGAAGGTGACGTTGGAGGACACCAAGAGAGCCTCAGTGCTCCTCATCAGGAAGCTCTTCCTGCTCATGCAGAACCTGGACGCCCTCCCCAGCGGCGTCTGCCTCACCATGAAGCTCTATTATTATGATGACAGTAAGATGCATTCAAATCGCAATCAAACAAAATGAGAATCAATTAAGATTCAATTTTTAATCCAAGTTTAATCCCCTGGGTTTCACGGTGAAAAAATCTCCATCTGCTCTCCTTTTGAAGTCACCCCATCCGACTACCAACCTCCGGGCTTCAAGGAGGGCGAATGCGACAGCCTCTGGTTTGACGGCATGGCGGTGCACTTCAAGGTGGGTGAGGTGCAGACGGCCTTCCACAGCTTGAGAATGCGCGTGTCGGCGGAACAAGGCCGCCTGGAGAAGCTTCGAGAAGGCGACCACCTGAGGGAGACCAAGCAGGGTCCTCAGAGAAATCCTCCGGAGAGGGAACCGATCACGGTGGGTCCAGAGAACAAGCACAACATCCTCTCTTTCTTTGATGTTGTCATTTCACAGAAAAGAACAAAATCTCTGTTGTAATTGTCTGTGAACATCGTGTTACAGGATCATAAGAAAATACGCAACGAAGAGGACATTCCCTCTGAAGATGGTAAATCTGTAAGCATGTGTTGGTACTGTTAACAAAATGTGTGTCGAAGCTTTTACAGTGTTGACTTTCCTTTAAACAGAGTCGGCACAGTTCAAGAAACCCACAAGACCCTTGGCAAAGGTACAGTTGTAGTAGAGGCATGATTAGATTGGAGTACACAGGTTACAGAAAGATAAATGACATATTAGAGCTTCTTATGAACTGCGATCATGCAAACTGGACAGTTGATTATCTTTTGTGTCTGTCGCAGAGAAATGCAACTGGCAAAAATCTGGCGAGGAAGAAAAGAAGAATTTAGTCACGACATTGCACAAAACAAAAGCTCTGTCAGCAATGTAAACACAAACACTGACCATTTCCTCACTATGTGGCAATGTTAAACACTGTTTAATGTTATGGTACGACTGATTTGATAAGCAAAATGTGTTAAGACAGGTTCCTTACATAATAATCTATCCACAAAGGAGGACATTACTCGTCACAGTTCTAATTCAGACAACATTGTAGAAAAAGAGTACATGGGGTATACAATCTAGATTAATTAAATCAATACAATGTTCAAAGTGTTTAATTTTTTAGTATTTTGAATGAATGTATAAAAATATATTGATTGATGTATATTACTCAAGAAATAAAGCTTGACTTGTAAACAACACTGTAAAATGTTTTTCTTCACATGGATGACAGAATACATTGAGTAAGAAAACAGTGCAAATCATGTATCATAATGTGTGACTTGAGTCCTATCTATGCTTCAGTTGCTTAATTTGACCCATCAGCTATTTTTCCCTTCAACTGCCTCAGAGTTACATTTACCTCACAGTCAAAAAAAATTGTATCTTGGCTCATTGTCAGGACCAACTTGAGCTCCCTTCATCGCGGCTTGTTTCTCACGACTTTCACCACAGACGTTTGATAGTCTTTCCCTGAGTGATGGGGACGTTCTGTGCTCTGGTCCAGACCCATCTGTTTCAGTCTCTGGGTCAGCGCTACAGCTCCACCTTCCTCTCGATGTGTGCGTCTCAGAAGATGCTGTCCACGTCTCCCATCTCCACGAACACGGTCTTCAGCTGGGAGTAGTACTCTATCGTCACCTGGCCGTTCTCCCTGCCTATGCCTGGTGAATGTGGAGACAAAAGGTTGAGTTCCACTTCCACTGATGCGCCTGTGGAGTGCTGAAAATAGGTTTTCAAATAAGGAAATACTCTCAACAATGAGCTACTGATGTTTTTTTTGTGTGATGGCCCTATGTTAAGAATTTACAAGAGAGCACAATGGGAGCACATTTTTGATTTTTTTTGGGCATATTTCATGCAATTAAGACTTCATTCAAATAACTTGGCCTGTGATGTTGGACCCTTGGCCTGCATGTTAACAACCAGCCTGTACCTGACATTTTGAAGCCTCCGAAGGGCACCTCCACGGGAGTGATGTTGTAGTTGTTGATGAAACAGGAACCAGCTTTGAGGTGTTCCACTACACGATGGGCTCGCCTCACATCCCTAAAGACACAAAACAAAAGAATTGGCCAACTGTCGTTTCACTTTATTGTTTCGACTACTGACAACTTTTTCTGCGTTCAATTTAAATCTCGATTCTTCAGAAAGGTTTAACACAGTCGTGGTTCAAATGTATTAGCCTGTGCGGTTGTGTCTCCCCACAAACCGACCTGGTGAAAACCCCCGCAGCCAGACCCAGGGTGGTGTCGTTGGCTCTCCTCAGCACCTCCTCTTCCGTTTCAAAGGACAACACAGACATGACAGGACCGAAGATCTCCTCCTTCACGCACGTCATCTCATCTGTACAGTCACCTATATGAGGGGAAAAAAAGAAAGGACAGAGACACTGGAGAAAATCTGCGATGAACTCCAAGTCACCAACCTACTGTATTCAGAAAGTGATGAAAAAAGAAAAAGAGTTGCATATCTTCTTACTCAGAACACATGGAGTCATGTAGTATCCGCCTCTGAGTTTGGGATCTGACGGGACGAAGGGTTCACCTCCACACAACAGTGTAGCTCCCTAGAAACAGCACAATTTACATTATGCTTGAAAGCTGACCTCCTGTTTTGATTAAGCAAAATAGGTTATTAGGACGTTATTAAATCTCACCTCTTTCTTTGCCTGATCAACAAAGGACAGGACTTTTTCCAGGTGAGGTCGGCTGACCAGTGCTCCCATTCGGGTGCTCTCCAATAGTGGGTCCCCTATCTCGATTGCCTGGGTCCTCTTCACCACCTCCTCAACAAACTCGGGCAGAATATCCCTCTGAACAAACACCCTTGTACCGTTGCTACACACCTAGGACACATTTAATCAAATCAATGTGTAGATTGGACACAAGCTGGCATTGTGACAGCATACGAACACCTAGTATCCAAACTCTCGATCGAACCTGGCCTTGAGACAAGAAGTTGGCCATCAGAGCTCCCCTCACGGCGTTTTCCACATCACAATCCTTAAAGATGAGCAGAGGAGACTTCCCCCCGAGCTCCAGAGTCACAGGCTTCACCCCTTTGGAGGCCATCTCCATAATCTGTGCAGCAAAATTGCATGGGAGAATTTAGATTATCAAATTAGAAATCTCAACAATAGAAATTTCCAATTATTATTTAAGATTGAGTGGTGTTAATTTGCTAAATGTTTCATATTAACACAACCAAGACCCTGACCTTCTTGCCTGTGGGCACACTCCCAGTGAAGGACACCTTAGCGATGTCTGGGTGATGGCACAGCAAGCTGCCGGTCTCCTGGCCGCCCTGCACCACATTGAACAGCCCCTCTGGAGCCCCAGCCTTGGCATAGATCTCTGCGAGCATGACCGCCGTCACAGGGGTCACCGGTGACGGCTTGAACACCATGGAGTTGCCTGTTTTAGATGACAGACACAAGAGAAAAACAAAAAATAAGTTGAGTAAGACTCATATTGTTTGATTTGTCTAATCATCTAGAGAGAGATTCCAACTATGACACGTGTGCAAAATCCTGCAAGTTTGATATACTTCCTTATTTAATACACACAGTGACAGACATGGAGTGCAGCTGTGATTTTGTCACAATTAATTGTGAATTTTAGGGCTTATTTAACACATGACAACTGGGATATGACCATTTAAATCTATTATGTTGCCATACCGCCATCTATAGGTGATGACATGCAGTTAAAATTTCAGGATTCCTCAGGGCAACATGTGTCTTCGTGTCAGTTAAAAATGGCTGCTATAGCACAATATATTATGGAGAGTTCTGTCAAATAAGCCACAATGTTGGGGCATATTTTTGAAACTTTTCTCAGGTACATCCAATATCACATGTCACAAATTTGGGAAAGATCGGATGCCATTTGTTGTGCTTTGTAAATTGCCGCATTGTGCAGTTAGTTATTCCTTGGCCAATCATCTAACTTCTTAATAAATTACAGTGATTTTTTGGGCTGTTTTTTGAGATATTCTGCAGAAGAACAAATAAACAAACACAGTAGAACCAAAGCCACAACATTGTGATAAAGGTATTAATTATGTCTTGACAACTTAAGAAGCATCCCATACCGCAGGCCAGGGCTGGAGCTGATTTCCAGGCAGCTATCTGAAAAGGATAATTCCAAGCACCGATACCGGCACAAATTCCTAGAGGCTCCCTGCGAGTGTAGGCAAAGGACCCCCCTGGCAGCTGGACATGTTGGCCTTGAAAAAGGAAAAGCAGAAGTATAAACGTGGTAAGACAAAGGTGACATTTTTACAATTTTGGTTTTAGCATAAATTACTTTCTTATATCAACAAATGTAATAGCAAATCCTTGATGCTACTTTGAGTAAAAGACAAGGGTTACACAGTTCATGACAATGAGTACTGCCAGTTCTGTTATTTGGCTCCAGACTCCTGGAAGATGGAAAACAAGTACATAATGAGTGAAAGTTGAACTGCACCAACCTGCCAAAGTGCTAGCCAGGCCTGCATAGTACTCTATGCACAGTCTGGCAGAGTCCACATCCAGGCGGGCCTCTGTGATGGACTTCCCGTTGTTGACCACCTCCATTTCAGCTATCTCCTCTCTCTTGCTCTGTGCATGAAGGCCAGTGTGAGACAAATTGTTAGTGTATCTGTTCTATAATATCCCAAATCTGTCACTGGACAAAAAGATGCTCTTTTTACAAAGAGGGACACTCAATTTCATGAAGTACAATGAATCAAGGTGGAAGCTGTTATCTGATGTTATCTGATGTCTCATGTAATGAGCTGAGTTACTGGAATTTCAAGGGTTCAAACATTTAGCTGAATACAAGAAAAATGTCTGATATTTTTTCACTATATGTATATTGTGTATGGTTAATCCCAATTTAGTTCTCCAAGCGCTGCTATGGGTGATACACAACCATCTCCGTCAAATGACCAGCACAGTGAATACTTTTAAGAAAACCAAGGCAAGGACCTATGATCAAGATACTCTCTTATACGGTCTCTGTATCAATTTCCATATCGTCAGTAGAAGCATACAAAAAAAAAACAACAAAAAAACAAAAACCCACCTCAATGATATGTGCAGTCTCTATCATGATCCTTGCTCTCTCCATCCCAGACATTTTGCTCCAATGGCCAAAGGCCGACTTGGCAGCCTCCACAGCTTGATTGACCTCAGCGGAACCACACGGCTCCAAATGACACAAGACTCGCCCTGCAAAGTGACACATTTAATCAGGTGTACACAGGTTAAAAACAAAAGCGTACACAATTTCTACTTGTCAAAAGTAATCTCTGTTTGCTTGATTGTTTACAGTGCACTGGTTCTTTAACCCTAACCCTAACCCCCCAGGCTTGCTGAATTTAATGTTGCATTCAGGCTGTAGATGGGGTTTTTCTGCAGATGGCATTTGCTGCAACTGGAGCAAAAACAATGGTGTTAAAACTAGGAGCCAAGACACAAAGAGCATGTAAGAACAATAAGACGACTTCAATAAAACACCTACAGTGCACCAAGGAAGCTATAATAGCTTGGATGTGGTAATATGACTTGGTTCTGCACCACTGAAGCTGGCCAGAGATCATAAAACTGGTTGCATATGGAAGAAGCCAACTGTGACTAAACGGCCATACTATATGGGTCAGCATGAAATGGAGTGTGTTGCTGAAAAACAGCATGTAGGCACAGCTGACTGTCCTTGTCAGATGTAGAACATGTATTATGTACAAACTGCAAAGTGATCTTAAAGTCATAATCTGCTAAAATGCCGCATGCTGCCTATTATCTCTTCTCGCAGCAGAGACCAAAGTCCAGTTAGCAAACAGTGTCAATAATGTCAAAAGTTCTGACAGCTTTTTCTAATATCATATAATCGTGCAACTAACCTGTTGCAGGTTCGTAAACATCTTCCTTGTTGCATTTCTCTGCGTGACTCGTGCGTCTCTTTCCAGCCCAGAAGTTCAGCGGGACCTTGACGTCCACCGAGCCCGAGGAAACGAATCGTACGGCGGCCGCGCGAGGAGCAGCAGCAGCGGGGCGCCGCAGGGACTCAGCAAGGCTCCGGAGCATACTCAAACTCTGGTTTGCTGCTCTGAGGTCAGCTGCTATCTGTAAAACACATTTACTGCAGGTAAACGCTACGCAACAACAGTAACTTAACCTGACCAAAACCGTCAACTCTCATTTGTAATGGTTGACGTGACTTACGTATGGATTCTTCACAATTTCTACGTAGTTATATGGATCTATACTACAAATCGTGAAACGTTCAGTTGATGTCAAAACAGTTCGACACTGAGCTGGAGGGGGCGGGACAAAGAAAGTTTGTTGGTTGATGACGTTTTGAGCAGTCAGAGCGTGATTGGATGTTTTCACTGTCAAGCACAAAAAAGATAATATTTATAAATTATTCGTTTAATCGAATACATCCGTACATATATGTGATTATATGTATATTACAGTAGAACTACATTTAAAAAATACATATAAATAAATTAATGTATATGAAGTCGCGAGCAGATAACGGTTAACGTGTGGTTGTGGGAGGAGCTTATCCCACAATGATCTACCAGCACAGCAGCGCTGACTGCACATTGCAAGTATGGCCGGGGACAGTGAGACACATCTAAGGGACCGCGATGAGAACACCAACATTATTCGACAACCTTTTCTCATCGGTGTCTCCGGAGGCACTGCCAGCGGAAAGGTCGGCACCCATAGCAAGCCAATTAGACTAGTTTTTCGCGGCTTGTCACGGGTCAGATTTATAGCTCAGAGGAGGTCAGTCGGCAGCCGGGTGCTAGCTGACCGCGTGGCTTCAGCGACGCGACGCTAGAGGGTTTGATTGACAGCTACATGTAGCTCTTCGCTAGCACCGGTTTAGCTTAGCACGTTTTGTTCTGGTTCTTTGTGTTTTTGTTTGACTGTATTGTTCCTATGTCGTGCGGCTTGACGGTAGTTTAGTTAGCAGGATTGACTTCTTTGTGCGTGGAGATCACTGTTAGTTAGCCCACATAGCTCGCCTAGCCTCGCTAAATTCCATCACATGCTAGCAGCGCGCTAGACAATAGCTGGCAGATGTTAGCCTGCTTCACGGCTGATCTGAAGTCTGTTTGTTTGTAAACATTGTGAGCGATACTTATTTCCTGCTATAAATGATAAGATCGTCACTGTGTATTTAGTAAGACCGGCGCCAATTGTATGACGTTAATGCATTGTTGAGTTTGAATGACCTGGGGTAACCGCTAACGTTGAATAACGTTAACCTAGATGTAACATAAAGGGACGATAACAGACGCCCGCGCCAGCGGGAAAACGGCAGATCGAACGATTTCTTCAAAGCCGTCGCGCGCACGTTCTGTTGTGGGGGATGACGTTTCAAAATAATGAAATGCATAAGGTTTCGAGCAGGGCTTATTAATGTGGCGTACCACCAGCCGAGATAAAAACAAACGGCGACCTTTTTATTTGGTCGTACCGTAAGAGAAATACATAACCTCTTTCGTCAGCCTTTACCGTTAGTGACGCTGCGTGGGCAGTGCTGAACTGCAGCACGTCGGCGCTGACCTTCCTGTCCCCGTGTAATTAACGCAGACGTGGATATTTTTAAAGACGTCACTCGATTTCTTTGTCATGAACCAGGTGTATTTCGCGAGTTGTGCCAAACACCGCGCCTCGTACAAACTGAAGACACGAGCTAAACTGGAAAGCTTGCTAGCCCAATGGCCAAGATGTTAGAGTTCCTGCCTTTTTTACGGCTGTGGGTCTATTTCTGTTTCTGCTCTCACGTGGAGGTAGATTAGAGAATTAGATGGGAGGGCGAAGACGGTGTTGTTTCCTCCTTGTTTTTCTCAGGTATCAGCTGTATGCGAGTGTTTTGCTTCCTGAAAAAAACCCTCTGTAAAGGGAGTGTATTGTACTGCTTTGATGCCTGGGCTTGACACGTTTTAATGACCAAATTGATTGTAATTGTATCGGGTCACATAATTTTAGCCCCTAGCTCAGTGCAGCAGAGATGCAGATTGTTTTATATTTTCAGTGACCCTCACTGCTAATGCTTAACTTTGGTGTTTCTTTGTACCATCACTAATGAAAACAAAGCTGTTACAGGGTTTAATTGATAAATCAAAGCGTTAATTCATTAGTTGTTGTTTTAGACCATTGACTATTAATGCCAAACAAACAGGTGACTATTAAATGCTCTTCAAGTGGGCAGAGCACCAAATATGTCTTTATACTGCTTAAATTAACCTACAGAAGAAAAGTGACGTTTGGAATTTATAACTGGAGGTTTTAAGTGAAATAGCTGCGCTTCACTTTACGAACAATTAAAGCGGTGGGTTTTCTCTTGCCTGAGAGTTTGAGCATGATGCCGTTGATTTCCTCATTAGATGTCAGTGGATCTTTGAGGTCTTCAATGCCAGGCCCTTTTGTCTGAAATTGTCACATTTGCGCGTGTTGACGCAACCTCTCATCTCCCGAGTGGGGGCGTTCAAATTCATTGTAGCACACTTTCATGGACACAAAGGCAACAGAGCCTCGGTCCGCTGGAGAATGCCCAGTCAGCACAGGGTATGAGATTCATTTAGTTGTGAAGGTCAGTGGGTACATACATGGTGCACCATTGGGACGTTCACCTATGCTGACTCGTACGTGGTGGGAAATTACCCACCCACCCCATTTCCTGGTAACTGTGACTCGGGGTTGAACATTTCTTCTCGGTTTGGACTGAACTGAAACTAGTAATATACACAGTGCTTTCAGAACTGGTGTTACTGGCATCTGTACATTTTTTCATATCACCATATATGTTGACACGTTCGTGCTCAAACATCCCATTTCCCACCTGATGACCCACCCCCAACATTTTCCCCTGTTCCCGCAGTCGTCCGTCTGTGAAAAAATCATGGAGCTGCTGGGCCAGAACAAGATCGACCACCACCAGAGGCAGGTGGTGATCCTCAGCCAGGACAGCTTCTACAGGGTGCTAACTCCGGAGCAGAAGGCGAAGGCGCTTAAAGGCCAGTTCAACTTCGATCATCCAGGTATGCCGACACCGAATACCTGGTGGTATAGCTCATGCACTATATGGGCGACTGCACCTCAGCTGGCTTGCAGCAGGCACATGCGTGCTAGTCATGTGGATTTCAACTGGCTAAAGAAAAATCCTTTCAAATGATTTGATCAGATACTTAAACTGCAAATGGTGTCTCTCATGCAATCATTTGTGGATCTGGTATCAGTTGATGCTGCTTTAACACCACACAGATTAAAGGTTTAAGCTCAGATGAAAATATCTAGGTGACCTAAAGCAAACAGGCTGTGAAGATTATATAAAATGTGTAAGAAAAAAAACGAGCAGCAGCATGCTCTGCTGCTACGCTGATCTTTTTTTTTTTTTTTTTACCTAGTGCTCTTTTGGCAGAGGCATAGACTCCATGTTTGGAGGCCAACGTTGCCCCCCTCTTGCTCCTGCTTCCTTTCTCGGCTGATTTTAAATCCCC
Organism: Haemulon aurolineatum; assembly: GCA_038406115.1. Classification (NCBI taxonomy): domain Eukaryota; kingdom Metazoa; phylum Chordata; class Actinopteri; order Lutjaniformes; family Haemulidae; genus Haemulon; species Haemulon aurolineatum. The sequence goes on from JBCAUF010000036.1 coordinate 25,471,733, forward strand.
ACAGTCAGCAGGCCTTTCTCAGAGGCAGCTGCTCCGAGGCTCAGAGCCTGAACCCAGCACCTGTTACGCGAAAGCACTTCCTAGGTTACCAAACGTGCCGCGTTAGGACCACGTGTCCACGGGCGCACACCGAGCCGCTGCGACTGGGGTTGAATTATACGACGCATCATGAAGGTCGCAACTGAGCTTTTGCCCTTTTTTTTTTTTCTCTTCTTGTCCTTAGATGCCTTTGACAATGACCTGATCATGCAAACACTCAGAGAGATCCTGCAGGGGAAGACTGTCCAGATCCCAGTTTATGACTTTGTGACTCATTCCAGGTGAGCACTTGTGTTCTGACAACTTGTGTCAAACGGCTTCCTGCAACTTGCAACTCGATCGTGTAATCAGTTCAAATTTGCATAGCACTAGCTTCATATTGTAGTTGCCGACAGGCAGGGGGAAAACCCATCCGTGTGTGTCGTTTCAGGAAAGACGAGTTTGTCACGGTGTATCCGGCCGACGTGGTCCTGTTCGAGGGCATCCTCATGTTCTACTCGCAGGAAATCAGAGACCTGTTCCAGATGAAGCTCTTTGTCGACACGGACCCAGACACACGGCTCTCCCGCCGAGGTGCGTAGCCAGAGTCGGGCTAGCAAAGCGCAAGGGGTGCAATTTCAGATTAGTGCGCTGCCTAACTCAAGTATTTCCATTTAATGACAAACCACAGTAATCCAGGTAGTTGATAAAAGGCCCAAGTAGGCGTGTGAGCAGCCTTTTGGATTGGAGTGACTGACGTTTTTGTCATTTTGTTAAATGGCTTGTATTTACATTGTCCCATCTCTTTTTTTTTTTTTTGTGTGTGCTTTCTCTGTTTCAGTTCTCAGAGACATCAGTGAGCGCGGCAGAGAGCTGGAGCAAGTGCTGGCTCAGTACATCACTTTTGTGAAACCGGCCTTTGAGGAGTTCTGTTTACCGGTAAGTGACGTTCTTGACTTACAAGGGCGACTCTGTAGTTGTGCAGCAGAGTCCAACTGGTGCACTGAGACAGATTTTTTTTGTTTTTTTTTTTGAGGTTGTTTAGAAAGTGTCCCCATTACATTGTTTGTCCACCAGGGTGCACCGATGAGTTTTTATTTTGACTGGAAAATGCCCCGCTCTGTAAACCCTGGCCACAATTCCTGAGCAACCAAATTTAAGGAATCCTCATTGAAACGTGTCTTTATATTTGATGTTTATTACCTATTGGTCAATGCATGTCCTCAGTCCACATCTGATCCTGAGAAAAGTGTTGTAACTTGAGCATTGACCCCGCTTTATTTCTACTAGACAAAGAAGTATGCAGATGTGATTATTCCACGAGGAGCAGATAACCTTGGTAAGGACAATCATTACACAGTATGTATTGTAGACATTGTACTTACGGTGTTGAGCCTGGAAATGGTTTCTCTTGGGGCGTTCTGTTAAAGGGGGGGCCCATTTTACACATCAAAGTCCGTTCACTGGTGTTTGAGCATTTCTCCTTGGGGAGCTGTGTGAAGTCTGAGAAAAGTGATTTGCATTTGAAAACTACAAGTGTGAAAATTCCTGGGGGCGTGGAGTCCAAAAGAAACTGTCTTTCCAGACCCCCGTGGCTGACTCCGACCAAGATCTCTGAATGAACCGTTGATGTGAAAGTTGCATTGTGGTTAATGTAGGCGCCAGGTTTTCTCTTATTTCTAACCATCTCTCTCCTCCCTCCCTCCCCGCAGTGGCCATCAACTTGATAGTACAGCACATCCAAGACATTCTGAACGGCGGACTAAGCAAGCGTCACAACGGCTGCATGAATGGCCACACCACTCCGCGTCAGCGGCGGACCTCCGAGTCCAGCAGCCGGCCTCATTGACCCCATCACACCTCTCTTCACAGGGCGGAGAGGGGTGTGGGGGTTGCGCTGTAAATAATGCCTGTTGGCATCCCTGTATTTAAGAGAGAAGAGATGCAAAAAGAATTGAAATGCCTTTTATTATTATTCTTATTCTTATTATTATTATTATTATGATGATGATGACTACTCTTGTTATTAGTTACTTTCATTGTAATTGTTGGAACTTGGGATTTAGATTTTTCGTCAGGAGAGTAAAGGAGAAGCTCTGGTAATCCTTGTGATGAGACCATGGGTTAAAAATTGACCCCATGTATTTTCCTCCCAGATTGCATTTTGTTTATCATGTATCCCCTGCCCCATGGAAATTCATGCCGCTAATGAATAAAAGAGGGGAATCCTTTTACCTTTTTTTTTTTTTTGTACTGTCTGATAAAACTTGAACCCCTCACGGCCGGGGAGGGGGTCTGATAAATGTTTGGGTGGGTTCCAAGCGAGAAGGACGTCGACCGGAAGACGAGTCGAAGAAACCAGGATTGCACTCTGTGTACTGACAATCTTGGAAGTGTTTTGTTCCCTTTTTGTTTTCAGTGTTAAAAAAAATTCCCTCATTGTATTCTGTGGTGTAATGTGTTACACTAGAGGTCTGTTTACTGCACAAAGTGTCCACCACATTGATTCTGTATAATGTCTGCAGCAGCAGTAACACACTACACAGTTTTTCAGTACTGATTGTCACGTAGCGAACAACGTGACCACCAGACCAATGAAGCCAAAGGCTGCAAGGTTCAACTGACTACTGTATTAACTCAGTCTAGTTTTGTGGGTATTGTTACCTTCTTGAGATGCATGTACCCTATAATTAAGGGCCCATTGTTGTACAACTGTCTCAATCAAAACTCATTCATACAAGTATTCTGTTTTGAAGGAAAAAAAAGAAATGAATGAACAAATCAATAGGTAATTCAAATTTGGATATATAACTTGTATAGTTCTGCTTGCATTTCACATGACAGAATCAGCCCTGTTCACTAAGATAAGGATATGATGTGTATATATTCTCAGGTTGATCATTTGAAATGACAGAAAAGGTTGTAATGAGGGTGTCCATGCCTCAGCAATATCCGTTTTCCCAGGTGTGTGGCTATTAACCACCAAGACGCACCGCAATGCCTCTGCAAAGTTGCCTCAGGTTAACATGTACAGTAAGTATCCACACTACAAACCAGTTTCCATTCTGACTTAAGGTTACAATAAAAAAAAAAACTGTTGAGTCGATTTTGTATTCCATGTGCTGCGTATGTTGTGTATAGTGCAACTGAATGAATGATTTGTACCATGAGATTTGTACTGTATGGCTGTTGAATTGGATTGGGTTTGATGGATGATTTATATAACTGGATGATGTCAATTGCTTTAAGATCAATAAACTGATAAAGCCAGGTGTTCCTGTCTAAGCAGCGTGATTACTATGACGCGGTTTGTTTACGTTATGCTTGGAAGAGATCTACACACACACGCAAATGCATCATGAGTGAACAAAGACGGATTCTCACAATGAAATAATGCAGTGGGCATCAAGAAGTAGGTCATTCATGTTGCTTCCAGTGTGTCCACTAGAGGGTGCAATTGAGCACTGTAGTTATGCTCCATTAAAATGTTTACCGACATATGAACATTTACATGCCTGTGACCGTCCTGAATACTAATAATGGTCGGGATGAATAAACATAATATGCAGTGTGTAATTTATATACATAATGTACGATAATATAATATGCATGTTAAGTTTAGTTGCTACTAGCATGTATGGTGTATTAAATGTCCAGTTTATTAACGTGTATTACTAGCATGTTACATATTTTGCCATTTTAACTTCAGCTGCATTACCACTAAAGCAAAGCTGTGCTGCTCTTTTCCTACAACAAAACAGCGAGTGAAATCACCAATAAAATCAAAAGCAATTCGTCTTTCATGACTCAGAAGCCAGAATTTACGAGGAGCACCTGAAGGCAGCAGGAAGAGAAGCGTCAAGATGGTGGTACGTGTCGCTGCTGCACGTTTTCTGGTGCATTTGAGCTCATTTTGAATTGCTTACGAATAACCTCTAACTTTTTTATGTGCACGACAGAAATTTGGGCTCCAGTTCAAAGCCACTCTGGAGAATGTCACCAATGTGAGACCACTGGGCGACGACTTCCGCTGGTTTCTGAAGGTAGGTTGGCTGTCAGGGCTAGCATGCTAACGCTAACTCACTTATCTACATGTTAGTATTCTCCTCTCTGTGTTTGATGGTAGTCGTGATGTTATTATGGTAGTTGGCAAAGGAAATGTTATGATATTACCCACCACTTGACAGCTAAATAAAGAAACATGTACATGTGTTTTGGTGTTGGGTGCTTGTGTTGACAAACTGTCCATCACTTCACTGACTGATGCCTGCAGGAAAATATGTTTCACCCTCATTGTTTTTGCATCTTCTCACCTTACTGTAGCTGAAGTGCGGAAACTGTGGAGAGATCCCAGATAAATGGCAGTATCTAACCCTAGTGGTAAGGACTAAAAAAACAATCCATGCAGTTTTGCAGACTTTGCACATAATGTCACACACATGATCCAACCTGTTCCTTGTCATGACTCCATAGGAGAGTGTGCCACTGAAAGGAGGAAGAGGCAGTGCCAGCATGGTGCAGAAATGCAAACTGTGCGCCAGGGAAAATTCAATTGGTACGAGTTAACGTGCCCTCTGACTCACATTGTCCTAATTTTCTGGCAAAAAACTCTGGTGAAAGTATAACATGTCATCTGTTTTCTCTCACAGACATTCTGGCAGACACGATCACAGCTTATAATGTAAGCAAACATCCTGTACCTCTTCCTTGAAACAGCACATCCCCGGTCTGTTTTTATACAGCCTGACTGTCCACATGAGAGACTTATTTGTTCTGTCTGCAGTTCAGCTATATCACAAACAGCTGCTCCACATATTCATATACATATTCTCAAATTAAAGGACAGGTTCACAGTTTTTCAAGTACGTATATAAACACTGAAACAAGTTTTTCTTGTTGTTCATACTGGCCATTAAAGATTCCTTCTCTGATGCACATAAAATGGACCAAATCTGAACCGTCTAAAATATGTTCAAAGGGTTAAAGTCCATTAAAGCTGCAATTCCCAGGTTGTCAAACACAGATGTGTTGGGTTGGTGGCTCTGAATTACTTACAGCACCTTTATGTGTATGATTTAAGTGAAAATAAAATCTTTGCAGGTCCAAAAAGGTTGTAGAAATCCCTTTGACCTATCGCAGAAATGTTTTGCTAAGTTACTGCCTCTCTTTCCAGCCGTAAACAGTGCGTGTCTCTCTCTAACGGTGCTGTGTGTTTGCTGGGTTGAAGGCCGAGGACAGCGAACGCTTCAAGACAATGGTGCAGTTTGAGTGTCGAGGTCTGGAGCCTGTTGACTTCCAACCACAAGTGAGCATCTCTGAGGACAGATAGGAGCTGTGTAATGCGTGTAGCATAGGCCATTATGATATACACCTGGGCCATTCCTACTGTGACATGTCTAAATGTCTTCCGTGCAAACAACTGGCTGAGTGTGCAGTGTGTACATTTTTAATTTGACTGGTGATGTTAGGCTATCCCACACAGTTCCTCAACATAATAAATGGACTCCATGTAGGAGTGCCCATTTTTTGGTCCTACTGTAAAGCAATATGACTCACAGGGATGGTTTATCGGTGACCTCAATTAAATTTAAGTAATTAGTGTTATGAGACGCACCCGTACTCCATGCTGAGTCTACATAAATGTCATGGAAAAAGTTAATTGAACTGGATTGTATTTTAATATCATGTGACTGTTCTCAGTTTCCTCTGTTTTTAAACCTGCTGCAGGCCGGCTTCGCTGCACAAGGAGAGGAGTCTGGAACACAGTTTCCTGAAATCAACCTACAAGAAAAAGTAGGTGCAGTGGAAAGACCTTGTCCCGATAGTGGAGTTTTTATTCAGATGTTGTTTATTGTTAACTTTTTAGAGAATGATTTTGTTAGTTAGTTTGGTTCATTTATTCCCGTTTCTGTTTCTTTAAAATGACCTTCACGGATCCCGAAAGTCTTTCATCCGTGCAACTTGACAAACCATTGCTTTGTAACTTTCAGGACTGGACAGACTATGATGAGAAAGTCAGCGAGTCGGTGGGAATATACGAGGTCACACACCAGTTCAAAAAGTGTTGATGTCACCATGACATGAGGCTCTGCGATTGGACAAATGAACACTACCGTCAAAACATCCACAGGTCCTCATTCCTGACATCCAAGGACGCTTCAGATGCCGTGTTGGCGTGGTTTGGTTGGTGATGAACATTAACAGGTGTGGGCTAACCCCACAGGTTGTCCACAAACATCTTGAATTGATCAACACATTCAAGGCTCTTTTTTTTCCACTGAATCAATAAAATTGAAAGGTGAACGTTTTGAGTTAAGCCTTTTCTTTGCTTGTTTCAGTGCCACTCTCAATGGTTAGTAGGCACATATTTTTACCCAAGACAACAAAAAAGGTCTAGAACAACCTGTTACAGCCAAAGATCAAAGATATCAAAGGTATCTTTGTTACATCTGTGTCATAAGAGACTGAGAGCTCAATGAAGGTGGATTAAGGGAAGATGTCACACTCTGTCAGGATTCCACAAACTGGTCTGAAATTGATAACAACAGTAGGGGAGAGTATTAAGACCAGATTTTTTTCATTTTATACACTTTGAGAAAAAAGTCAATGTCGCGACAAATCGAAGTTATTCTTGTAATTTCGACTTTATTCTCGAAGTGCAGAATAGGAAAAAAGTCTCCCTGTTGGAAAAAAAACATGTATGGCCCTTATCCACTGCTGTAGGAAAGGAGCTGCCCTGTGACAGAATCAAAAGGATAGAACAATTCAAAACTCAACCCTATAATAAAAAAACGGGGCATCTGGTCGGCCACATTTCTTTATAACACTAAAGCACAAAACACTACCATTGGAAATAATGTTCATTCATGTCAAGTTCATAGTGAGACACGTGGTTAAATGGTGACCAGTTGAACACAGAACAAATACACACATTAGCAGTCAAAATGCTGTTGCTTTTTTGTTGTTCTTCTTTTGTTTTGATTGTTTTTTTTTCCCCACCGCGTGACGCGTCAGCTCGGATATACACGATCTTTGCTCCGACCCTGACAGTGCTGCTCCTGCTGGCTGTTTGCTGATCTCGGACCTGCCTCGGTGCATTTCTCTCTAGACCAGCTACCAGAAGAGAAGCGACCATGGCACCTGGAAAGAACAACAGGGTGTTTGTCATCGGTGTGGGCATGACAAAGGTAAAACCGATCTCCGTTGTGTATCGCCTCAATCCGGAGGGCAACAGGAACGAGTTTATGCAAGACTTGAGGTTACCATAGGTGGTTGACTGTTGATAACTCCAAATAGCAGCACATTAAACACACCCCACCTGCAAAAATCACATTTTATGCTTTCATGTTACAGCTGATCAACAGTTCACGGTGCCAAGAGTTATCCATATTTCTCATGTTGTGTTAACATCCGACACTACACATTGTAAACATTAGCAAGTTAGCTAGCTAGCTGTAACCAGGCAACACCTTCAGCACCCACACTGTTACAGCTTATGTTGTGTATTTCATGTTAAAGTTGTCAGTTGAGTTAATCAGATCTGGTCTGGACCTTCAGACCGACTTGGATCTGTATTTCATGTCCTCATGCCTGAGTCCACAGTTCAAGGCCAGCATTGTAGTTACAGTATCTGTGTGAGGGGTCATCACTTCAGCAGGGAGCTAACTCTTGACTCCACTCACTGTCAGTGGATTAGAAAATGTTCCCCTTGCAGCTCTGAATACTTTTTATAAGCCAATATCAGGTCAGTTTAGCAGCACTTAATGTACATTCATGTGAATGTATTTACATTAGTGCTTCAAGTGTAATGACGCTGCCATCCTTGTCACACTGAACAAGTAGACAGACAATATTTTTTCTTTTCTTTTTATACCTGTGTAAGAGTTAGAAGTTTATTAATTTAAGTTCATTCATATCTGTGAGTTAATCCAGTTAATCCATGTGTATAAAATG
>JBCAUF010000039.1:4013-18972 GCA_038406115.1 Haemulon aurolineatum
TACAGATTGTAAAGCCCTCCGAGGCAAACGTGTTTTGTGAATTTGGGCTATACAAATAAAATTTGATTTGATTTGATGATTTGAAACCAGCAGCTTGCCAAACCAGATCAACAATAATGTGCAATCAATTTATACTATTAGTACTGATATGACATTCTCAATTGTATTTGGTGCTCTAATTGGATTAACACCTCAACATATGCTGCCAATTAACAGGGAGTTAAATTGGGAGCACTTCACTTATATTCACCTAAACATAGAAACACAATAAAACTGTGATACCTTTAACTAGTCCCCATGAAGTCCTTGCTTCATTTATTAATGCAGATTTAGCCACATTACACATTTATTCCAAGTTTGGAGTGTGACTGCCAAACCTGTAAATCCAAATTTATTTGCCTCAGTCCTCTAATCATTGCTGCAGAGAATGGAACATTTGTGCAACAAAAATAAATGGAATGCTGTACTAAGATGTTTGTTACCTTACAGTTTTCACATGAATAAATGTTCATCAAGTGTTATAAATGGATCAAGTTCATCCTCTGGGGAACATAAATCATGAAACTGTCCATGAGATGGGTTTGGAAGAGCGGCAAACTACCAGAAAGTGAAATAAGATATTTCTGTTAAAAATATGAATGAGTTTGGACAATTAGATGCTCAAGATTGTCAAGATTGTCAAGATTGTCAAGATTGTCGAGAACATAATTGTAAGAATTGCACAAATTGCTCCTTTTTTTAATTTCCATTTCATCACAATCCTCTGTGCACATTAACACAAGCCTCAATATCTCACTCAGCTTCATTATCACACACATCTGCTGAAGAGGCCTTTCATGGGCCTGCAAAAGAAGAGTCCATTGTTGAATTCTTCTTAATCCGAGGCCCTGCAGCAGCTTCCACTATTCAGTCTTTAGTTGTGTTAGTCTGGCTGTAAAAGTCAATTGCAATGAAATCCAGTGATTAATGCACAAAGGTTATCATCTCCTGGGCTTATTGTGTGTATGTGTGTGTGTGTGTGTGTGTGTGTGTGTGCATGCGTGTGCGTGTGCGTGCGTGTGTGGGTGTATAATGAGAGGTTGCGTGGTTTGGGGGATGTATCCAGAATGTCTAAGTAACTTCACAATAGGGGGTTGCCCTGAGAAAAGGCCAAAGCAGAGCCAAGACAAAGACGGAACCTGGCCCCTGAAGTGCACCCACTTGCGTGGGTTGGGAGCAGAGTGGAAGGAACCTGCTGATCGCAGTGTACTACTACAGTGTAAATTATTTTTAAGAACTGTAGGTAAATCTGTCCAGGTAAAATGTTGATTCATCAAACTAATAATTAAAAAGACTGCAGTGGAGTAATGCATGAGCAAGTCTTCCCTTTTCCTCACTTTGATGGTACTTTTGTTCACTCTGTCTAGACAGTCTAGGCATGAATTCCAACAGGAGCTGGTGACTATTCAGCCAAATGCACACTGGGACATGTGCCTGTCAGATCATTAGTGTCTGAAACCTTCCTTCTGATCCAGTTTAGCAATAATTGACACTTTCAGGAAAGACTTTCCAGGATAGACTGTCTGAAAGTGTGTTTGGTAATCCCCTTTTGTATGATTCATGGCATCAATAATACAAAGACAAAACAAGGGATTTGGGGGGTGTCGTGGCCTGATTGTTAGTTTAGAAGAAGACAGACTACAACATACTTTTGCCATTTATTCTTCATTGGGTCATTAAAAAATACTTGCACAAGGACCTTTTCTGTTTGGAAAAACACACTCTGCAGAGTGCTGTTTCTCTGTATCCAACTGCCCACAAAAGGATAATCACTTATGGTAACATACACTCAATATGATGTGCAAATTAAGACAATATTGATCAATAATATGAATTCGTGCACAGGCTGGTCCCAGACTCATACGACCCATCCACTTGCAGGAGACAGCGGCCTGTTGAGAGGACCTCCCTACACTACTCTATTGTTCTCAGACCTGGAGCTGTTCACAAATTTTCACGGTCAGCAGCGTCTTATCTGCTGCGCCCCCTCCGCACAACCTCTGCTCCAGGCCGACACCAACAAACTAAGCATCCATTCATAGCTGGTGTGTGAACTTATTTGAGAAACAGATTACTTCAGTGCACATTAACTCATTTCAGTGCAGATGCTTTGACAGCATAGATAATAATAAAAAGAAACATTCTGCATCCTGGCTTGACTCTCATATGTATTAACCCTTCGCACCACAGGACTAATGCTTGAGACAGTCTCATTGTTCAACAGGTCACTACATTCCAATGAATGGTTAAGCACAATAGCACTGAAGCTAAATTCAGTACATTTTCAAATAGTTGGAAGTGTGCATCATCTGTGATGTCACCAAGGCGTCATTTTGAAGGTATACACACTTCCTGCTGTGGTACCACAGTACTGTCACAGCAATAAAAGGGGCAGGTAAGGATAATTCATATTTTCAGCCTCTTTGTGTCCACAGGAGTTTGCTGTGGGCCTCATGATGTAAATGTGCTGATTCCTATTTTTCAATTCAATTCAAATAGCTTAATTGAAATGAAGAGTAGGAATCACTAACATACAGACTGCTGAAATTTGGCTGGGCAACAGGGGGTGTCAGCTCTCAAGATGGTTATATTTCACTGAGAACAGAAATGTATAATTTGATTTTGGTGTCTATCCAATTGTTAGAGTCCTCCATGATGCAACCTATCTACTGTATTATACAATTTAATACATATTGCAAATGCAATATTCCAGTACATTCTGGCTCAGCGCAACCTGGTTGGGAGTCAGGACAAGAGGAGAGTGACAACAGGACCTGAAACTGGTAAGAGCACACAGAACAGGGTGGCAGCACCACCCTCAGGCAGGGAGGGACAACAGCACAATAAAATCATAAAGTCAAACTATTTATACATCAGCACAGCAGATCTGTAAACCATTTTAGTTATCTACCTGTAGTGATGATATTACTTCATCGATAATGGATTTATAAAGGGATCGTTTATGAGTCAAAACATGATGACATGTAGAAAGTACTTACATAGATGTCACAGTAATCTGTTTTATCCTCACAGCCCCAGAAATGTTGTACATTTTACTTGCTCTTGGAGGGACAACCCAGCAGGTGAAATAAATAAGGAGATGCCTGAAAGACACAGGTATCTAGGGGTTTTTCCAGCTCCAGACAAGATGCTGTGTTAGTTCTATTCCCAAGCACCTGTGAGGCAGAGAACACACAAGTAAAGCAAATAAATTGGAAAGAATTTGTCAAAAGCAAGTTCTGCGGTATGCTACAGTACTACATCACCCAGAGCAGAACGTGAGAACACCATATGAAACTGGTTCCCAGTACCATTTAATGTTTGCTGAGAGCATGGAAAATCTCTGTTGTCTCATTCATTGAGCAGTCACTATATCTAAAGTAAGGAGGAATACACATAGAACATTCTGTTTTATTTACATCAATGGTTTACAAAAGATCTAGTCTGCGTAATTGGATGAGGGGAGTGACATATGTTTTGAAGCCGGGTATTTTGAAAGGAAGAGGAAAATGAACGGTCACACAATAGACGGACACACCATATATAAACGATCTAGTCAGTTCCTCCAAAGCCCTCCATAAAATCATTTTTGCTGATGACACTAACCTGTTTATATCACACAACAATATTTATGAACTTCAAACCTCCTCAAAAAGGAGCTTTTGAGTGTGGACACTTGTTTTAAGGTAAACAAACTCATAGATGACTGTTTACAATTTAGAAGCCACATAGATCATCTTGTTCAAAAATTATCCAAATAGGTTGGTCTATTCTTCAAACTGAGACACTGGCTTCCATGCTCTGCCATGCTCACTCTGTACAAAACTCTATTCGAACCACCTCTTAATGATTGTAATATCATTTGGTGTAACACCTATTCCAGACACCTCAAGAAACTTGAAAAAAGATCATTTGCGTTATCGCTTGGATGAAAGCAAATTCATCTACCCGTCATTTGTTTGCCCATTATGGTATCCTTTGGCTCAGAGGGTTAAATTACTTCCACAATGCTTGCGCAATAGATCAGGTGATCTCAGGCTTGAACCACAAAAGTAAAACAACTCGTACCAATCCTCATTCCCCAACACACCCACAATACCAGACACAAACACCTTATTTCAGGTAAAAAACACAAACTAGCAGGAACCAGTATGAGTGTGGTGAACACTGTTAAGTGTATGTAAGTGTCAAGTGCATGTAAAATGTGTATACTCTGTGTATAAAATGCATGCAAGTATGTATTCAATTCTGTGTCAAATGGCTCCTACTATAAGCTTTAGATAGCTTCGTCAGGAGACCAATTCACATGCCTAAACTGGCCGCAACATGATCTAGTAAATTAATTTGTGAGTATGTGTGAATAAAGACTCCTAATAGCCAAAAGGAAAGGTGGAGAGGTGATCTCAAGTAAGAGACCAGACCACGAATTGTCATTTCCATCAAAGTTGACACATAAGACATGTATAGTCATATCCAATATTTATTGGATATGGGTTCAAGTGTGTCTCATAAAATTAAAATTACATGTTTATTAACAAGAAAGTTCATCCACTGAAAAGACATATTATGAAAAAAAGTAGCTGCTTATGCTACAAATGAACAGTTTATAGTCTTGCTAGTCATGCCAACCATGCCATGTAGTCATCATGTTGCACTGTCTTTTAGAGTCAGAATTCAGTTTGGTTGTCTGCAGGTGCAGTCTCAAACCAATTAATCGGTTGACAAAACAACTGGAAATTTATTTGTTTACTACTGATCAATTAATCAGTAAATCGTTGCAGCTCTAATTCAGTGTGGCTATGGGTAGGTGCAAGTCTTGTGTGTGCCCACAGCTTACATTGTCAATATCAACTCCCTTTCATCCATGTTGTTTTCTATTATTTTGTCCACTCTATTTGCAGTAGCACCACAAACTACATTGAGGATCTGTGAAACAATTACAAGAAAAACTTAATATTCTTCATGTGAAGGTCGGATTTTATGCAGGAACTTGTCTCACGTAGTGGATATCAGGGTTTGGATACACACACACACACACAGTCCCAGCTGATCTGGTGCTGCACATGGCAAATAAGAGTTAAGAAATGGTATTACTGTAAGTTTCCTTAGTGTGAGAAGAGGCAGTGGAACTCCAAATGAACAACAAATGAACACTGTAGCATTTGCTTTATTTAACTGCAAGGCTTGCAACAATGACAGACAGCTGTCTCTCCTCGCACCGGAGAAGAGAGACAGGAGAGGAGTTTCCCTTTATCAAAACATGAACATGTTGAGGCTACTGAACACCACAAGCTCTACATCAGGAAACAAAGTGAAATCATTTACAGCTATTCCACTATGAGGTCAGCCCACTCGCTAAACATTGATTCCTTGACTCTATTGCAGCAAACCTAAATCTCAGGTCTCTGTGCCATCCAAACTGAGAGAAGGGTTGTCTTACTGAACAAGGAGCATGGAGGAGACTCAGGAGCAACTGGTCACTGTGACAAAATCAGAGAGTGTTTGCTGATGTTCTGGGCTGGTTTTCATTTTCATTCTTGACAACTGGGACAACACGTCTTGTTACCATTCAAGTATGCGGCCACGCATGTCCTCCTGCATGTCCAATTGTTGACACTGCTAATTAGTTTATGTACAGCTACCATGATGTGTCACACTCACATGAACATGGGCCACAGACGCAACGAAACCGCAACTCTTGCTTAACAGGTGGAAAATGACAATAGCGGAGGCGTGTTGGGAGGTTTTCCTCATTTCTCTCATTTTTGTTTTGTTTCATAATCCATGTTAATACCTGAAACTATTCGATTTAACAGCACAACTCCTGATTCTTTTTTCATCACTCCCAGGGTCCATCTTATCCCTCACTCTGTCGCATCACTCTGAGTGAAGTGAAGCCTGTGAGGTGGGTTTACCAGGCTACACAAACCAAGACTGATGTGGAAACTGTGAAAGGACTGAATATAATCTAATGCTTGCAAAGCAGGTTGATGCACAGCCTTCACGGTTCGTCCCAGTTCTCCAGAATGTTGCTTTTAATAAATGAATGGAACAAAAATTCACCGTCCCAAGTGTGAACTGAAAGAAAAGGCAGCCCCGGCTGAGAACAACACTACCTAAAGGAATGTCACTCAATGAAGAGTCATAGCTCTGTGGACAGAAACGTAGCAAAAGTTGAACAAAAATCTGAATAAATAGATTTTCAGGAATACATAGAAAGGTCCAGTCTGTCATAATACAGGGCAGGTGAGGATGCCCCCTCACTGATGTTGCGAGACCAGCTGTCATCAAAAGTTTGACTGACATTGTAAAGTACCGAAGAGCAGATGAGACCGGAGGCGTCTGTCTTCAGACCCAAAGCCCAGAGAGGCGGCTGTGCTGATGGAGACGCTGTGCGGTGAAAGTCAAGGTCCTGGTGTCCTCTCCATATACTAGCCACAGTTAGAGACTCTCGTATCATTTTTACATTTGAGACCATTGTGTTGAAGAAGACATTCAAGTTCATAGAAATTGATGATGATGATGATGATGATTAAGTACTCAATCTTATTAAAAAGAAATAAGCTTCCCTTTCACACAGCTACACTCTACATCGATTCTTGGAGTCAGTCAGGCTAATCACAAATGACACTAATTCTATATGAAGTCAATATGGTACGACACATCATGTAGGACAGTTTTGTTACCTTGTTTTTTTCATTACTCCCGTCTGATATGAGAATGTAGTGCATTGTCACTGCAATTCCCATCATGCTTTGGGTGATGTAAATAGGAACTACAACGTTGCAGGTAAATTCAGATGCATCCATGGACGTGCAAGTTCAATCTGTTGATTATGAGGAAAGATCTGAAGATGTGGGGAGCCTATTTTTCTAGGATTTCTGGTGGTTTATAGATGTGTATCCTTTATAGACAGATACAGAGATACTGTACGTTTAGTGCAATTATTAAGTTAAAAGCGTTAATTACCTGCCAGTGGTTGTTAAAACTATTAATCTTATCATTAGGATGAAAATGTGTCTGAGCATCTCAAATGTTATCTTCAATGCAAAAGTCTTCCATGTAAAAATGTGTACATGGTACAAACTGCAGCCATTCCTCCACCAGCCTGTTTCTGCGTTTCCATTGCTGCTTCTCAAGAAACACACACCTCAGGCCAGAGAGTTGAGGAGATATTAACACAATGTCATTACTGTCTGGAGAAGGGAGGGGTGTAGTCTGCGGTAAACCAACATCAGCGTGAGCGGCATCACTGTCACACTAGTTCTGTTCCTGCTCACAATCTGTCCAGCGGAGTGGTGTCGGCCTCCGGCCCGGCGGGACTCAGTTCGCACAGGTAGAAGAGCGTCTCTTCGCTGGCCTCTGCCTCCGTCAGGGGCTCCAGGCGGATCAGGGAGCTGCGGGTCGGCTGCTTCGACTCCAGGCCGGTGTCCAGCAGCTCCGAGGGCGGCTCGGCATCCACGGAAGCGTCGGCGCTGGAGGAGGGCTGGAGGTGGGTGCTGGAGAAGGCGGTGCTGCTGCTGCCGGTGCCCAGATCCACCTCTGTGGTCGCAGTGCAGCCATCAAGGAAGGCAAGCAGGGGGCAGGAGGTGTACTGGATCAGCTGCTTATCTGAACACATTACACAGGTGGAGTCCAGTGAAAAAGAAAAAAAATATCAGCCTGGTCTGGTCACCGTCTTTATCACTTTCTTTGATTGTTAACACTATTCATCATTTGTTACATGGGGAAACAACTTCACCATCATCATTTACACACCAAATGAGAGATTATGTTCTGAACTAGTGCTGTTCATTCCTCCATTAGAGTTCAACACAGTACAAGACAGTACAAGACTGTCTCCTGTGCCGACTGCGTGACATTTACAGACCGAGAACAACTACATGTAGTGACACAAATCCATTCAGGTACGGGGCAAGAAAAACTATTCAAGTAAGCAAGCGATCTGTTCGGTCAACAAACGAGATCAAACCAGTGTGACAGGCTTGTTACTAAAAATATGACTGCTATTTCTCTGGCAACATTATAACTGCCAGAGCTGCAGCAAACCAATAGGCTCCAATAATCTACAAAATCTGAAAGATTTTTTGTTCTTTATTTCAAAGGGAAATTAAGACTGTAATCTAAAAAGCTGCCTAAAAATAGGTTGTCAGGATATTTTATAAACCAGCAATTTATCAAAATTTAATAATATATATCATTATATACAGGTTGTAATTTGAAAAAAAAAATAAATCAGAGGGTGAAATGTTTTTGAAACATTTTTATTCATGAAAATAAATCACAGTGGGCCTATACAGACTCTGACCTCTTGTTAAGATTGCTTCTTGCAGCTATTAAAATAACATTTCTAGAGTTAGTATGAACTTTAATAAAAACTTTTTCAGAACTTGAACGTATGCAGTACCTCTGCAGAAGCTCTCCAACAAATCGATATGAAGTGATGCATCCTGCTGCAACATATTTTGCCATGATGACACACACAGCCTTACAAGGTGAAATCAATACCAGCCCTGCTCTCACAGCTGGTGTTTACGTGACTCAACAGGGTTTAACCTCACTCACCTGTGTTGTCTGCGTCTGTCCTGCATCTGTTGAGTTGTGCACTGTTCTCTCTGGAGGACACGCTCTCCTGAGAACACATGGAGGCAAAATGATGGGCACAGAAAAACGAGCCTCAAACACGACAAAAGATAACAGGCTGAAATACGGACGTGCATCAGCCTCACAAACAGGGCTGTGAAAGAGTCTAAACTGGATGTAAAGGGGTCCGATGAATTAAACACATGGAGAAATCCACAGTCCCTATTGTGTTAAAGGTAATTCTGAAGACTAATGTGAGGCTTCGTCAATCAAGCAGATTACATAATCTTTTTGCTTTCGTTCTACGAGGCCCTTTGTTCTTGTAATCCTGCAAGAAGAATAAAGCTTTATTGTATTAAATCATCACTCTTCTGTCCTTTATAGGCACTTTAACACTAATTTCCTCTTAATGGACAAATAAGATCAGGCTACATCATCTGGCTACTTTTTGAATGTATAAATGGAGCAGACTTACTGTCCTGTCTCTATTGTCTTCTGCTCTGATCACTTTACTGTAACTGTAAGAACTCTTCTGTAACTCTACGCTCTGAAATCCTGCTTCTTGGAAAACAGTCATTGGGCCTCATTCATGACATGTTAGTAGATTTGTGCGTAGATTTGCACATGAAAGCCTACGCAACTAAAAACCTACTCCGGATTCAAGAACACGGCGGGAAACTCCGATCTGATCGTAAACACGTGTGTATGATCATGAATGCCATACACCGTAAACTGACAGCGCGCTCCCGGTAATGAGCTATTAGCGTAAATCTCAGCCCATGAATTGCCAATGACCACCATATAAGGAGGTCATACGCCGATTTCGTGAAAGCTTTGGGGTCGGAGCACCTACGGAAATTGCCGAGCACCTGCGTGTGCCAGCCTACACTCGTCTTTGATTTGCTAATGCCCACTACCCCGCTATACATCAACGCATTGCACTTTGATGTAAGATAAACTGCTTAAAACGCCGGACGGCAACTTGCTGATAAAACTAGAACTATGTTCTTCATTGGAGCATTTTGCATCACGTTGCTTTGACATTAACCCCTCGTATGCATCATCAAGACTGTGTGTGTGTGTTTGTGAAAGAGAGCGTGCGTGTCATGCCAGCATGGTGACTAACTGAACTACATGTGTTATATTTTAAATCGTTTGTGATGTTTATATCACGTGTTTCAAAGGCATCTGTGTATTGTGTGCATAACAGAGCGCAATATGAATTCAAATTGTAATTTCCAATAGTGACAAGCATTATTTATATGCGTTCTTAAATTTACACAAGCTCTACGTGTGGTCAGCAGCAGGTGTAGATTTTGTTAGTAACTACGAAAAGATCGGAGCTACTAAAATATTGATGAATGCGGAGATGCACGTAAATTTCCGTCTGCTCACGTTTCATGAATGAGGCCCATTGTCTGTGATTTTGTAAACTGACACAGATTGATATTAACCACAACACTATCTGCCACCGAGCTTCTGTTACAGCAGTGTGAAAACCGCTTGTTTGTCAGCTCAGCCACAGCGCTGAGATCAAACTAATCAGACATGCTGTGTTAAGACTGATCCAAGGAATGCTTTTTAGTTTAGTGCGTGTGTCATATGATTTTACCTCTAGGGCATCAATATCAATACCAAACTGTTTCCCATAAAGCATGGCCTGGAAGTCCTCTAGACTGCAGTCAATGCTGTCCAGATAGTCCATCAGCTCCACCCTGACAAGACACACAGTTCAAATGATATGTTCACTATTCACAAAGTATAATCTAAATAAAGACTGTAATTACTCTAATTATGGTTTGCACTTACTTGCCCAGCAGGTTGATGTTCTGTGATATTGCTCCATTCTCATTGAGTATGGAGTCCATCATTTTGACGGGGTCCTCCAGACTCAGGCCCGAGGGTTTGTTGAGCTGCAGGGCGCTGCTGGTCGGTCCGCCGCTGTCCAAAGGTCTGCTTTTCTGGCCGTCATCTGCTGCTGCGGCTGCTGCTGCTGCTGCTGCTGACGACGACGACTCGCCTGCCTCCGTCTGTCTTAAGTCAGCTGTGCAGGTGGTGCTCAACTCTGTCTCGGCTGGTAACGTCGCGCAGCTGTCCAGCTCTACTTCCACGATTTCCATGTCGCTGAGGCGAGACATTTTCAAACAGCAGGTCAATGACAGACTACATACTGCTGCCGATTTGATTTGCTGCAATGGAGATTCCCTCACACTGCTACTGCACTTTAAGATGGCCGGATCAGTATATCAAACAAACCTGTCCCTGCTCTGATGAAGGTGAGAATCTTAGTCTGATGTACTGATTCAGGCATCTTATGCAAAGCACTGGGACAGAGAGAACATAGCCAAGTACAGCAGACGTCATAACATTACTCGTGGAGTAATGTCACATTATTAAAGTGAGATGACAGTCTCACCCTTGCTCGTGGGCTCTGGGCGACTCCTCTGTGAACTCAGCCTTGCCCTCAGCATCGTTCTCAGTCAGATCGCAGATGATGACGTCGTCTGAAACCTCTGAGCCCTTCACACCGTTCAGACTGTTGACAGATGACTGAACAGGACACACGTGGTCAGGAGCAGAATTATTCCCATTTAACACATCACATATTCAACATCATCTGTTTAACAGCAAAGAAATGAACATACAGGTTTAAAATATGAGAATAAGTTGATATCAGGGATACATGAGTGTGCACTATAGGTAATGCCCATGTTTATGTCAGTGGGTTCCGCTATTTACTGACCTGCTCCACACACTTTTCATCGTAGATCTGATGAATGTACTTGGGCTTCTTTCCGTTGCTGTTCATCAGGACTGCCCTGTGAAAACACAGTCAACATTATAACATATTAAAGTGCTGAAGTCAGTGCTTCCTATGTAGTTGTTCCAGACAAAAACATGACAATGACAATTTAAGTACGAGACCAATCTTCTGCTAACAGCTTTAACAATGAAGATTTTGTTTGTTTCCATCAAATGATTTATCATTCATTTACAATAAGATGAAGAAAATAAACGCTAATCAACAACAGTGATCACGTGTGCTGCAAAACCTGTATCAAATAGTCAGAAATTATATACAAGCTGTCGAGGTGGCACACATTTTGTGGTGAAATGCTGCGAATTTAACAGATCTTTATATTCATGAGGCACTGCTGACAACTTATTGAAGAGTACTCACCGCCTGATTAGAATGAAAGGAGCAGTACTCCCACTCTAATCCCGACTGAGCAATGTAGAACAACGTGAACTCACCTTTTGCGCTTTAAATTCAGGATGCGATTGTTCTGTACCAGTGTGACGATGAAATGTATCAGCTGAAAGAAAGAAACAGCGTCTGAGAGTCAATGGAAAACGGGATTTGCAGCTCAGACGCCAACGATGAAAGTCTGCTGGCCAACATTACATTAGACGTTTGACTGTTTGCATGGACACTAAATGAAACGAAATGTCTTGTGTGTATTTCTAACATATAGTGTACCTCAACTTAAATTCATTGTGTTAATCCCCCTAAAAACAACACCACAATTCAAATATGGTTCTCCTCAGAAGGGTGTACCACTCACACAAGTGTTTTAAGACCCCCCTCATCCTTTTTAGCTATTTTAAAGCTTCTCAGTGGTCTTTAAATTGTGATTATGAAGTTTTTAGCCAAAATCACAAAACCTGTGCCATTTCCCAGGGCTCTTCTTCGGCAGAGCGCCAGTAGCTCATTAGCAATGCGCCTCTGAGTTGTGGGCGGAGACAGCGCTGCTCTGAACACTCCCACGCTGCTGAGAGCTGGCCCCGCTAGGTCTTTATGCTAGCTTGCAGCCCTGCAGCCCCTCCTTTGCTGTACTCTATACTGTACTCTGTACTATACTCTATACTTTGCTGTCGCACTATACTCCTATACCCTGAGGTCACAGTCTGCCTCAAACTGCCAGTTTGCATCTACCTTTGGTTCACAGTCATTTGAAGGCAGAAATACTCAGTAATGCAATGTCACACTTACTCTTCTGCTTATATGTCTTGTAGCATCAGAAAAATGTCACATGAACATGTGAACATGAAAAACACGATTTTCATCTGAGGGGGTCTTTAAAGTACTCATACTCAGGGTTTTAAGTTTCAGAATGATACGAAAATGCAGCCTGGAGTTTGGTAACTGACAGAGGTGCTTACAGGAGGCGTCTACCCAGATACACCTGCAGATAGTGTGAAGTGACGATGCCCCACGGAGTGCTCACCTTTTTGATGAGCTGCTGCTGGTGGGCGTGTTTCTGTCTGAGGTCTGAAATCTCTCTCCACAGAGCTTCATTCTCCCTAAGCAACAAAACAAATTACACTTACAATCAAGAGAACAGAGTGTGTGTGTGTGTGTGTGTGTGTGTGTGTGTGTGTGTGTGTGTGTGTGTGTGAATTAAGTATACAGACCCAGCAGTACTGGTAGATTATTATCTATACGTTGTACTCTTCTATGACACAGATGTTAACTGCATACAAGGACCCCTAGTGCATCCATACACACTAATCAAGACTATAATAACAACTGTGTGAATGCTGAATCAGCATTCCAAAACTGTGTCCATGGGCACTGATCTTCTGAAATTCTTCTGTATGATGGTATGTTCAGACAATAAGCGACAAAAAGAACAAAACAGCAAAGTGTGGCCAGCTATATCGTCGATGAGGCAGAGTCGCCGTGGACGTACGGATGAAGACATAGAGTGGAGGGGGCATATGATTGGTTGACACTTGACTCCTTTACTGATGGAACTTCCCAACATGCAACTTTTCTGGGGTTGTTTCGGTCATTGCTCTCCGTTTATTTTCTGGGATGACCTGTGCAGAGCTTTACACTTTTACCTCTTGAGCGTTGCGAGCCTGGCGTCAATGTTCTCCTGTTTGCTGTGAACATTCTGAACACTCGCCAAGATCTTGGACAGGTCTTCCTGTCGAATCTTATTGTCCTCTGGCCGAGCGTTAGAAACCTGAGAAATGACAACCAAAGATGATGTTTACAGTATCTTCACACTGGAAGCAAGAAGTCTTAACAGTGTCTGATCTCAGTATACAAATGTATGATGTTTTGAATGTTTTTTGTGTCATCCATTCAAGGTTTGGTGTTTTTGGTAATGACGGCTATCTGCGCTTGTGAAGTGCTGCTGTAATCCCCTGGAGTCACAAAATCTTTGGCTACATTTCGAAAATATTCACTCCATTGAGAACTGAAAAGAGAGATAACAGAGAGTTGACTCCACCTTCCTCTTGATGTTCTCCAGCAGGTCGTCCTGTCCATGTTTGAAGTAGGGGTGCTGAAACTCCACTGGACCGTCCCTCTCCTGTTTCACAATGCCTGTGTCTATGTGCATCACTTTACGGAACCCATCTGTATGCATGAACACACACGCACATTAATACGTTAAGAAGCAAAAACAAACGCTAACTCCTAAATTTATGCATGCAAATACACACACATTAACAGTTTCTTTGCGGGTACTCAGGGCTTTTTTCAGAGCCATTGTGAATGTAGAACAATACAAGTAATGAATATTAGGTTGGCAGTGTAAACACAGATGAGATGATGATGATGGTGGTGGTATGATTGTTTTATAGTATTTTACTTGGTATTTGGTCTCCCTGGAGGTTTATGTCAGAAAAGGAAATAGTAGAAACAACTTTCAGTAGAGTGCAATATAACACCGCAACACATGCAGTTTGCAAAATGACAAATGAAAATCTCTGAGTGTCAACAATAACTGCAGGTATTTTGTATTAAAGTATTCTGACATGATTGGTGTACTGCTGATTCGGATTGAGTAATAATTCATTACAACCAATTCACTGACTTCCAGTGCAGTTAGAGCGGGGCAATATGATGAAATATAACATGATATGATATACTTAAAGTAAGAGGTGATTTTAGACTACGGTAACTGTCAATTGTACTAAGCTATTTTGGGCAATGATGTAAATCACTCAACTGGGTGGTTGTCAATGGATGGTTGGTTTTATGTCAATACTGGATTATTTCACATTGCTGCATCAGTGTGATTAAGAACTGTCAGGTATTTTATTCATTAAATAATCCAAAAACATAACTTCCTGTCTGTGTATGACATCCATTAACAATTCATACAGAGAGAATACAGGATTTTATTGCCCACACATTAGTGAAATTCCATGTGAGTTTGGTTTCATGTAACTCACAAGCAGCGGAGCACAGACATTGCATTATATAGCCTTTGTGTTGTAAAAGTTCCATCATAATCTATTATTACCCGTCATTAAGTACTTGCCATATGCAACACAACCCTATGTTGTGTTTTTAATGCTCTATTGCAGGCCTGTAGGC
>JBCAUF010000039.1:55451-74085 GCA_038406115.1 Haemulon aurolineatum
CTTGGCCTAATACCGCTCAGGAGCGGTCTTACCGTAAGTGTGCGTAAAGTGCTAATCAAGCGCACTGCACTTTTGATTGATGGAGAAATGGGACACACTTGCGCACTGAACTGACACTATGCATGTGAACGTGCACGTCAAGTACCCAAGTGTGTAAGTGTGATCAAGTGTGCATAATGGGACAGGCCCTAAGTTTGCGCTGGTCACGCGCATGCACGTGCAGCAGTTCACCAGTTCACAACACTACAGGCAGAGGGCCAGCTCCGCTGTGCCCCACCGAGTGGAAACAGAGGAGGCGCAGGATCAGGCACGATGAAGTATTTACACACAGCTACACTACAAAAACTGTCTACAGACGAAATTGCGTTGCATCAAATGAAAACTGTGGACATTTCATTGGGGACAAATTTATTATTAACCTATGGTTAACGGCATTTTTGACACAGCAAAACGTATACGTTTATAATCCTCCCCTGCACAGCAGTGCCCTCTGGTGGGGCCGTGCCCCACCGGCCCCTAATGCAAAGACGCCATTGAGTTACAGTAGTGTTCGCCTCAAGCTTCCCTTTGTTTTGTCTCCAGTTGACGTCGTCACGTCACAGTGACAAAGGCCATGAAGGGGTCTGTAGTTTTACTTCCTGTCTTTGTCTTCATTTCCTGCATGTTTGATTGTCTGCCACACCCCGATAGTTTCACCTGTCCCTCACCATCCTCCCCTCCCTAGAGTATAGTGTTGGTTTGTATTTGTCTTTGGGTCAAGCATTTCACCTCTTCTCCCAGTGGTTTTTGACTACTTTGTCTTTGAAATTTGCTTTCGGATTTGTTTTTTGGCTACCCCATTAGTTTTTTTTGTATTTTTTCATTTACATTTGACTATTAAATCATTTTAATTGCACCTACTGTGCTTCCACGGTTCATTTGAAGAGGAACTTAATGATTCATGTTATACCCTCATGTGCCTAAATGGTGAGTTGAAAAAAAGTCTTTTATTAGTGAGTACAGGGAGGCTGCTGTGAGGGTGGCGCACAGAGAAGTGTCCAAAGAACCAAGGTTAAATTGTTCACTGCCTGGCGGGGCCTAAGGATTTAAGTACTCTGCCCAGTTCCTGAGTCGATGGATATCTCTTCAGCAGTCCACCAGTCTCCAGTCTGACCTCCAGAGGAGTTCCGCCTTCGCTGTTGGCCTCCAGCCCCCTCTCCAGAGGGTATCCGACTTTGCTGTCAGCTTCCTGCCCATCTTCTAGAGGACCTTGCCTGTTTTCTAGACTTTGGATTTTGCTTGGCCCTTCTATTTGCCTTTTGGACTGTTTATCTG
Organism: Haemulon aurolineatum; assembly: GCA_038406115.1. NCBI lineage: Eukaryota > Metazoa > Chordata > Actinopteri > Lutjaniformes > Haemulidae > Haemulon > Haemulon aurolineatum. Next base: position 56,766 of record JBCAUF010000039.1, read on the forward strand.
GTTTCGACCTGTGTCAGCGTGACTACCCTGTAAGCCATTTTTGTTTTATTTTGTATTTACATTTTGCCATTAAATCGTTTAAAGTACACCTGTTCTGCTTCAAAATCTTGGTCCATTCTTGAGTTTTTCTGCTACCTTGCTTGTCATTTGTGACAGTGTAACCCTGGATATGCCTTCAACACGTCATGGTGTTCCTGTCTGAATTATTGACTTGGTTGTAACAACCTTCCTCTGCTTGTTACTCTTCACCCAAGACATTTACTAAGTTGTAAGCAGCTTAGTTAAAGTCAACAGTAACCAGAGCAAACCCGACAGGAATGTTAATGTCCCGATGTATACTCTCCCTCATGGCGTCTCCTCGGCCACATGTGACACAACCCTTGGTTATACAGAAGAACCGACAGGATGAGGAAAAATGTATAAAAAGGGAAGTAGGAGCATTTGAGAACGAGGTGTAATTACATGTTTGCTTGGCAGCAGCAGAGCTACATGCTTGTTTCGTGGTGGAAGGGTTTTACTGTGTGTATATCTGTGTGTCCATACAGTATGTGCCCCGTGAGTGTGTGTGTATGCCTGCGTGTGGGCAGGGACAAAGTTGGTTTGTTTTATATCAAGCCAGCGGATATGCACAATGACCCTATAACATGCATGCACTTATCAAACTGTAAACCTTGGCGAGGGACAGGAGTATATCCTCAGCAGTGTGGGAAACAGTGCACTTGAATGGGTTCTGTATATTTATGTGGGCTTTAAATGCTTAACAGCTCAACACTCCATCCCACATCTCACACCAGTTGTGATTCACTGAACCACAACATCAAACAAGGTCACTTTCTCTTTCTACTTTTGCTCAGATGATTTTTCAGGATTAGTGGATATCATACAGAAGGGTACTTAACTTAAAGGCTTTTAAAAAAAAGCCCTTTCTCATTTGAGCAAAGATCTTCTCCCTGAGGATTCCTTTCCCTTAAAAAGAGGATTTGTTCCCTCTGTGACAGCGTCGAGAGTAATGAGTTGCTCCCACAGAAAGCCACTGTGTTGAATAATTGACTGTAAACACTCAGGGAATGTTAATTAATCCTCTCACACAACCAAACACATTCAGTGGATAATTTTGTGCTGTGGGGACAGGGAAACGTCATGCAGCTCAGTATGTGTATAGCTGCAACTTCAACTTAAATTTGTTGAAAGCAAACCAGGCCTTTTTGTTTACACCAGTATGCACTGCACAGTGTCCTGTCGAGCATTCACAGGCTGAATAATGGCAGCAATATATTTGCAAAGAGTGGTACATTCAGCTGAGAATGAGGATGGGACAGCAGCCAGATCATTGTCGGTAACACAAACAAATTATGCTTACTGAACTGTGTTGATGTTCTGAACACATGAAGTTAAATTAGTAAAGGTATAAAACCATGCTTGTGGCCCCTAGTGGCTGCAATATTCATTACACCCTACAACACTTGCACATTAGCTCTTTTAACAAAGTGATCCCACAGTAATGCAATACTTTATGAGCCAGTCAGAGAAAAGGGTCATTGAAATAATCCATTCTGTTCGTTGTACATTCATCACTGTCTAGTTTGGATCAGTTATCTAAAGGACAGAAAAAGATTACTTTCAGCAAAAAATCATCCATGGTCTCCATTCAGGACATAAATCTCCAGAGTCAGAAAACATAACCGCAGACCTATCACATCCTGGACACTATCTGTTCCAACTTCTCCCCTTTGGTAGGTGCCACAAAACAGCTTCTACAAATGACATTTTTTACGGTATAAATTCACCATTTTGTTTTTAACATGTGCATACCATCATGTACTGTCAATGTCATCATATCACAGTATATCCTGGTCACTGTATACACTACAGACATGTGTACATGCATATACTGCACGTAATCATGCACTTAACTGTAGTAGACTGCATGACAAAGAAAACCAGGAACAGACATAGGCAGCGCTAGGGCAAGAGGAATGGGGGAGCTGTACAGGACAGAAAAAAACCCTTTATCTATCAGCAGATACATTTTTATTTTTGCTGACGCCATCAAACTGAGATGTCACAGCAGAATAATTCCATTCATTCGTTACAATAACTAGGGTTTTATCAATCAATCAATGTTATTAATTTACAGGAGCAGCATCCGCCAGCCATTTAAGCAACAATATAAAAGTTCTTAATGCCAAAATATTAACCAGCTGCATGTTGCATATATAAAATGATCACTGTTGCTGTGATCCGTTGGATCACCACGGCTGAATGGCTCATGCCATGGATGCCGTATAGTGTGGCCGTAAAACCCTGTCTACTACAACTGCCCTCATAGTCACAGATTCCTCATTTAAAACAACACACAACACAACAAATAAACAACTCAGGTTATTATAGCTTCTTTATGGTCTATAGTCTTTGTTTTGAGTACTGATGGGCGGCTGATCAGGTTAATTATCAAATAATTGTACCAAGTTCCTAATAGTAATATATAGTAAATGTGTTCCTTTCTTTTTATCAAAATACTTTCCATAACATGATGTGCTTGAAAGCTCAGGATTCTCCATTGTTTTAGCTTTCCTTACAGGGTAGAGTTTTAATGAACTCAACGCTGTTTTTCAATACACTGACTCCTAACTGTTGACTGTATACTCTTTTGTCTTCTTCCAATGGTATTGGTGTGAATGCTCTGCCAGCATTCTCAACATATTCTTTTCTACTGTGGAGTTCTGTACTGCTTAGTCCTGCTTTTTGGACCCACTACTCCTATCACATTTGTCCACATAAAAACTTAAAACGTCCTTAATAGTCACCTCAATTAAGAATGCTGTGTTTCCATTCAGATTTATGACATCTTTCATAATTTTGGAGATATATTGTGTTTTCCTGCATTTTTTACCTATTAAGAATGAATGAAATGTTCAATCTTTTTAAATTCCTCACTACCCTTTCATGCCTTCAGTCAGAAACTCCATTCAAGCTTTAGAATATTCCCCATTTTTCAGACTTTCTTGGCAACTTTCAAAATCCGATTTAAACTTCTTGAAATGTCTTCACATAGAAACAGATCATTCATGGTACTCAACAGCAAGCATTCTGGTATTAGCCTTTCAGCTTTTACGCTGCAGTTTCTTCAGAAATGTCCTTTTATAGTTATCCTTAATTGTTAGTGCACTATTGGTTTTGGCCTTGGTGCCATACATTTTGGCCACAATGCTCCAGTAAATGTACACCAAAGGCCAAAGTGGCCTTGACCTAAAAATGACTTAATTCCAGGCATTGATAGCAATCCTTGGGCCCATGAGATTCCAGGTTCTCTTAGAGAAGCTTACTCTCTGCTTCGAACTAATCCCCTCCCTTACACTCTGTGCCTATGAATACTTGCGTGTATGTGTGTGTGGTCTCACAGAATCAGAGTTTGACAAAAACAGCGTCCAGCAGAGGGCCTTATTTTATCATCTTTAATGTAGGGAGTTGCTAAGCACAGATCAGATGTTAAGGCAAAGCACAATTAAGTTATTCTGTACACACACAATACACACACACACACACACACGCACACACACACACCACAAGATTCTTCACTAGTCATCCTTCAAGTATTTTACTCTCTCTATTATTAAATAAAGTAATTGAATAGACATTATTTAATGAAATGATAATAATTTACATTCCAACTTTCAACATGCACAGACGGCCAGTCAACTAGCACTGCACATCTGACAGATCACTGGCTACCAAGTACCGAAAACAAGATATTACTAAGAGCAGTAATGTCAGATTTTGTTGTGGCCTTTGATGTAATTGATCATACCTTGCTTATTTGCAAGTTACAAGATTATGGTTTTACTTCCAAAAAAGTCTCATGATTCAAACATCATCTCTGAGGCAGCAAACAAAGAGCCTTCTTTAACAGCAGCTATTTAAACTGGAATGTCACAGATTGTGGGATTCCACAAGGCAGCTGTCCAGGGCCTTCATTAACTCCATCTTTGACAATGATCTGCTGCTGTGTGTAAAACATATCAAGTGTATGCTGAGAATGGCTACATCCCCTGGTAATCTATGACCATACCATATGGTCAGTGGTAGACTCCCCAGCGTCATGAGTTGGGGTCAAGATATTGACAAAGTTTAGCCTTTCTAAGTTTTGATTTGTTAAAAAGCTTTGTTTGTGGTGAGCTTTACCTCCTGCGCTCTGGTCCATATGCAGGCCACGTCAATTGTTTCACAGAACCCGAAAAGACACACTCATTTTCTCTGCAGAAAGTGCAGTATTTGACCAGATAAGTCTACCCCTTCTGGCCAGAGATCCTGATTGTTCATTTTGCCCACCTCGTTGCCTTCAGTAGATACTTATAATCTTTATAATCTTTTGACAGTTAAGTTTTTTAAGTGTCACCGTTTTGAACTGATGAAACCCTCTGTACCAATGTAACTGGATGATGGCCCCAAGTCAAGTCAGCAGAGGATATCACATTGATAGCACAAAAATCTTCACGCCATGCAGCTGCAAGCATGCACAAGACGCCATCAAAGTAATGAGAGATAAATCTAGAAGTGTCGTCACCATACTCTGTCATGATGTCCATGGAGGCTGCTGAGCCTGGGTTTGTTGCCAGTACCTTGGCTGTACAGTAAAAACACAAACTCTGCAGTAATCTGAGCACAGTCGCTGCACAGCAAACAGAGATAGCTAGCAGCTACAGTTAGCAGCAGTTACTAGATTACTGTAGGAGCAAGGAAAGCTATCTGTCCATTACAAAACTCTTTAAATCACTGAAAGCTGAAGTAGAGCAGCCAGAGAACAGCAGGTGCAAAACCAGAACATTAACAGTGATAGCTGGTGGTGTGTGTAAAGTATTGCCATAAAGCACTGTGTACTCTGATCCTACCCACTCACTGAAGTTACATAGTGCACAAGCAAGTAATCTGAAATCTGAGCACCGTTCACCATGTCAGTGTACCATCTAAATTATTTTCAAGCCGTTATTTTATGTTGTACTTATGTACTTAGATAATGTTAATCGCTGAAACTGGTTTTAACTGGTTGAAAACATTTCATCCGCCAATCTCAGATTTGTTTCTTCTGATCCAGCGAACTGTTTCTTTGAGCTCCTTTATTCAGTTTGCTGAATTCCACACCTATTTATAGTAATAGGACAATTGAGTCACATTAGATTAGATTACATCGCATTAGTTTAGATTTGAGAAGATTGGATTCACAAGAACACATTAACCAGAGGTGTAGGACTTAGAAAAACATAGTTATCATTAGTAGCAGAGAAAAAGACTGCTCAGGTTGGTGCTGAATGTAAAACAGTTAAGAAAACTGGAAAAAGTGGTCCTGTCCTCACTTAATTTACCAGCCAGGTCTAATTAACCTTAACAATATGAACAGCTGCACTCTACAGTGTCTTTGTGCTCTATATACAGCATTGTGATGTGATGAGGATGTGACCACAACCAAATAATGCTACAACCATGATGCTGCATCTTTTAAGTGAATACTGTATGTTCTTTACAATAACATCTGACTGAACCTATTGACTCTCTAACAAGGAAATGTTTGCTCAGGCTTAGGGGCCCCCTGAAACCATGGATCTTGGGGCCTTTGCCCAGAACCCAGTAATCCTGTTTAATAATCCATCCATGATATGCAGCGTGACTTTATTGATCCCTGAAGACAAACTACTGTATGTTGTGGAGCAGCAGACATGATCAAGATCCATGAGTGAAAATATACACTAAAAGTAAAGGTTACGAGGTTATGTTCCAGTCATGTTTCACATCATTAGCTGACAGTTCTGAATAACCTGTGCAAGATTGTGGAATTTGAATTGCACCAAGCAAAAATCAACAGAGTAACAGTGAGAAGTTACAGTGTAAATGCCGTCTAGAAAATATGTATGAATGTGATTGGATAGTCAGCTGGAAGCTGAACAGATGATTCATCAGTGAGCCATCATGACAGTGAGCATGAACGAGTCAACTGACACTGATCAAATGATTTGTGTGCAATGTATGCCAGAATGAATGCATGGCTCCATTCCTTTCTGTTGTTATATGTTGATAAATTAAAGAAATAAGTGTCAGGATAAATGTTTTCAACTGCAAATGGATCTACGCTTCATTTCACACCGCAGGGAACAAATATGAACCTTTTTAATTTCTTCTTGTGTCTGTATTGACTAAGTGCTCAGGTTGAACATACCTTCATGCATATCGTCTAATAGTAGTGTACTCATTGCTGACTGGAGGCACAAAATGCATAGAGATTCAAGGGATATGTTCCAAGCCAAAACAGGAGCAGAGGACAAATGATGTCGGAATTACTTTTGTTCACATTTTTGGATATCTTTCCTGTCAGATATAATGTTTTCATTAGACTCAAAACATGTCTGCACTGGTAGCAAGACTTCAGATTCCAGACAAAGTCTTTGAACTGGACAATGCTCCTCTCAGAAATACTACCTTTATAGCAGATTTTTAATTTCCTGGGGCCTTAAAGCAGCAGAGTTACCAGACAACTTCAATAAAAACCAACAAATCCCCTGTAGATTTCACCCAAAGCAGTTTACCCCCTGAGAAGAAAGTAACACACAAACCTCAGAGAATGCATTCCTTGGAAATAAAGCAGATGTGAGATAAAGTCATGGATCTATAAAAAAAAAAAGATGACAGAAAACAAGTCATGACAGAGATGTGATGCTGTGAAGAAAAAATCTATTTACTTTATTTGCCTGTATTTTACCGGCCATAAAGGCTCAGATTAGTAGTATATGAAGGTTGGGCTATGCGCTTTTATCCAACAGTCTGCAGTCATAAAGGGGAACTGTAAAGAGTTTGGCACAAGAAGCAGGGTTATAAGGAAGAGGAGCGGAGGGACGAAAGGTACAAAGCATCATCATCTATACACTTTACTATAACATAGTATTTATATAATGGTCAGTTACTCATGCAATATTATTTATTTATATTATGGGCACTTTATGCCGCAATACTTTGCAATAATTCTGTTCGTCTATTGTGAGTTACTTCTGTCTGTTTCTTTGTGTTTTTTTGCCCTATCTATATTAATTCTGTAGCATATATTACACTTTTTCTGCCTCTGCTGTAATAAGTGAATTTCCCGTTATGGGATGAATAAAGCAAATCTAATCTAAACTAAAGCAGACTAAAGGTGAACAGATACCCACATACAGTGTGGCTAATCACGTCAGGCTAATCACAAAAGTTCAACCCAATAAGTAAGTAAGTAAGTCAATTTAGCATCTTTAATCAAATTACAAGTTTGCAAGTCCTGCATGGGATACAGTTACAGAACAACACACCTATACAACCCTAAATCAGAAATAGCTGGTACAGTATGGGAAATGCAAAAGCAGTAATTTCTGAATTTGGCAGTTTCTACTACAACTACTACTACCATTTGACTATGCCTTTCCTATACACTATTGTACCAAAGCATGATTATAATCATCTGTTGACTTCACCAGTTTCAAATAACATCTTCATTTAATTATTGTACCTCCTCCTTACTAGTCCTAAATTGTCCTTTTCATCATAACATTCAGCCATAACATTATGATAATATAATATGATTAAGAGCTTCCAAACAAGGAGCAGGGGGAGAGAGTGGAAAAAAATGTAATTTAAAAAGTAACTAAGTTCGTCAGACAAATGTAATTGAATGAAAATTACAATATTTGTACATGTGATTTTTCTCATTTGAAATTTAATATGTGACATGTTAGATTATAGATGTGGGTGTGGGACCTATAGGAATACATATGAAATCCGTTTAAATTCCCATTTGACTGCAATAACTGAAAGTGGTGACATATGGTGGTGACACCTCATTGGTTGGTTGGATGTTTTCTTCAGCCAAGCACCACTGGATACAATTCACGAATCACAACCTGACTTTAAGCTAAAGTCTGATGTTATTATTAATATTATTCTTTCTCTGGCTCTTCTTCCATCAACACACAACATAACTGAAAGAATTCTCTGACCTTCTGAAGGCTGTATTGTAATGTTCCACCTGACCTATCCAAACATCTGATTCACATTTTCAGCAGGCCAAGCATTCTTTCTATTACAGCACGTGCTCTCATATGTTTTTGATTGAACAAAACATCACGCTCTGCCATGTCTTTAATGGATCGTCCCCTAACAGTTACCCCTCCAGGGGGTAGAAATGACAGAGTTGGCCTGATCCAGGATCATTTGCAAATACATGTGAAACCTTGCTCATTGCTTTGCAAATCACCTGGATGTTGATGGAATGGGTCCCATTATGGTCAACACAAGGACATATGCACAGTTGGCAAGAGAGGACACACCAATATTGGCTACTGCCTGGTGGGATAAACAACTCCACTGGACTGTACAGAATAAGGAAATGCACTGACATTCAACCTGCATTTAACTGATGAAAGGGGAAGAGGAGGAGCGCTGAGGGGCCTGTGTGTGTAGCAAGCAGAGTGTACATGCGCTGTGAGTCCGCCTATGTAGGTGCCCTTTAAATAAGGAGGAAAATACTGCACCATCAACTTTAGATCAGGTTTTTATTGCCATTTCTGTGTCATGTTGAGGCGTATTTGAATCTGGAGAATTTCTATGAGTTTTGATCGGAGCTGGTTGTTTACGCTGCCGCCCTGGACTGGGGACACGTGATCTCTCATTATAACAGACTTTTAACGATAATGGAAGGTTAGCAGTGCAAAACCAACAACAAACATCTATCTATGTGTCGAAATGATGAGTGAACCATAAGCATCACCTTGTTGTTACTTTACAAGTCAAGCTCATGGAGGTTCTGTGCTGCTGCAGGTCCACATAAGAGGAAAAGGACTTGCAAGTCTTGTGTTTTATAAATGCACAGAGTGTGACCGATATGTGAAGCTCATTATTGTGTGTTTGTGTGTGTATGTGTGTGTGTGCGTGCGTGTGTGTGCATGAGCGTGCACGCAGGGGTATTGTTTTGAGTCTATGGCTCTGCATATATGTGCCCATGAATAACCCTTTGTCTGAATGATGTAGTATCCTCTGGGTGCCAAGTGTCTGCCCAGTGTTTCAAAAGCTTGGTCAGAGGGCCTCTGAGCCTCATTATGAGCCTGACTGCCATTATGCTCTGGACACACACACACACACACACACACACACACACACACACACACGTATATGTATGGATTCTAATGTGAGTTCAAACCTAAGACCAGTCCTAAACTAAGATCGATCTTAATCTAATAATATTTTAATTTTAACCGATGTCTGAAGACTCAACCTGCAGAAAAACAGGACTTAGGTACAAGAACACCCACCGATCCAGGCAGCACCCAGCCAAGAGAGGCCTGGTCAGGGTGCCAGTGCCCAGGGCATCACCAGGGAGGTAGCACCCAAACAACCCAGCACAAACACTGCATTTCTTCAGCAGCAAAAGATCCAGCTTAGCAACAGCTTTGTCTCTTTCCTGTTGGCCAAATTCAGACAGCACAAACACACATATGCACAGATGCACAAGCAATACACACACACACACATTATCCATACTCTCAGTGATAGGCTTTTCATGTATAAAACATGCGGGAAGAGTAAGAGCTGAAGACATCTAAGGATACCAGGGGGTGTTACATAAGAACAGCTATTGATGAATGAAAAGCCTTTTAGAAGAGCTGAATGTCCTCTGCAGCAGGAGTCAGAGGAAAATAGTCCCTAGTGATTGATTTTTCAAGGAAAAACACATTTTACCCCACTCAATTGTTAAGTGTAACACTCCTTAACCAGCACTTTCCTAATTTCAGTGTCATCATAACAAAACATTGAGATTATTTTCTTACTGCTCTTTATCAAGATGTTTTCAGGTATCATGAATGCAAGTGCTACACGAGGAGCTGTCTTAATTTTGAGAAAGTAACCCTCAGAGTGTCACTCTGGTATCTCAATTTGAGCTTGAAGACTACATATTTTTATTACAAAGCGTAAGTTACAAACCCGGGGTTGGTGACTTGAGTGGATCATAAATTGTAACATGTGATTATTAACAGTTACCTCAGTCAGAGTATGCACAGTATCTTCTGCAACTTTCTTGTACCCTGGTCAAAGTAGTATAGCCATTGTGTAATTCAGCATCTTCATGGTCTGGTATGAGGCAAGGGTTTGAGCTTGCCTGGACTTACTAAACAGAGAGGCATCCTGATCAGATGCCTGAATCACCTCGACTGACTCCTTTAAACACAAAGAAGCAGCAGATTTACCTCAAGCTCCTTGTGGATGTTAAATCTGTGTGCCTGAGGCTGAGCCCTCTGCTGCTTGTATCCATTATTCTTTCAGTCACTACCCTATACTAAGGTGAAGATTGGAATGTAGATTGACTGGTAAATTTTAAAGCTTTGCTGTAGGGCTTAACTCTGCTTGCCTTCATAACTTTGGAAGCCGTACACTTTATCATACCCTCACTTTCTGTCTTGAGATGCTGCCTTCATTTCTCATCATCACTCCTAAGGGCAGTGATTCAATTTGCAATGTGCCTAATGTGCCTGACAAGTGTTTTAACTTCTCCTTATGAATCTGTACACACACACACACACACGCACACACACACACACACACACACACACGTATACAGTAGGCCTACATATAGATTCATAAGGAATCTTCTCTTTTTATGTGCTAGATTTTATTTTTATCCAAGAGTTTAGCTAGTGAATTAGTTAGCTGGGAAAGCAATTTAGGGTTGTCACGAGAACCGATACTTCGGTACCAAGTCAATGCCAACATGCAAAAAATAAATTTTTTTTGGTACCGTGAGTACTGGATATACAACTTTGCTCTCGTCGGGGTTGACGTGGACAGTATACGCGTGTGAGTCTGAGCACGCTCAGTGAGGCTACAGTCGAGCTCATTGTCTGTTTACGTGAATGTGGCTGGACCTCGAGCTTCTCCAACTGCTCGATGTGTGCCACAGGTTTGACCTCATGTAAACATTACCTGCCACGCGTCTTTGTCCGGTCAACTGTCATGGAAACATGCTGTTCTGACAGCGGTGTGGCGTTTGGACCATGCATCCACAGTTTGGACAAGAGAAAAAACACTTACGTGTGTAAACGCAAAATGTACGAGCTGAAAAATTAATCAATGTAACAATGTATCATTTCTGTACCTGTATGTGTGAAAACAGCCTAAAAGTGAATGAATGAGAACAACAGTTCTCAAATTACTTTCTGTTTGTGTTGAGCCACATTTACCATTTGAACTCTGTTCTTACTTCATGTTTTTGCCCGCTCTTTAAATTCTGTGCAGTGTGAGAAGTTGTTGAAGAACAATGGAGTTTTAATAATAGAAAGTCTGATGTGAAACAGTTTTTTTAAATAAAGTATCCCAATGAATTTAGAGGCACATGGGTTCTATTCTTTTTTAAAATTTTTTATTGTGCTGTCGAATAAATATCGAGAATCGTGGAAATTTACTGGTGTTGGTATCGGCTATTGAAATCCTGGTACTGCGACAAGCCTACTCACATCAATCACCAGCAAACAACTATGAAATATGCACATCAGCATCCGAACATGCAGCCAACAATTGTGAGAGCTGCCACAGGATGCAGATATTTTTTCTCATCTGTAAGGATAGCTTTCTCTAGTCTGTAATCAAATATACACAACACACAGGCACACAAATAAATAACTTCATGCTTGTTAAGACACAAACACATCATCATGCTGTCTTCCTCTGACCATGGCAACTGTATGTGGCCTCTCCGTGTGGAGGAGGCTCTACATAATGAGCCATTCACTAACTTAAATAGCTACTGGAAGGTCGGTGTATTATTATGCTCTTTTGTCAAAAATCCCATTCTGAGAGAAAAAAAACGAAAAAAAAAACAGCTCTGTGTTCCACAAGCAAAATATGTTTTTCATGTCTCTTTCTACATTACATTTTCTACATTAACCCCTTAGAGGCCATGTAATTATGTTGAAATCTTGGCAGTAGATGAACATTTTCCTGCGTCCACTGCAGGATTCAACTGCTCTTCTGGCCTGACCTTCTGCAGTAAGGACTCAGCCTTACTACATGGGGTGCATACTCTACCAGGTGAGCTACCAGGGTGCCCTGTTACCTGGGTTTATTTTGAGAGAGGAGTTTGTGCTCTGATCAGGATCACAAAAGGTAGATGATTTTTTTAGGGAGAGAAATGTGTCTCAAAAGTATTCATGAACGTACAATGATCCATTACTGGTGCCATACTTGAAAGCTCTCGGTTCAGTTGTAGTGATGAATTGGCAGACCAGTCCTTCATCTCTAGACTTTTCTGTGTTTACATTTTGTTTGATTTATCAAATTAATTCAATGATTTATTTGCATGCAGATTATTGTAACGTTATTGTAGATTTATAATGAACCAGAGCTAACTATATTGAGTTTTGCCTGTTGACTAATTTTATGTAGTCATTATTTTTTTATATGTTGACCAGGTGTTAGGTACATTGGTACACTGGTCACAGCAGAGCACCAGACAAAATCTGGCCACTCGTTTGAGACATTTTCTTTTATTTTGTTGAGGCATTTCTTCATCAGAGGTCATACAACGTAGATATGTTGGGTTCAACAGCCACCTCTACTGCTGTCACTAGACACCACAAATAATGATGAGGAATGAGAGGGTGCTCTCATTTCTATGTATAGGGAAATTTGTGAAAAGAGTCAATGAACAGCACCTTTCGACTACTGCATTTCAAATATTCTTTGACAGAATGGCCTCATAATGGTTGTACCATAAACCCAGCACTGGAATTGTGCAACTTGGTGAGTTCATGCAATGGTCTCACTATTTCAGAATGACAAATCTGTGAGGTTACAGTTTAATTTGTGTTAACTGTAGGTGGATGATTGGAGTGGAGAGCACGGTGTTGACATATGAAAATATTGGTAGGGAAGGGAATAAAATACTGTCTTGCATAATTCTAAGCAGGGGGATGCTGGACATACACTGTCATTAACCATTTCCAAATTCAAACATGGATTTGAACTGAATGTAGTTTTGTACATTTCATTAACATTTGGCACATAGTGCTATTCAAACACAAGCTAATACAGTAGGCTGGAGAAGGATGTCGATACTAGTGTAAATACTACCTGACATGAACTCTTCTAAAATGAAATGAAATGAAAATCTTGGCACTGCCCTTGTATAACCTGACATGTTTTAGTAACTGTGATTTACTTGTACATTTATTTGTAATTGTTCAGAAAATACAGCAATGACTACATCGTTTCAGAGATAAACAGACCAACCCATGCTTGCCTTGGCCACATGCACATCATTGAGAGTGACCTTTTTGCTACGGCTGGTTGGTCACTCTGCAGTTCATGCCGATCCTGTCAGGGCTTGATGCCTTGATAGATGGGACAAAGGAAATGGCCACATCAAAGCTCTGTTGAGAGGACTGCCCAGATATGGATCATTAGGGAAACCATCGGTCTGCTGAGTAAGGAAAAACAACCATTACAAGTTCACACAAGATTAACGTCATTCATGTCATGACCACAAATCAGTGCGTACATTAATGGAACTTTGTTTAAGTTGATTAAGGAAGAATGGCATGCCGGACGAGTCTTCACAAGTAACCAATCTTTGTCTGATGTGCCACTGCCAAGGAGACAACCAAATGACTACTCTCTCATTCTATAGCATCTATCTGTGTTCTTTTTTATGATTTAACAGTATTGTCTTGTGTAATATTTTTGAACATATAGTGCCATTTCAATGGACTTTTTTCACAGTGATGTGAAGTACAGGATTTATTAAGTTCAGCATCATCATCAGTAATCCTGTTTGAGGAGTCTTCTCTGTCATGTGATGAGTGTTTAAGAGGAATAGTTATTTAATTAGTTTGTGATCCAACACACATCTATCATTGTACATGTATCCGCAGCATACAGCTTATTCAGCCCACCCAGCCAGACCAGCTGGACCAAATGCTAGTAAGAGGATAAGATTGCCAAATAAATAATTCACTACATTAATTGATTGATTTCTTGATTATATATTGATTATGACAAAAATACTGATTTTGTTTCATCCCCAGAATTTGAATGACCCAGATCAAGGAGGAGATCTTGATTTCTTTCAGAAATGCTACCCCACCCCAGCTTTCAGGTGTCCCACCTGTATTGCCTGGTGGTCAACATATTGCTCCAGAGGATTTAGATTTCTTTCCACAGATCTACACCAACGGACTATTTACAAATTGAAGAATGCTAATGAGAAGTTTTGCAAAAAACAATGTAAAGTCTCTATCAGCATACGGCGTACAATCGACTATGTTAGCACTGGCCTTGCAACATTTAGGAGGATTTAAAACAGCATATGGCGTGTTGAGTCAGTTTCAACCCATGAACAGCAATGAATGGTCCAATAAAAAGAACCAGGTATTCCCAGCACAATCTGAGTACCGCTTTGTAATTAATCCCTGAATTAATTTTATTGCACCAAGCAGTTTTATGGGATGTGCAATGAAAGCACAGCAAAGCAACTCTCATCTTACTCGGTGTTTAAAAATAGCTGGAGACTTAGTTGCAGGACAATTCACACCATCAGTGCCAGACACAAATGGCCTCAGAAATTTGGTGAAAAAAAAATAAAATGAAATCCTTCTGGACAACATATGTGTTTAGGTTGAACCAGTGAGTCAACATTGGCTGTAGTGAAATAAGCAAGCCAGTCCAACTTTATTTATTGAAGGTACTGGAAAAGAAAAGCATCCATTAATCCTCCATGTAACTTCCAGCTCAAGCTCTGTCCAATGGAACAGTTTGAAGAAGTATGACGAGCATGAGAGACGTACTGTATGTTACAAGAATGTGAAAAGGCAAGCATGCATAAAAAACCCGGACTTGCTGGACATCTCAGCCCACAAACTCGTGAGAAACTGGTGTTGCTGTGTGTTTAAAGCTGGTTTAATGAGAACTGCAAGACTTTGTCAGACTCTGTGATCCATGTTTTACTGACAGATCTACTTGACGGTGATGGTTGTGTTGTGGTGACAGTTGCCTTTTACTTGTAATTCATGTTTGACAGAGGTACCAGATTGCAGTTATATGTTAAAGATCATAGATGACTACTTTCTATGCAAATCCATCACACAGATGTGCTAGACAGAAAATAGCCAACAGATGTGTACACACTTCTTCCAATCGCTTCACCTAATAAATTACTTATGTCATCATCTTGCATTAACACAGCTTCATATGACTAAAACTTTATATATTGTAAGTCTCTAGTATCATAAGCATTAGACATTTGGCAGCTGACTCATGTCTGGCTTTTCTTTTTTGTGGGAAAGTACAAGAATGTCATATAGCTACTGGTACTACATGGGTGCGGTGGGTGTGTGTGTGTGGGGGGGGTGGGGCTCTGTGTTCTTAATCCAAGCTAGCCAGTCATGGTCTGGGACAGCAGATTCAGGTCATTTCCCACAACTTGAACTAACTGGTTGTCTGGGTTAGCATTATTAATTATACTAGCTGCCATTTCTAACTAAAATTCCTTGTGTCATTTTATCTAGCTGTCAGTTGTCTACCATGGTGTGGTTAGGGAAAAAAAAGTTGAAAGGAGATGACTGCCCCACACAAATGTACTTTCCAGTATAATCTTACAGACAATTATTTTACTGACACATGCAAATAAACATGATAAATGTGAAAATCTTTTGTGATTAGACCCCATCAGGACACCCCATACATATGCTTCAGTTACCACAA
The DNA here is from genome assembly GCA_038406115.1 of Haemulon aurolineatum. Lineage (NCBI taxonomy): Eukaryota > Metazoa > Chordata > Actinopteri > Lutjaniformes > Haemulidae > Haemulon > Haemulon aurolineatum. Next base: position 72,528 of record JBCAUF010000039.1, read on the forward strand.
GCTTTGCACAGATGCTATAATTTTCACTCTTACTGCCTGTGGCTAGCACTGGTGTTTGTGAATTTGACTGTTTTTGTTTTTTTGCATTGAGGCTCATTTGTAAAGAAATGGGCCAGTTTGCACCAAATATGCATATAATCATATTTAAACATTTGCAAATGCAACAGGAGGACCAAGGCAACACATTTAGGGGGCATTTCTTTGTATAATGGACCTGCAGGTTTTTTTTGCCTTATTTCAGCTGGGCAAACCTTTTGCGAATTTGCCCCTGAGTGTGCACATGCATCCACTATATTGTGCCCTAAACACAGTTTAAAGTGGCTTTCACACCAAACGCGGCAGACGCGGCGCGCACCGCGAGAGTGCGTGCAAGGCAGCGCAAAACCTGCGCGGAGCTGCGCGGGGTTGGGAGACGGGACCAGGCACAGTTGTAGCGGCCATGTATTTGACAACACAGCAGCGCAAATCGCTTGCCTTGCTGATTTTGAGGAGGATGAGGAGAAGGAGAAGGGATTGGTTCCATCCCACTTTGAGCTCGAGGACCACATTTGGGGAGTTTCGGCTCGTCCAGGAGCTGCAATCGTTTGATGACCGATTCCGAGTCTACTTCAGACTCAACAGGGAGGAGTTCCATCATCTGCTGGAAAAAGTGAGACCATCCATCACCAGGATGTCCACCAATTACCAGCAGCCAATTTCGGCGCAAGAACGTCTGGCTATTTGTTTGAGGTCAGTGTGTGTGTGTGTGTGTGTGTGTGTGTGTGTGTGTGTGTGACATGACATGTTTTCATAGGCTATATGTGTGTGATGTGTGTGTGTACTGTAGATATATAAAAACGTTAAATATATGCTCCAAATTCAATGTCTTTGTATTGTAACTATCTTTATTTTATCATATTGTTTTTTCTATTCATTTTCTTTATGTTTTGCATCATCTTTATTTCGTCCCCATTCTGTACATGTTGTCAAGAATTGGATTTTAACCTTGCTCCTCCTTCATGGAGAGATGCTTCGGAGGCAAGGTGCCAAACTGAGGAGGAACAGTTCCTCCTCATCTGGCTTTTCTTTAAGCACCCCCAACAGAGCCTCTTCGACATCATCCCCCTGCTGCTGCTGCCTCCTCTTCCTCCTCCCAGGTTCCTGAACTGTTGGGATGAGGGGAACTGGTGGGACGACAGGATGCTCCACTTGAGAAGGGCCATAGGGGCTCAGATTCGGTTTCGGGGTGGACAGGAGACACTGGAAAAAGGTGGAGGGTGACAGTCTCCTCCTCATCATTCAATGATCTCTCTCTGTCGGGGCAGGGCTCTGGGTGTCATCGCTGAAATTAGAAGATGTCTCCCTCTCTGTGAGGCAGGGCTCCAAGAAATTCATAATGGAGAAGAACTTCCATGGCTGCCTCGTCCCTCCAGCAGAGCCGCTCTTTTTTTCCCTCATGGCCTTCCTCTCCTTAATGTAGCGGTCCCTGAGGTTTGTCCACTGCTTCTTAAAGTGATAGTTCACCCAAAAATCAAATTTCACTCATAACATAGTGGATCCCATGTCAGCGGAGGGGTGG
>JBCAUF010000039.1:74185-93409 GCA_038406115.1 Haemulon aurolineatum
TCACAGGTCAATAGTCACCTTATAAATGATGAAAGAAATAATTACAAACCTCCCAAATCGTAGACAATAGCTTTAATATCGGAAGGACTTTGTCTTTGATGTACATGTATGTGGCTCATGTTGGAGTTTCCTCGTCCAGATTTCACTCTGTGTTAAGCAGCCTAACCAAAGTCTCAGGTTTTAGTCTAAATCATCTAAATCATCACCTCTTTCACATAGTTTTGTATAAAACAATGACATATCTGACATTAGTGTAGGATAACAGATACTTGGCCAGAAGATAATCATTAGCGACTCTGAACATTGAGGCATTATCTGAATAGTTGTGCTTGGCCTGTTAATGGCAGCCTGAAATTGGCCCTGACAGGCAGGCAGGCTGGCGTCAAGGTTGGCAGAGAGACACCGAGAGTGAGGGAAAAGTTGGCATGAAAAGAGAGGATCTGAACAGCTGCCAAGTTTTGCTGCTTAAATGGAGAACCAACAGCAGAGAGAGGCTTGGTTGTCCAGATCATTAAAACAGCACAACACTGTTTTCTGTGTTGCGTGTGTGTGTGGGTATGTGTGTCTGTGTAATCAAAACACTTTTATTTTTCTTTTACATCTTGTTCAATAAATGTCCCCCATTTGTTAACCTGCACAGAGGGAATCAGGCAATTTTGCAGCAGCTCTTTCCTGCTGGAACTTTGTGGCTCTGAATACTGATGTGCTCAGACATAACATCATAGAACTCTTCCAGTCAGGACATCAACAAAATCAGATTTGATGCACATATTGTAACTTTTAACTCTCACTTCCATGTGTGCAGACAATTTCAAATAGACACCAACGACATCAACCATCACTGAGATGTGGGATCCAACAGTCAGATTTCCATTGCATTGTAAAATAGAACTGGGCAGACTGAAGGATCTGAGGAAATTTAGTGATATTCTATATCTTTCTTGTGGTTACAAATCCCATGTGCAGACACAAGCCAACAATGAATTGACCATACTAACAAGAATTGTCTGTCGATCCCAAACCTGATATGTCTTCATCTGTGCCATGTAGCTCTTTGTTGTGCAAAAACCTAAAAACACATTTAGCCACAACAGTGCAGTAGATGGCATACACCCCAGTTTAAATTGTTAAAACTGTCAGGGTTGGTGGTTCTTGAAGCAGTATCTTGCTTGCTTGCCAGATGCTCCTGATGATTACACAAGTGGCTTGCATGATAGCTTGCTACCATCAGTGTGTGTGAAGGCGTGATTGAGATTCTATACAGTAGTTCTATATAACTATATTCTATATAAATGCACCATTGTCAAAATTGTTATTTTATTTTTATCAATGAAACCGAAAGGGATATTCAGCTTTCAAGTTATTTATAGTTATAAACTGACTGATATATATGTAGCACCTTTCTAGTCTTTGCAAGCGCTTTACAACTTACAGTATGTCAATGCTCATCCCTTTCACACACACATTCATACACTGGTGGCTATGCCACCTGGAGTAATTGGAGGTTCAGTATCTTGCCCAAGGATACTATGACATGTAGAGTGCAGGGTTTAGGATTGAACTACTGACTTTCTGGTTGGTGGACGACTGCTCTACCTCCTGAGTCACAGCCACACTATGATTGTTCATAGTGTAAATACATTTGGACTCATATTTTGAATGCAGAAACACATGCATACAGCTGTATAATTAAATGGTGAAGATTGGTTCAGATCACTATGTCTTTTTTTATACTAATATTAGGTGTCAAATATTTTATATGAATTAGTCAGAAAGATTGGTAGTCTGTTTTTTGGATTCTTTATCAAATGTAGCCCCTTAATTGAGAATCACTGTAGGTACTGCAGTGTCATGTCAAGTAGATTTTAAAAGCCATCTAGTAATATGAATGAACAGTAAGAACAGTGTCTGTATTCTCTGAAAATAAGTCATGCGCTTTCTCTGTGTGTGTTGTGCAAAGCCAGGGTTGCGCTTTGTCACCATTTATATCTGTAATGTTCATGGAATCATAAAGCACAGCTGAGAAGTGTATGCTGTTTTGTCTGGTGTAGTCAGGACTGTGTTTTTGCTTTATGCTAATGATGTAGTTTGGCTTCTATGATATGTGACTTCCTATTAACAATGGGACAGTTCACAATTAAGTGTGCATGGGGTCGGGATAAGCACCTCAAGTCAATGTTCCTCATAGTTGCTGTTTACACAATAAATCAAGTGCCCTGTGTGCAGTACAGGCACACGCAATGGCTTGAAGGTTCAGCTGAGACAGTTGCAGATCTTAGCCCTTGCAACAGAAAAAATTGGTAAATTAAGGGTGTTTGGGCTGTTTCCTGTAAGAAAGAACAGTATAACATGTTAAGAGTAAGAGGTTCCCGCTATGTGGGAAAAGGTAAACAGTGTAAACCAAGAACAATGTTCTAATTACAAGTTCAAGTTCAAATTTCTTTAGTGCCCCAAATCATCAAAGTTAACAGTCTCTGTGGGCTTTACAGGCCCACAAGTTTGCAACAAGCAAAACAGGATGACACCCCCAGACCTGAACTCCCACAGTCATAAAAGAAAACAATAATTTCTGTTTGACAGAAACAGCCTAAACATTTAGCCCAGACCTGATTCAAGTCACTCTTCTAGTCACTGTGTACAATGCCACACTGAGAGGGTCTTGAATGCACTTACATGCCACCTTTGGATATGCCAGGGCAGCAGGACTGGAGACCGGCAGCAGTGCAGCAGAACAAGAGGGGTTGAGCACACAACCCGAGGGGGCTCCAGTGTTGAACATTAGAGTTGAGGAGGACTGACAGCCAATCTGGGCTGTCTGGGGTCCGTTTCGTGAGGATGTCCAATATCGAGCTGCACAGTGTGGTACTCAAACCCAGTGTGTCAAATTTTCAAGTCTCAGGTTTTTTGTTTAATGCTGGGCCTGAAATCAGCACACAGTATTCTGATGTGGGTTATTTTCAAGTTGTGTGAATGAAGTGAATGCAGTGGAGATGGAATTCCCCTGTAGATCTGTTGGTTCTGAATGCAAACTGGTGAGGGTCTGGGCTAGATGGGATGTTCTTGATGTAGAAAACTGTTTTTTCCAAAGCACTTCATCAGAATGGGGATGAGTGCCACAACATAGTAGTCATATAAACTAGGCACTGCAGGCTTCTTAGGCACAGGAACAATGGTAGATGTCTTAAAGCAGGTGGGATAACTCTTGTGTGACAGTAATATTTTAGTAATGTTAGTAATGAAAACAACTAGCTGAGTGCATGGGATCTCATCAGGCCCAGCAGCCATACGCATATTCACCCTCAGTAGGATTCTTCTCACATCCACTCTGGGTACTCACAGTGACACGTCCTCTGGAGGCTACATAAATATTACAGCTGCCTCTTTGTTGAGAAGATCAAAGTGAGCAAAAAATATGTTCATCTGGTAATGTGGGTTCACACATGATGGAGATCGCTCTCCTTTTGTAGCCTGTGATGTTTTGAATCAACTGCCACAAATCTTTGGTGTTGATGGTATTGAGATCTCTCAAGTCTCTGCTGAGGTCTGATCTTTGGCTTTTTTGGCTTTGATATTGTGTTTGTGTTCAGCAGCCCATCAGTACATTTGCTGATGTATGATGTCACAGTTGATGTAGATTCCTCAAGATTGATGTGGTTCTCCTGGGTGGTGGAATCTTTTTGCACTCAAATCAGTCCTAGAGCTGCTGTAGCTTAATCTGTCCACACAGGTTTTATTGATGATTCACCCCCTTTTATCAGCTAAGAGCTGGCATGAGAAACAGGTAAATAAGGTCTCTTAGACAAATATAGGGACAGGGGAGGGCTTTAAAGCTGCCGGTAATGTTCGTGTAAACGCAGTCACGGTAGTATTTGTGGACATGCTGGTGGAAAGAGCTTAACGCACGTTATGCATTGGTGGAAACCGGCGCAGCCTCTGAAAACGGAGAAACCACTTTGTCAAAAAATGTTGATGCGGGCAGAAAAGACTCGTTCTCTCCGTTGCCTCTTGTTACAACTGCAGCCATTTGCTCGCAAAGCTGTGCCAGTTAAGACATGCCTTTCAAACGTGCTAAATGAAGACACAAAATTAGCAAACACAATCAGTTGGTGCGTTAGTAAATCACATTGCGTGCGCTTGTTAATCTATTTGCATCTACTCCTCCCAGTATTTTGCACTTGGCATTTACATATTCATCAAGGCAAACACGCTAAATGGATTGCGCATGCTATTTTGAGAGACGCAATCCTCGTTGCGTCCAGTTAGTAAATCCACTTCAGCAGGTGTTTGTGCGTACAATCAAGTTTGGACTTGTTTTTGCACACGCAGGCCTTTAGTAAATCAGGCTCTTAGTGATTGAAGGGTACAGAGCCCCTAAAGGGAAAAAGGGAAAGGGAAAAAAATGTAACATTTCTGGTGCGCACCTAAAACCTGACTCCTGTCTACATTAAAAGGCTTCTATTCTGAAAAGTTACATCAGATTGATCAGATTTTTTGTGGGTGTCATCCGGAGGTTGACTACTATCAGTCTGAAGTGGAATGGCTGAGCAATAACAGGTAGTTTTTTTTAATGCTAATGTTAATATACAAGGAGTACTGTAAAATATGACTGTTTAAAGGTCATATTTTACAGGACAGTACAGCACCTGAAAGTTTCAGGTGCGCACCAGAAATGTTCAATTTTTTCTTTTTCCCATGTCCCTTTAGGGGCTCCGTAGAATGGTGTCTGAACAGTTTGGGGAAAAAAGAGAGTTGCCGGTGTGCTTTCAAGGTAAGCAGTCAACTTCACATTGGAAACACACTCATCTGTATTAATAGCTTTTAGATTTGACTGTAGTCATCTTGTGGGTGTGAAATTCACTCTGTGGCTCTCTCACCAGTGACCCCTCAGGGCACTTTCCTATCTGTAACCATAAACCACCTTTAGTGAAGTTCTGACGTTTATTAGTTTATGTTTAGTTTGTGTCCTGTATGTTTGTATTCATTTGCTCTCTGTCCAAACCAAGACAAAAGTGAATAAAGCGTCTTGTATTAGAGGTTTTTGGTTCATCATTCCACATTATGATAAAAGTCATGGCATCATTTTTGCTGAGGAGCAGGCCTGTTGATTCACTAAAGTCTGACTACACAGACGACTGGCATGACATTTTTTTTTTTTTTACCAAGCATTAACAAAGTTTATCATTTCTTTATTGTTGATCATGAAAACAAAGATTGTTCCTAGATATTTTGTTGTTCAGACAATTAATAAAGATTTTAACTGGACAGTGACTCTGAAAACAAATCTGAATATCAAATCTGAAAGTTTGGAGTGAAACACGTTCCAGCCAGCCAACTGGATCCCAAGCAACACACAACAGTCTAAAGCCTTAACTTGATAATCCAGAACTGTAGAGGCCAGAAAGCTGTTCAACATTGTTCTAACCCGAACAAATCAGGACTGAGGAAAGGTTGAATCCTGCACACCCACACAGGAGGATGGATGAGAAGAGAGACAAACTGACCTGAGCAGAAGTTACCATGTGGGCTCAAAGGACCTTGACGGAGAGGAGGAGACAAATCAGCTTACCAAAAAAAGCGCCCGCTTTCCCGTCAGCTAAAACAGTTTTCCAGCTATGGGCTTTGGTGAGCAAGATAGTAATAATAGTACATTAGATCAAAACTAGGATCTCCAATCAACATGATTATATTTGTCTAATCTACCTTAGTTATTCCCCTCTTTGCGTCCCACGCCTGTCAGCTGCTAAATAGTGCTTTTTTCACAGGTTAATGTTAAAATGTCCTCTGCTCAGTATCATCTATCATACGTTGTCATCGCTGTATTAATTTCACATTTATTCATACTTGCATTTACTCATTGTTTTGAGAATGTATGTGTACATAGTCTGTTATTGTGTCAGTGTCTGGTGACTGTCCTCTTCAAGTCTTTTTTTACATATGTCAACCATTTGCTTTTCTTTGTTCTACTGAATTAAAGTTAGCTAAGCTACATAATCCTATTCTTTCCCTATCAAACTAATTTTGCCCTACACTGTTAAACGTGGTACACTACAGTACAGTCATCCAATCTATCTAAAACTTTTTGTGCTGTTTCTGTCACATGCGCGGCGTCCTGTAGTTTCCTTCTCGATCAGCAGAGGGTGTTCGTATCTTCAGAGGTTCTGGAAGAATGTGACATGTGGTTTCTGCTTCCCTGCCTACGACAGTCAGAGCGCATGCAGAGAGCTCCAACACACAGGCAAACATCCTGCTAGGAAGGAAACAAAAAAAAAGAAAAGAAAAAAAAAAGAAGGGAACTGTGAGGAGACTGACGACAGACAAACATGGCCGAGCGACATCTGTGTCACGCTGTGGGATGACAGGAACTTCTCACCATGGGAACTGTGTGCGGGGAACACAGGGTTCCGGCAAGACTCGGAGAGTCACACACACACACACGCACACACACAGTTCTGTTTGTATATAAACATGCCTCATATCCTCCATTCTGTGGTGGAAACATGCAAATCGTCCACAATTACTTGAAGGAGTATGAGAGCTGTTCTCAGTAACTCTGTACAGTTCCTCCATATACAGTAGGCATGAACTGTGATCTCAAGTGAAATGCTTTATTGTTTGTAGAAATAAGGAAAAACTGTAATTATCCTTTTTTTTCTTTTTTTTTTCTTCCAGAAATCAAAGAAAACTCTTTTGTCTTTATGGCTTTGTTGCTCCTGTTTGATATGATATCATTTATCCATTGCTGTGATCGGGGTTGTCTGTGACAGGTTAGGAAGCTTCAGGGGCCTTTACATTCTACACAGAGTGCAATACCCCCTGTCGTTTGACCCTTGGTTCAAATGAGAAAAAACTTCCTTAGAAACCCCTTTCAACAGGGCACATGGGAGACACATCAGGAAGAACCACAGAGAAGGGACCCCGTCTCCCAGGGTGGACAGACATGCAATGAGTATCATGAGTGCAGAGCAGATCAACTGCTAATGGCAAAACTGTCTGTTATATGTAGATTAGAAAGTCTATATGATGGATCCCAGAGGATGCTGAACAACTCATTGCACCAAGTGGGATCTAAACTGTACGACCTCCTCTCCACCAAGGAGTTTGAAGCTGAAGCTGAGTTTGGAGGAATGTGGGAACAGACACAACAGCAAGGGATTCTAAATAGCCAGACGTTTGAGGTGAGAATTGAACTTTTCATTAAAAGGTAATCTTGAAAATGGCATGTATAACCGTCACTGGCAACACTTTTGATGTTGTTTGTCAAATTTTCTGTTGATTAAATACAAATAGACAAATTAGAGTTCAGAGGTCATGCATGCACAGCGTCCAATGGACAGTTAAGGTAGAGCGTGAGGTTCAGTGAGTTGAATGTCCTTGCCCTAAGCAAAAAAACAAACATATGCAGTAAGTCCCTCCCTTACTCAGAAATTATTTGACATGCCTCCTCTGTTTTACAACCCCCTCTCATAATTAAACTGTCTTAAAGTAAACATGTGTGGAGGAGCTGCCTTCCCAGGGGAGAGGTTTGACAGTTTCCTCTGTGCACACTTATTTCCTGTGTCCGCTTACCACTGAGTCAGCGTACATCATGGCTTTTGAAATGACAAAAAGTGTTTGCATTCCATGCGCTTCTGAATATTGCTGATAAATACTGGTCGGCAGGTGCTGCAACACTGCTTCATGAAGTGCGTTTGAAGGTGAGCTGTGGTCAAGAGCATTGACATGAATACAGCAGCTTAGACATTGTAATGATAAATGCATACAATGGAAAATCAATATGTTTGTTTGATTTTCAAAACTGACCATTCATAAGGAACACGGTGACACGAGTCTGTTTTGAGTGACTTGAATATCAGCAAATTTCACACTCATTGCTCATTAATGTTACAATGCGTCCTCGAGTGCTCTTCATTGTCCTGTGCACACACACACACACACACACACACACACACACACACACACGCACAGAGACAGACACAGATACATACAATTATTAGTCCAGAATACATATAGTATTGCTGAGTCATGCCTAGATTTTGCTTCATATATTCACGTGTCAAAAGCAGAAAGCAAGGGGTTACAGAAGTCTGACCTCGAGAAAAGCCGGCCAAACCAGGAGAGGGTTTCAGCCAGCAGAAGACTCAGAGGACTATTGGTAGCTAATGTGCCATGTTGTCAAGTTTTTGACGTCAGCTGAAAGGAATAAACTGAGTGTAGCCTCCATTGATCTGGTATTATTTCCTTGTGGCAGAATGGAATTTTCCAAAGCAAATCGTGGGTGAACGAAGCCAACTGCTTTCAGGCACGATGGCCAGAGGCTGGTTTACTGAAAGGGAGAATTACTGTTCAACCATGACTTAAGGTTGCATAAATGCTTTTTATTAAAGTAGAGTGCAGCCAGGTATTGGAGTTATGGGCCTGACATTAAATTTCGTGTGTACTTTTTACACTTCATTTAGATCATAGTAAAAACATTTTCCTGTGCTGCAGCTGACACATCATGGCACCATCAGTACTAGTCCTGCTTATCTTCCATGACGTTAAAGCCTATTATCTGATGGGATTTGAAATAAGATATTTTTGACAAAGCATTTATAGCCAAAGGTTCTACAATGGGAAATATCATTTTGCTTGTCTTGGATGAATTCAAAATGTTTTCCCTTTTTCCATGCCTGCTGACTGTAGGTTGAACCAGTGAGTCAGAAGAATGTTGGAGCTGCTCGGCAACATTTCCTGGTCACCAGAACCACTGATAGTTTGCTGTGTCATTTAACATGCAGCTGCCCACACCAGAGCAACCAAACAAAGATTTTATGGACTTCGGTTGAAATGACAAAAGTAAAAGTCTACACATGGTCAGTTTACTGCATTTCAAAGTTAATCCACTTTGTTTGAATGACCACATGACCAGAATAGGATATAGTTGTTTTTTGTTACAGTATGGGTATGAAGGCTCAGTTCACACAGTCAGTAATAATTCAGCTTGAAATACTGTCAATTGCTGCTAACACCAGAGTTCGTGTTCTGTGTCTGTGGTTAGATTTAGACAACCAAAGCACTTTGGTTAAAGTTGGGAAATGGGTATTTGTTCATAAAAAGATCTAATGTCTTTTTCTGTATTTAAACAGACCATAATCTTTCCCTAACATTAACCTTAAGTGCTTCCAGCACCCAAATATAACTGTAAAAAGCTGAATAATGCTGCTGTGACTATGAATAGATAATGCATTGTGGTGGAAAACTAACTTCCCAGGTACTTTAATAAACAGCATTTTATGTTCAACCCCATTATGTTAATAGATTTGCTTGGTATTATGTTTACCTCAAAATGAATTTGCTGTTGAAAATTGGGTGTATATACATGCAATTTTTAGGAAGCAGGGCTGCCTCTGTCTTACCTCAATTGGTGTCTATCCATGCAGAGAATTCTGGTCTTATTTGTCCAGGTTTCAAAAACATTACCCTGGCGACATAGACTTCAGTTTCTTCAGTGGAAATTAGTTCTTGCAGCATATACTTCAGAGTTTGAGCTAATGATGACAGTGTTGATATTTTTGTAATCAGTTGTATGAAATAAATGTTGTGATTGGTCTCCACCAGCCATGTCCCTCACCATTCTGTGAGCATGGTTGGACTGGCCATCTGGCAGACTGGATACGTGGGCTGATGTGCAATTTGGGCCAACACGACTGTCTTTTTGTCAGACTGGCCCATAAAACAGGTGGGTTAGTTCATTTTCTATAATTACACTAGGCTGGCCAAACCACACTCTTGCTTGGCCAGCCCCACCCCTCCTCCCCCAAACGTGGATGAAGGAGGGCGTCTTTGTCACATTACCAAGCAAAGCTGAGAGAGGAGCAGCAGAAGGTCCCTCACTTGTTGCAAAGAACGTGAGACAAGGTGAGTTACTAAAAGTTATTATAAAACAGTTCAAATTTGGAGTTTCCTAGTCAGCCAGTCTGACATATCTGACCCCAAGTTTTCAGAAACAGCCACAGAGACTGGAGCAGCATCATGTCCCTTATCTTTCCTAATAATGTTTCTTAGAACGTGAGGCAGAGTGAGCTCATTTATTGGCAACCGCAAGTTATTCCAAGCAGTCTCAACTGAAAGGAGCTTAGAAACACAAACATCAAGTCGTCTGTTTTATTGTATGTTAGGCTATAAGCAGGTTAAGGTCAAACTGTGCAGACTTATGCACATTTCATAGAGTATTATTGCTGGTATGACCAGTTCATTAGTGAGAGCACCCTAACCACAACAGTTTTGTGTGCTCAGTTGTTGGCTCAGTAATTTGTAAAGAAAATAAATAAATAATTAAAAGATGTCTGAGAGTCATGGAAATCAAAAAGGTCATTAAAGTGCAGTGGCACACAATGCTTTCATGGAGGAACTGTGTTCAATCACTGTTCCACTTGATTACCTTATAAGATATGATGGTGTGCGCTTTGGTTTTACTTGAAGGTCCCATATTATGATAAACATGCTGGTCTCTACATATGAAGGGTTCATTTGCAAAAACAGATATTTTAAGTTTCATTTATTTTTGTAATTCATGTTTTTTGTGCACTCCAGGGAATACAATCAGTCAAACTGACGTTGGGTTGTTTTGATAAGAAAGTATTCCACTGAATTTTTCTTTTTCCACAAATTGTGGGTTTTTTTTGTCCACTCAAGGGATTACGATCAGTCAAACTGATGTTAGCTTATTCATTTTATGACTGGTGTTTTTGCAAATGAACCCTTCATATATAAACTGATCGTCCCTGAGCCTACCAACTCCCAGAATGAGGAAAGCAAATGAGTCCTGCATCGGAGTGATTTGCATAGGCTGGCCTCCTCTGTGCGAAATGCTGCTTTGTAATGGGATGAATTCAATATAATATGAAGGACTACAAGTTACCTTTACCGTTAGCAAGATGTAGCATTAGCTACATGGTAGTATCTGCAACAACACATATGAACAAACTAAGTAACATAATCAGACACACTAGACATTCTGAAATGTCCTGCTGCAGCTGCAGAGTCTGTACTTCTTCAGGAGCCTCTCTTCTGGATCCGATTCTGGGTCAAACTGGTATGGTTGAATGACAGCATCTTGGCGAGCCATAGCAATACAGCCACTGTAAACATGAGTGCATGCTACCACAAGTGTTAAGTGGCATCCTCTCCATGAGAGGGGCGTTGTCGGACGGAGCTCATTTGCATTTAAAGGTGCAGGCACAGAAACAGCCTGTTCTCAGTAGAGCTCACTTGAGTGAATTTTAGGCAGCTGAAATTCAGGACCACGGATGATTTGGGGCCATACATTTCGAATACAGTGTTGTTGGACCTCTGACAGCTGTGTGAAATTGCTGAAAAACAGTATAATATGGGACCTTTAAAGTTGTACTAGACCCTGTGTCACACATGCTGACACTCCCTGTGCAGTGATGTCGACAACACAGTCCATCCAAAACTAACAGTCCACAGTGAAACTCACAGTACTGACTCCATGTCAGCCGGGCTGTGATGACACACTCGCTTCCTGGCTGTCATCTTCCTGGAGAGCAGAACTGCCACTGCCACTTGTTATAGTTCAAGTTCTAGCAGTGTTCACAAAGCCACCTTTATTCAGCCTCCGCACTTCCAACTTGAGGTTTTGTTTTACATATAACTACACTTCCAACCTACAGAGAAGTATGCTAATGACAGAGAACTCTAAATAATAACCACACTAAGCCATGGAAATTTGAAAATGCTATTTACATATGAAACTGATGCGGGTACACACTAGTGTTTTCAGGTCCTTCTTCCAAATATTTCCATCAGCATTAAAATACCTTAACATTAGGAAAATGGCAAAATGTCTTACTTCTCTTTCTGTCAGTAAACAACAAAACCATGAAAGTCTGCCAACATCTGGCGAGGACCAGGACAGACTCAGATCAGTTAACTTGAGTCTCAGCTGGTTAAAACTCTGTACTCTCCCCTCCTGCGCTCCATCACCTTTACTGTGCTGTAAAAACACTGACAAACAAAATGTTTTATGTTTTTTTTTTAAAACATCTTTTTCAGTTTCTGTCAGACAACAGAGCATGCATAAAACAATGATCTCTACTCATAAATACATCACAGAAACTCCATGGTCACTGAAAGGCTAAAAATAAAAAGGCTCTGGAATGAATTGTCTGTGAGATGTTTGGATAAAAACACCAGATTCGTGAACAACATACTCACCCCCCCCACCCCACCCCCCCCACACACACAATAAAGTTTTGAGTCCAACACTTAAACACTTGCAGTAAACAGTAATTATCTGGGAAAAAAGACAGTGACTGTTTACAGTGACATACAGACAGTACACAGCACTTACACATTCACTGCATCAAAAGAAATTTGAGAGAATTACAGTTTCCAAAATGACAAATCAAACTGAAAGGCTTGGAGGGATACCTCAGACTGTGGTTCCCTTAATGGTGCTGCTTTCTCAGCTTTTTAAGGCCCTCATACTCATGATGTTTGATGAACCTTACAAACTGCATCCCGTTTGTGGTACACATAATGAGGTAGGTCTGCTTAGTGTCAGATAGCCTGTGGCTCACCTAGCAGTATCAACACCACGACAGGGCTAAAACTTTTTTGTTCAATTTTTTATTATTATTATTTTTTTTAACCTAAAATGTTTCCTTTGATCGCACTAAGTGGACAAAAATTTCATTGAGTATAAATAATCCATGGGAGACAAACTGTTGTGCAGATTGGGTCATTAGAAGACCTTTTGATTTAAATGCTTTTGGTAGTTGTTAATTACAAAATGCGTCTGATTATTACAAAATGTCTGTGTTTTTTCTGGCCCTTCCCTAACTGTGACAAAATTGGCTCTGAGGTCGATTCAAATACATGGGCGCACCTATAACTGTGCTATATTCAGAACTTAACAAGATATTCAGTGACCAGTAAAGCTAAATGTGATAAACAGCAGGGCCACTGCTGACACTCCCACACAGACACACAGACCAGAGCCTCGCGTAGTAGATCCACTAGCCTGGCTACAATACAGGTACCCACACACGCAAATAAACAAGACACAACTCGTCAAAGCTCCACCCTGTTTTTCCAGTGCAAAGACAGTGTCCTACAACCCTCTACGTCATACTATGTAGCCATGAGACAACGCCTCCTATAGTCATTGCTCTCACAGTCCCGTTGCATTTTTGAAGAATTTGAAAATGTAGTGACCCTTTAAACTCACATTTGACAAGATTATCTTTCACAGCTACAAAACATTTTCATTACAAGCATGAGGTCATCCTGCCTTATGTGCAATCTGCCCCGAAAGGAGCAACAAAATGATGGTTTAAATGTTCTAGTTTTAATAGTGTGAGCTATTGTTTTAACTTGTGTGCTAGCTGTCTTCACTTCCATGCACACTGTTCCTCTGATTGGAAACATAATTTTAGGCATTTATCCTAATCCATAAAACAGCTCTCAGAGAAAAGACAAAATACATCTGTGAATAAAGAAGTCAACTGGATAAGAGAGCATTTTGTGACACATAAATTTAAAATTGGAAATAACAAATGAGTAATTTGTAACATATACAGTAGGTCTAATAGCTGGTCATTTATCATTTATCATAAACCAGAAAAAAAAAACACCTTTTACCCATAAAACTCAAATGTGTGTGTGTTTGCGGTCTGCTGGTTTAGAGTGCTGGCACCCGTTTTTATTCCAGTTCTAATGTGCCAAACTGTGTTATCATCACACATCACATCATATAAGGCCATGCTGTGGTTTTTTAAACCCTCAATTCTTCTTTTTAATGATTTCTCAGAGGAAATTCCTGCATACTGACTAACGCTTTGATTAGCATGGCACTGTTAGCACTACGAGAGTTGTGGTGTGTGACTCTCTGACACACTTAATAGCAGTAAAAAAAACAAGAACAACATTCAGAAGCCGTCTGTCACCTTGTTTTGTTTAGGAGACATGTCGGGCACATTGGCAGCTTACTCCTATTCATTCAGTATTTTCACATTAAACAGCATTCTGGAAAACCCAACCCCTTTTCATTCCTGTCTCCATACAACTCAGGGCCAGAGTTAATAGGTAGGCTACGCAGTGGGGCAAATAACACACAGAGTGTCTGCACTGGGTATAAGAACAGGTTAAACTGCATAGCTAGCAATGCTATTTCCATCTACTACACTCATGCAGTGTACTGTATGTGGTATGTGTGTTGACAGACTTAAAGGGTTTGATAATGTGTGACCGTATGTGTGTGTGTGTGTGTGTGTGTGCGTGTGCGTGTTGGTGTCTATGTGAGGCAGCTGAAAAGGCAGGAAGCAAGGGAACAGTGCTGTTTTCAATTAGCATGCCAGTCTGAAAGTCATGTCCGGGTGGGAGGACTTTACAAGCAGTCACACTACATACTAGATGAATGAGAGGAGAGGGCGAGAGACAATCACTACCTCTGTGTAGGAGAGAGAGAAACTCTTACCTACTTGTACACTACCTTCTGCCATTATGTCACGTAGTGTAAAAGTCATTCTTGTGACTAAGAAAGTGGATGCGTATACAGCTGAAGGTAATGTGTGTGTGTGTGTGTGTGTGTGTGTGTGTGTGTGTGTGTTTGTAAGTGTGTGTGCCTGGTCTGAGTGAAACCTTTTCATTTCCAAAGGTGATGTAAGGACACACAGCACCGAGCTGTCGGCAGATCATGTTATTTTCCTCACTCTCTCCAGTAATGATGTTGCCGTCTAAACACATGGTTGCTCACCGACCCATTGGCCTATTTCAGTGGTCGTACTCACAGATTTATTCCATGTAGCTATGAGGAGTCTTGCTAAACCTGAGATTTGACACACATTGCCTGTAGGTATGGGTAAATTCCTCATGTGCTTTATTGGCCTCCTGTGCGCAAAAAAGTCAGCTCAATTGAACTTGTGTTCTGGGTGACTGGATTAGATACAACAATGAATAAAATCCAGGTGTAGATACAAATACAACCAAGATGCACGAAAGATCCTGTGACCACCCAGACAGCTGACCAAGTAGCCAGAAAAAAGGACCAAGTCATTGCTTTTCACTGCATAGATTACGAGGGGGGGTAGGGGATTTAGATTGCTTTACTCATGTTTTACGGAAAGTACTGATGTGAAGAAATCTTTAACTGCAGTTGGTCGAAGATGGCAGCCCCGTACAGAAGCTGCAAAGAAAGGTTATTGCAAGGGGTGGTAACCGACTCACTCATCTGTGTGACCTTTACAGCAAGTTACGTTGACCTTTAGCTCTGAATGATGTCAGACTTCAGGATGAGGGAAAATGTCAAGCTTTCTGAGTCCTCTTGCTAGTAAGCTGTCAGTAGTGTAAACTGACTGAATAGTTGCATAACTGTACAAAGTTGATCCTTGATCTGGCACATCATGTAGACCGCTCATTAATTTCCCAAATACTGATGCAGAGTTACAATGAGGAAGAGACCAGACAAACATGCACTGTGCTGGCTGAGTTAATGAATGGAAACTGAAGCTCCAACTTCAGCTGTTTTCACTGGTGTAACTGGGGAAATTGGCTTGTTTGTTGTCATAGAAATAGATCATAAAAATATGGTGTTTACTCCAACTTTTGCGACTTTTGCTGCCTTCATTTCAGTGTCTGTCTGTGGCAGTATTGATGACAGACAGAGAACCTAATATTAGTAATATAAGAATTGTACAGTATTAGTAGTTTATTTATACAATTTTGTATAAATAATCATATATATATATATATATATATATATATATATATAGTCACTTCTCGACAGGGGCCTTGCCGAACAGTGACTGCCCCTACTGACTCAGGAATGAAAGGAATGACATTGAACAAATTTGGGAATGATATTGTTGTGACAAATGTTTGATTATAGGCTACTTGTTTTTGTGCATCCTTGATAATTAGCACTAATTTCTTGTTATGTAATTGCTATTTAATATGACATCAAAGCTTTCTGTGTTCATTTATTTATCCCCATAAAATCATTGAAACTGAAATAATTTAAGTAAGCTGTAACTTTATTTATAGGTTAAAACGTTGTAAATGCAGATGTCACATTACAAATCATGATGTGCTTCATCTTACAGCAGCAGCAACAACAACAACAGCAGCAATAAAAGTAAACCAGCAACACTCATCTCATGATTGTTTATTCAAAGACAAGTTCTAGCCTATGACAGACATAAGTACTTGCCTACTTAATGAAAACATCAATACGCAATGTTCTCTCTCAGTTGCATATCCCATAGTCTAATGCTGCTGTGGAGCAGCAGTCTCTTTTCGGGACAACACCGGCCCATTATTGACTGGGCCACCGGGAAAACTCCCGGTACTCCCTATGGCCAAGCCACCCCTGTTTGGATCACAGGTCAATACAATGCAATCAGGTCTATTTATCTATTCATTTTGGACTCATCTTCAAGGCCTTATTGTTGTACTGCCTTTGCACACCATCATCAGAATTAGTGTAAAAAACGTCACCCGCTTGCTGAAATATCAGTGTGACAATATGCTAAACAGGAGCAAGAACCAAAGTCCTTATAGACAAGTCTTGCCACTCGGCAGCCATCTTGGCAGCACCTCCAAAAAGGTCCATACTGCAGCAGCCCAGGTCCAAGTCCAGCCCTGGCTCTTTGTTGCCTTTCTTTCTCTGTCACCAGCTGTCACTGTCATCATATAGCAAGAAAGAAAACACCCACAGAATAGATTTAGAAAACACTATTTGCCATGTATTTTACTTATGAACATCATATTTAATGTTTAGTAGCCTCCTTGATGAGTAAACCTTAATACATAAAACAGTAACATTTACTATTGGTGGCAATGGGAAATGTTTCTATTTCATTATCTTTTTCCATGTAGGGGAGAAGCAGGACATTTGCCAGATAGCAGAGTCACTGGATGTGTAGATGTGTATATATTTTGAACCTTACTGCTGTACCACACTATTGCACTCAGCAGCTTAAATAAATAAAAAAAGCATTACACCCTAAGCCAAACAGGTCCATGCAGTGTTCAAAGCATATTGCCTTTTCATAAAACAGAGCTCTGGGATTGAGTGGAGACCTTGGAGGGGTTTCTGGGTACTTTGCTGTTCAGAGGAAGAGGCAAAATGAGCTTTTCATTCCAACTTTGGCACAGTCTCTCAAAGTGGGGTTTAAAAGAGGCAGTATGGAGGTTGGGCTTCTCAGTGTGCTTTTCACGTTTTCCCAGGCACATCCAAAATAAAAGTCCCACGGTGCTTTTGTTGCTGATGGTTGCACAACTTCAGCAGGACTACCCGGTGTTTTTTCATGGACCTGCACAGCTGAAGTGTTAACTCCTAGATGGCATAGATACATTAGAGAAAGTTTCTTCAGTGAATTAACAGTCGTCATTCATGGCTGTGAACAAAAGAGCCAATGACATGAAGCAAAGCAAATTCATCCAATTCATCAAGTCCTACTGCGTTTTAGCTTGATCAGCAGCGCCTCAAATTGCTTCACTTGATTTTTAGTTGGATACTTTTGCAACATTGTGATGAGATTTGTCTGAGCTTAGTTCTCTCACTGAACCGGTGTGTTCTGCTTATTTTAACTGTGGCGGGGCCAGAAAATCGACTGTGAGTAAGTGCTTTTTCCCGTTTTTCCAGAACACTTAGAACTTTCAATATCTGCTCCGTCTTTTTGCGCTGCTCTGCGCTTTTCCTCCGTTTTGTGCGTGTGTGGCAGACAAAGCGGCTGATTTACGGGCTTCCTGCAATGGCCTAGGCCCTAGGGTGAAACTACCATAATAAGGACACGTTGGCTGTGAAGCGCAACTTGTCAGCTTTCACACACCGTTGGAATTTTTCCAATAGCACAAACCATCATATAGTGACAGTGACGCGCAGTTCGATTGTCATGACGTATTGCCGGCGATACACTCGGTGTAAAAGGGTTAATGTTGGCATTTAAAATCAAATATAAAGCAATATATAAAAGCAATAAATCAGAAGTGTTGGAATCCATCATATTTTATTGAACTCTAATTTAGATTTCCTTTGTTAATGTGAGCGTTTGCTTCCGTCAGCAGCATTAGAAGTCCCTGCCTACATGCTCTCAAAGGGAGGCGGCGTGATGATTTGTGTGAAAGCCTCCAGTGTAATTAAATTTGTTGGTCAAGCTGTAATGAATGAATGAATGCATTGGTCTGAATATCATTCTTTCACCACAAATGGCCTTTGCTCTCATTGTAATTTATCCTCTCTAGGAGAAATGTAATTGGGAGATTTTGAGAGCAGTTGTTGTGACAAGTCACACAGGAAGAACTCCAAGCAGATAGCTGATATATCTAACCTCACGCAGATGATCAGCGAGCCCACAAGAGTAGCTAATTCCACTGGGACTCGAATATATTTAATCATTTGCAACAGACTGGAAAGAATCTTTTGCTAACTAGCCTCTCTGACCACAATCTAACCAGCCGTTTTGTCAGGGCTCGTCACCGTCATAGAGGCTATAAATCCCCTTAGATTGCATCCACGTTTCCCTCACTTGAATCTTTTCTCTGTGTCTTAGTCCCTCCCACTGGGGATGCATGAAGAGATGCAAGGAAACCATGTGAGGAGTGAGGCAACAGGGAAATGTGTCCTCTGAAGCGCAGCGTGAAGCGATGTCTGTTTCCGATGACGGCGGCAGCTGATCGCAGCTGGATCAGCTGTCGTTCGGCTCAAATAGCTGGAAGACTTCTGATGGAGTTTATGTCTGTGCTAATAGTACTGTAATAAAGAAACAGTTATCTGCTTTCTCTCACAAGCTGCATTCTGTATTCATACTGTGTCCTGTTTGTCGGGCCGGAACTCGAAACAGGACTCAGAGAAATATGACAGCAAAGGCAGACTTTGAGAAAATCCCTGAAACCCTCTTGACAGAGTGACAAACAATTAAGCTATGAAATTACTCTATCACGCCTTCTGCACAGGAGGACGTGTGGCTATAGAAGTTACCAGCTCTCTGAAGATATAAAGATATAATAAACAGGCTTTAAAACTTAGTTTAACCAAAGATCCCTGCAAATGTAGGAAAGAAACTGCAAGTCTATGAAAGATTAACCAATTGAAAATCAATCCTAGAGGAGGACAAATAAAACAGCTGAGAAACTTAAAGCTATTGAGCTCTAGTTTGCCAGACCAGGCGCAGTCTAGACTTTGCGGAGGCCCGCCACGCCAACGGGGTGTGTCCAGGCGTA